>CP025644.1:25539740-25731675 GCA_003576665.1 Ipomoea trifida
AGCTAATATTATAATGCTCCACTGCTGATAATGCTCCAGATAATGCTCCACTATGTCTTCAACAGTACTCTAATGTTACATACATTTGAACTAATGGTTTGTTTCCTAGGTAATAAGGCTTTGGTTAGTAAATAATTGATGGCATGATAATGTTGCTCCTTTTTTCAGGAAGAACATCGTGCCGAGATCTCTTTTATGCTCTCTGGGTTCCTGATCTCTTTGAGGAACTTTATACAGAATCTGAAAGAAAGGTAATTGTCACACTGTTCAAACACACTGAACTGTTCTTGATACTTGATTCTGAGGCTTTTTATGGACTCAGGGCAAGGCAAGGAAAGTTGTACAGGCACAAAATCTGGTTTGAAATCTTGAAGTCTCAGATAGAAACTGGTACTCCCTTCATGCTATATAAGGTTAGTTTTATATGATTCTTCATTTGCATTTTAGTTTTTAGTTAACCTTGTTTTCAATGTTCTAAGACTCTTGCAACAAAAAAAGCAACCAGCAGAATCTTGGTACTATTAAGTCTTCTAACTTGTGTACTGAGATTATTGACTGTACAATCTCAACGGAAACTGCGATTTGCAATCTGGCTTCAATTGCTTTGCCACGATTTGTCACGGAAAAGGTAATTTACTTGAATCCATAGGATACATATTTAGTGCTGTTACTGTTTAATAAATAAAAAGACATGTTCTCTCAATCAACTTCCTGCTTCTTATCTTGCAGGGGGTTCCAATTGAATCACAACCATCTAAGCTTGTTGGAAGCAGAGGCTCTATAAATTGATACTTTGATTTTGACAAACTGGCAGAGGTTTGACTTGTTCCATAAGTAATTGCTTCATATCTTTCTTGATGTTATAATTTATAAATTTGGCTGTAATGTGTTCCTCCTTACTAATACAGGTTACTGCAATAGTTACAACAAACCTGAACAAAATTATTGATGTTAAAACTGCAAAGGACTTTAATTTGCGCCACAGGTCCATTGGGATTGGTGTCCAAGGCTGACACATTCATTTTACTCGGCATGGCTTTTTATTCACCAGAGGTGAACTACCTTGATGCAACAGTAATTCCTTCTTGATGCATTAGGGGAGTCACCCCCTCAAATCAATGGGATTGGGTTGCTCTTCGAGCAATGATAGAAAATAATGAAGTAAGGAATTCCCTTTTGCAGCACCAATGCCCACTGCTTCAACAAGCCAAATTCTTGGGAATAATTAATGCTTTGAGCCATACACTTCTAACATTTACATCCGCAGAGTTCTAAGGTTTCTTTGATGTATGAAAAAGAGTCTTTCAATTTATTTGATGGAGTAGTTAAGATGAAATTTTATAAGAGACATTTGTCTTTGTAGATCAGAAATATTAATTTTTGGGTGTTTTCTTGCCTAACGAAAATGAATTTCAGATTTGCAGTTGAGGGAGTCTTTGCTGGGGGAATAAATCAAAAGATCACGGCGGAAGATGGAAGGAACTGTCGGGTACTTGGGTATATTGGCAATATGGTTACCTTCGAAGGGCTGAAGGCAGGCAGCAGCTTCCTCAGGTGTCTAGCCCCCCTCACAAGGGGTTTTTGTGCACAGCTACCGGCTCATGCATCAGCTGACAAGAACAAGGTTGGTCGCTATAACCCTATTCAATAGTGTTAAATGATGCTTAGGACACATTATTAATTATTGTATGTCATGCCCCCTATTAATTATCCCCTGCCTTAATCTCTTGATTTGCTGCAGAAATGTTTTGGTGCTGTGAATGTGGATGGAGTTGCTGCTGCAAATGGAGGTGCCTAGAAAGCCTCCTTCTCAGAAGAGAGCTACTGTGAAGCCAATCAAGCCTGAAGCTGTGATTTGTAACCAGCCCTGACACTAAAGAAGAGGTGAAGGAAAAGAACAGCCTTCGCAGAAAGGCAGCAGCTGAGGATTCATCTAGAAAGACTTATACTGCAACTCTCACTGCTCGAAGCAAGGTTGATTGAGACTCATTCTCTGTTGATCTCATCTCTCTGAATGAATGGAAGTCTTTTGTTTCTGTTGATTGAATAATTGGAGTTTTCAAAGTCTTTTGTTCCTGTTGATTGAATAATTGGAGTTTTCTTTGAACTTTTATTGTTTTTGCATAGGCTGCTTGTGGACTGAACATTAAACTACCAATGGAGAAGATTGAAGATATTGATGCTGGAGATGTGTACAATGAGTTGGCAGCTGTGGAGTATGTAGAAGACATTTACAAGTTCTACAAGGAAGCTGAGGCAAATCACCTATGCATAAGATATTTACAAGTTCTACTAAAATGGAAAAATTGAGGATTTAGAGGTCTACAAGGCTGCTTGGTGACTCACTTTTTCCCTGCTTTTTGTTGCCTCTTCTTCTGATTATTATTTTTATTGCCTATTCGCCCCTTCTTTGGTTTATTATTTTAATTTTTATTGCCTATTTGCCACTTCTTCTATTTATTATTTATTATTATTATTATTATTATTATATATTATTATTATTATTATTATTATTATTATTTATTATTATTATTATTATTATTATTATTATTATTATTATTATTTATTATTATTATTATTATTATTATTATTATTATTATTATTATTATTATCTTTATCTTTATTATTATTATTATTAGTATCTTTATCTTTATATCTTTATTAATTATTATTATCATTATTATCTTTATTATTATTGTTATCATTATTATCTTTTATTATTATTATTATTATTATTATTTATTATTATTATTATTATTATTATCATTATTATCTTTATTATCTGTATTATTTTTAATATTATTATCTTTATTATTATTATTACTAATTTTCAGTTTTCGTTTTGTTTTCTTTTTCGAGTTACTTTTTTCAAGTGTTTTGTTTTTTAACATCATTCTCTTCACCCTTATATATATATATATATATAATTTTTATCCTTTCCTTTCCTTTCATTCTCCAAATTTTCTCAGTCTTTTTATTACTCTCCCCCTTCCATCTTCTACTTCCTACAACATGAACTTTACTGATAATTTTAATGTGGTTAAAATGATGAATATATCTTGAAGAATTGAACTTCATATCGTTTAATGCTTTAAGAATTAAGAATTTTAATGTGGTTTTTGCGGGATCTATCAGGAATGATTGGTGGCATTTTATTCACGTTTTACCAGGTTTGTGTGCTTTTGCTTGATCAATTGCTTATCTGATCTGTTGCAGGTACTAAAGTTGTAGCTTTTTGTTTCCAGGGTTCGAATTTGGATATCAATGCCAAAATGTGGCGGTTGATTGCAGATTTCATGAAGGAAAAGAACAGCCTCCGCAGAAAGACAGCAGCTAAAGATTAATCTAGAAAGACTTATACTGCAACCGAAGCAAGGTTTTGATTGAGACTCATTCTTTGTTGATCTGATCTCTTTGAATGAATGAAAGTCTTTTGTTTCTGTTGATTGAATAATTGGAGTTCTCTTTGGTCTTTTATTGTTTTTGCATAGGCTGCTTGTGGACTGAACATTAAATTACCAAAGGAGAAGATTGAAGATATTGATGCTGGAGATGTGTACAATGAGTTGGCAGTTATGGAGTATGCAGAAGACATTTACAAATTCTACAAGGAAGCTGAGGTAAATCACCTATGTAGAAGACATTTACAAGTTCTAATCTTACACTACAAGGAAGCTAAGGTAAATCACCTATGTAGAAGACATTTACAAGTTCTAATCTTACACTACAAGGAAGCTAAGGTAAATCACCTTCTGTGATTTAGGGGTCGTTTACTAAAATGGAAAAATTGAGGATTTTCTTGAAAAACAGAGAATTGGAGAAGTGGAATAATAGAAAATGGAAAACTTGTTTACTAAAATTAATTCTTAAACACAGCTTTCTACCTCCATTTTTCCATTTGTGTAATTGTGTATAGTTTTGGAGAAAGCTAAATTGGAGTTCTCCATTTGGAGAATTGGGAAAAACACGAGTGAACAGTTCGAAACCTGCTTGGTGACTCACTTTTTTATTGCCTATTCGCCTCTTCTTCTGTTTATTACTCCGTATTATCTTTATTATTATTATTATTATTATTATTATTATTTATTATTATTTATTATTATCTTTATTATTATTATTATCATTATTTTCTTTATTATTATCATTATCACTATTATTATTATTATTATTATTGTTATTATATATTATTATTATTTATTATTATTTATTATTATCTTATCTTATTATTTTATTATTAACTTTATTATTATTATTATTCTTTATTTTTTATTATCTATTATCTTATTATTGTTATTATTATCTTATTTATTATTATTATTATTATTATTATCTTTTCTTTTTTTTAGAAATGTACAAATGCTATATATATATAATTTTTATCCTCTCCTTTCCTTTCATTCTCCAAATTTTCTTCGTCTTTTTATTACTCTTCCTCTTCCTTCTTCTACTTCCTTCAACATGAACTTTACTGATAATTATAATGTGGTTAAAATGATGAATATATCTTGAAGAGTTGAACTTTATATTGTTTAATTTAATGCTTTAAGAATTTCAGGATATGATGTTGTGTGGTGGATCTGATTCAGTAATTACACCAACTGGTATTATATACATTGATTTCGCACCTATTTGTGGTTGTCACATATTGAATGTCTGTTGCAGGTACTGAAGTTGTAGATTTTTGTTTCCAGGGTTCGAATTTGGATAGTAATGCCAAAATGTGGCGGTTGATTGCAGATTTCATGAATGATCTTGGTTCTTTAACAAATATCTTTCTAAAATTGGGCCTCGAATATCCGTTTAAATACCCTACCCTCCTCTCTCTAATCTCCATCTGTGTGTGCCATCTTTTTCACAGGAATGTTGATGGACCTTCTCTCTCCTCTACTTCCATCGGCATTTTTGTTCATTCGATGTCTGGGGAGCTTATCAAGATCATTTAGTAAGTCCTAAAAACTGCTTTCAAATGTTGAAGCCTTTTTTTCGGCCATGGACTTGGTCATCTATACTCTATAGCATGTATATGTTATAGCATTGGTTTCTCAATATTTTGGATTTCATCATCAATACTGATGCATAAAGTTTCCAATTATCTTCAGCAATTTGGATTTACATCTTTCACGTCATTGGAGTATTGGACACATGCTCTCAGCTCCAATGCCATCATTATGTGATAACCGTTCTTATCTATCTCTTTCACTAGAGCAGCTTTGACGCAGCATTTTGCCCTTCAAGATAATGCAGCCGACATATCTGCAAAGGTACCGAGATTGGCACTAATGTTGCAGAGCTTCCCTACTAAATAATTGCACAGATTGTTACATTTTTATGCTCTCTTGATCAAATAGGAAGGCAGCCAAGAGACTGTTGCAACAATGATTGGTATGCCATTCGGCTCGCATCACTAATGGACACGCAATTGCCATATGGATCTCGTTCTTGTCTCTTACGATTTTCCATATGTATGGTCAGTTTTGCACTGCTTTCCTTTCTCCTCCTACCCCCTATCCCATGTATAGTACGCTAACATCTTGCATTTAATCTGTCTTTGTTAATTTTGATATATGTAGCAAATTATAAGGCCGTTAGTTGTCTTTCACTCACAACTCTTAACTGTGAAAGGAGCTCGATTCTTCTGTCACATTTCTTCAAGACTGGCCAAGGTGATTGCATAATCTTCATAATTTTTTTTTTTTTGGATATAAGGGAAAGGAAATGAAACACATCACAATGACAATCTTCATCATATTTCAAACTGAGTTGTTCTGTACTATTGCCAGTTCTCTCTCCAAAGCAGGTCTCGACCATGGAGCATATTCTACCGTTATGGATGACCTCGTGGAGCTCTACGAGTACTTTACACAAGAATGTTAGCTTAGGTGTGAGGATTACTTCACTTAAATTTCATGAAATGTAAGTTGGGCTTGCTCTTTTGCTCAAATGTATTCCGCTTATGTGAATTTGGTTCTTTAGTGTATATGTTCAATTGGTATTTCTGTCCTGTGCTCTTCTTAATCATTTGTTCATTTGCTCTACCCGCTTTACGCTTATTGAAAGCACAATTCTAGACATATGTTAGAATAGGAAAAAACATGCATATTGGAGCTGAATAGCTCCACAGGTGTGGTCTCAAGTAGACCCGAAAGGAAAAAAAATATTATGGAATGGAGTTTTTTTTTTTTTTTTTTTTTTTCTGAAAAAACAAAAGCACACATATATTAATAACTAACCGAGTTCATAACCGAATGTTTGAGTTATTTAGTGACAGTTTCTTCTTGATATCTAGGGAGGACATCGCTGGATCTCATTACAGAGAAGGTTGGTATGTTGCACATAATTGTCTAATGTGAAAATATTTTACCTAAATTATCTACTTATTTCTTCTGGGTGGTCTATCTAGCTAAGTATTTACTGCTGGAGAAAAATGGAATCGTCAGCATTGTTGTGCATAAAGATTCAACAGCAGCAGATATCTTGCAGTCATTCGTTTCGTTCATGCTCTTATCATGTCAAAACTTGCTGGCGGGAAGCGAGATGTGCATATGGAGAGTGAATTGTGGATTGAAAAGCACTACAAAATCTTCATTTCAAAGGTATTTTGTCTTACCTCAGAGCTGCGTTTTCTTAGAGATGATGAAATAAATTGAAGAGCAAAATAGCATTGGAGTGTTGTTCCCTTAAAACTATATATTGAAGCACACCATTTGATATCTGGTTACATAAGACAATGCTTTATCCCTTTTCCCCTTCCAAACTAGTGAAAGAACAATATATTTACTCTTTCCGTTTCTATTTATGCTTTTTGGCAGCTTCAATCATCTGGTTGGAAAACAGAACGCCTTTTGTCACCTTCAATTGGTTGGAGAGCAAAATGGTTATTGGAGCCTTCTGATGATAAAGCAGACTAATAACATTCAAGTCTCATCAGGAAGTCTCCTAGTTCCCATTGAGATAAGATATATGGCACAATTCTATTTCTTTCCATGGGAACACAATTCTATTTCTTTTCAACTCCATTGTCTTTCATCTTTTTCCTGACTTGAGCTACTGCTTTCCAGTTTTGAGACATTGAATGTAAATTTGCCAGAAGTGTGTACCTGCCACTGTGATGAGGTTGTATCCTGATCAGAAGATTTCCTACCCATTCTTGAGCATATATGAAATGTATGAAGTTCGAACCTCATCCCAATCAAAGTTGACATAATTGTTGAACATATAGTAGGAATATGCTAGAGTATATTATTGAAAAAGTAAGTACCCCACTCTATTACCCTAGCTTATTAAATTAAAATAAATTAGTCGCTACAAAAAAAAAAAAATACAAAGTAATACAAATGTATTTCTTTAATTTAGAATTCAATGTTTACAATATCTTTATTCCATAAAAAAAATTATTCATTATCAAAAAATTAAAAAAGCGATATAATTTCATTAGTTATATTGTCTTTATTTTTCTACAATACAAAAATTTATTACCTTCAAATTCATTAATTAATTATATTTACTACATTATTCATTGTCTTCTCTTTAGACTATCTTGTAATTAAATATCAAAATTAGAATACAAAATAATGTTATATATTTATTTACTAAGTATTCTATCAAATATTTTACTTATATATATATACTTAGGTAATTTTAGTTTTACCAGACTAATCACAAACCTACAACACCTCACCCCTAGAGCCACTGAAGTAAATCACGAGTCTTGCAATCAGCTCATCGCAGTATCACCTTTAATTGTGACATCAAATCTAGGACCAATCCATGTGACATCAAGTCAGACGACAAACCAGTACATACGGGACAAACCTTTAATTGTGACATCAAGTCAGACGACAAACCAGTACAGGCAAATATTTTACTTAATATTACTCTTGGAATGATGGAAAACGTTTGCTCTTTTAAATTTCGAAAGTTGTCGGCTTTAAACTTTTGCTTTGATGTTGCGGCGTTATGGTTTGTGAGGGAGCTTAGAAACACGTTGGACCACTGCACATGATTCACGTATATGTATGTCGCAAGAGATGCAATGTGTGAACACCACATTTCTCATCACAATTGGATATATACATATAACATATGCATGCATACTACTGCACATAAATTATTGCCATATCTCACCTATCTCATTCCTAATTAACTCTATTCATCTATCATTTATTTCTCATGTTCACATCACTTTACTATAATTAATGCAATTCATTAATTTCACCAAATCACTACATGTTATATTAATATAATCTCATTATCCAATGAAATCGATATTACCATAATGCCCACATTTCTGTGAGACCGATTGGGTCAAGATAAAATGTAATACTTTATTCATGATTTGGTATTGCATTTGATAGTATCAGTATTATAGTTCATCTTGACTCGACCCATCTCACGGATAAAGATCAGTGAGGCGGTCTCACACAAGTTTTTGGCTTACGGTAATGGTACATAACTTAGTTAAATCTATTACAATTTAATCAGATAAAGTCATATAAGATATTATTATACGGAGTACGTACAAAAATTTAATTCGATTAAATTGTACTTATATAAATATTGCCAAAGACCTTGTGGTCAAGTGGCATCCGGTGTCCCGTTTAACACTCCCACATGGATGATGGGAGTGGGTTCGAGCCGAACAGATACTACATTGTAACAGAGTCAGTAGTACTAAAAAAAAAAGTACTTATATAAATATTTAAAACAATGTGGGTATCTAACATTATCAAAATATAATATGCCATTTCACACTACTCAGAATAATCATGCAATACAACCTTCCACATTAAGAGTTAGAAAAATATAAATAATACTAAAAAAAATAAAAAAAAAATAAAAAAGGCTTACTAATTACCTCGAAATTTTAAAAATAAATAAACAAAAAACTTGTGAAGAATATTGTGGGAATATCCTGAATTTGTGTGAATTTATTGAGTTATGACCTTTTGAACTCACATGGAAACATATACACTCAAACTAAAAACCTCAATTTCACTGTTCACACTCATTACAGTTTGCCTGTTCACATCTTTGGTCATTTTTAGCCTATAAATACATCCATAACCAGTGTTATTAGTACACCACTACATGCTTAGCAATAACTATTTTTTATAAAAATAATAGTTCAAATCCAGAAAGCCATTAATATAGTAAATCATGGCACTGATAAGATCTCAAACTTCCGTGTTCATAAATTTCTTGTTCATCATTCACTGCTTTTTAGTTTTCTACCTTGCTCAAGGTTATGATTTCTTCTACTTTGTTCAACAGGTACGGCTACCTAGTATCGGACCACTACCTGGTTTAAATTTAAGCGATAATGTATTACTCAATTGTTATATGTGTCTTCATTAATAGTCTACTATGTTAAATAATATAATTAAGGTTTTGTTATAATTTTTGTGTTTGTTTATGCAGTGGCCAGGATCCTATTGTGACACTAAGGATAGCAGCTGTTGCTACCCTACTACAGGGAAGCCAGCCTCAGACTTTGGCATCCATGGATTATGGCCTAACAACAATGATGGCACTTATCCATCAAACTGTGATTCCAGCAACCCCTATGATGAATCCAAGGTTTCCAAAAATTGAAAAATGTGTTATCTCAACTAAAAGTTTTAGCTGATAGTTAAACTGCACGTACTTTTATGCTATATATATTACTCGAAATTCTTATTCGATTCGGGTTTGAATTTATCACTGGATATGTAGATTTCAGACTTGATGAGCAAAATGCAACAAGATTGGCCGAGCCTGGCCTGTCCAAGCAACAACGGCTCGTCGTTCTGGTCGCATGAATGGGAAAAACATGGGACATGTTCCAAGTCTGAACTCGACCAACACACTTATTTTGAGACCGCTTTAAATCTCAAGAATCAAACTTATCTGCTCCAGATTCTCGAGAGTGCAGGTATGAATTGAATAATAAAAATTCAAGAATCCCTCCAGGAACTGAAATCTAAGTGAATATATTACAGGAATCCAGGCAGATGGAAATTCTTACAACTTGAGCAGCATACAAACCGCAATTGAAAACGCAGTGGGATATGCTCCTGGGATAGAATGCAACAGTGATGCAGGTGGCAATAGCCAGCTGTACCAGGTTTACTTCTGTGTCGGACCTTCGGGTTCTAACTTAATCAAATGCCCTGTTTTCCCCACAGGAAGTTGTGCTTCCAGTATTAAGTTCCCATCTTTCTAGTATTCTGGGAATTGAAACTCTTTCATTTCTATTTCGTCCTTAGTTCCTTCTACTGTTAAACACTGCAACCCAGCATAGCATATCATGAAAACACTTCTTCTCCTACAAGGATGTATGTTTTTATCGCAGCAAAAAAAAAAATATTATTGTATTGTAAGTGATGTTCTGACTCAATGAAGTCTTTCTTCATTTGGTTAATTTTCATTTCGATTTGCATTTTGTACCAGTTTTAGATCAAGTCTGCAAGGTGGACCTAGTCCACAACAACAACCTTTCATTCAATTTTGAGTGAATTTTTGAACATACTAAATTATGAATTATCTAGTGTCTAGTTTTTAAACACATTAAGCCATGTCATGAACATGTAACAAAGTGAATATTATAGTGTCTAATTTATGAATATTGAACTTCGAATTTATAGTGTGTAGTTTTTGAACATTAATATTTGAATTTTTGAACATAGTACCTAATTTTTAAACATTAAACTAAAATTTGAGTTTCTAAACATGTATGTATATTCTAATTTATGAATGTTAAGTTTAGAGTTTCTGAAAAAAATAACGTGTTATAGACTCTACTCCACGATATAATTTGGGGTTTTAGATTTTGTATATATGATATGTGGCTGTGAAAGACTTAATTTAATATGGGCCGTATACAAACAACTTATCCAAAACTTAATTAGCAACAATTATTGGGCAAATTATGTTATGGACCCTTTCATGTTTACAATTTTAAATCTCAATATACAAAATTACATTACTCAATATTCACAATTTGTAAACTCTATATTCACAATTTTGTTATATAGATTCAAAAGTTATATTATACTATTGAATATAGAGTTATGAAATTGTGAATATAAAGTTCTGAAATTATAAACATAGAGTTTTATAATTGTAAATATAGAGTTCAAAAATTATGAATATAGAGTTCATAAATTGTGAACATATAATTCAAAAACTGTGAACATAGAGTACTAAAATTATGAACATGGACCTTGTCCACCTTGTAAGGTGAATCCGAGTCGATGGCATAACAACCGCAATTATTGCGCCCATGTTGTGGAATTCATATATAGGCCAATACCAACATATTTCCTTAACATGGTGTTTGGTCAACCATTGTACCGTGGAACATGGTCCACCTTGTAAAGTGAATCACTAACATAGTTTTATTTATTTTAGTATACTATGTTAACTTTTTTGTATACTGAAAATTCATTATTTAGTATACCACTTAAAATTGAATCTTCAATATACTAAAAATGAACACTTATCAGTTGTTCACATTGCAATATGGACCATCATAGTCTATAGTATAATTTTTCGTGTTCGGTTTGTGGAATAAGTATATTTCACCGTTTGATTTGTTTTTATAATCACATAATAGAATTACACAGAATTATCTATTCCCTTTGCAATGAGAATAGTTATTTCGCAGGCTCCCATGGTATTAATTATTTCTGACTCATCAAGAATAGCTAATTGTATTAAAATACTTAAACCACCCTTATAGAAGATGACAATGAAGGCATCAGACCACAATGTATATTGTTATCAACTCTGTAATATATAGGTGTGTGTGTGTGGATATAGGGTTTATTGCCTTATTGGTGATTGAAAGTTTGATAAGAAAAACTTTTTTCATCAAACCAAATATGCTGTAATAGTGTGGACTTGTGGACCATATTTACATTTACACCTACATCATCTGCCTCCAAGACAACCTCAAACACATGTTATCAATTACTTACGATATCGACATCGCAACTTAATGTAGTGGTTCATCACCTGACTTAATGTCAAGACTAAAAGCAGTAGTGTCGAGTCAGAATCCCACTAAAAGTATGATTTGAATATTTTAAGCGCAGTTATATATGCATTAACTTTAAAGGTGAAGTTATGTAAACTTAAAAAAATTAATCCAACAAAACTAATATCACCTAAAAAAAAAAATAAAACCTATGAATCCTCTGATACGAGGCTGCAATGACTTTTCTTAAACTAAAAATTCCTTAGGTATCTGTAGGCTGCAACTGCGTGTTATGTTTGGCTTAAGTTTCTCGCCCTTCCTAGAACAGTTATGCCATGGTTTGGGTCAAAATACGTAATTTATATATTGAATGTTCATAATTTACATAATGAATGTTTACAATTCAAATTGTGAACATTTAGTATATAAAAGGAAAAAGTGTCAAATAAGCTACTGAATTTCTTACTTTTGTGCAATTGGGTCATTGAACTTAAAAAGTGTGCAATTGAATCATCAAACAAGCAAAATTTGTGCAATTGAAACATTTTTATAAAAATTTTCTGGTAAAATCTGATTATATTACTAACATGTATGTATTAAAAGTGACATTTTCCTCTACCATACTAGTTGGAGTCAATATTGAAATGTTTTTAACTCAAATTGAATTAAAGAAAATTAAAAAAATGTTCTAATTGTACATATTTTACTTGTTTGATGGTTTAATTGCACACTTTTTAAGTTCAACGACTCAAATGCATAAAAGCGATAAGTTCAGTGGCCTATTTGACACTTTTTTCTATATAAAATTATGAACATTCAGTATGTAAATTGTGAACATTTAGTATATGAAATTTTGAACATTCAATATGTAAATTTTGAACATTTAATATATAAATTGTGTATGTATTTTATTTTAAATTCGAGTCCACATAATAATTTGCTTCCGCATTGTTGACTTCTCTACCTTTCATATCTTTCTCTTCTTTCAATACTGGATCGGATCCAAATATTATGTTTATGGCTCTAAAATATTAGGCACGTTTAACTCTACACAATTTTATACCAATATTTCATATCTAATCAACTATTTGGAGTTTATAGTATTTGGTTTAAAACTTTATTTGTTGTTCTGTATTTACGATATAATTATTTTTAACATGTCAAGTATATAAATATATAATATATAAGTATACAGTAATTATTAAGTATTAATATTTATGTTATTTTGAATATGAATCAATTATATTATTTAAACACACTTGAATAATCTAAAGTTTTTAGTACGTCATTATTAATATCGGATATGAATTAATAGGGGATAATGTCCATCTCACATAAATTATTAGGCTCAACCCATTATAAAATATTTATCGAACAACGTAACAATCTATTTAAAAATACGATCAACACATACTAAATCAAGTAATCAACAACGCCCATCATATGCCTCAATTAGTATATTCGATTGATGGCTTAAGGCAGGTTCAATTGCATAATGCATGTGACAAGATACATATTGCAAAAAAAAAAAATCAATACCCTGCTATGCAAAATATATTAAGATCACAAAAATTATCAATTTATCCTCCATGAGAGTACTGTACGACAATTATAAAAATAATATAAAGGGTAATATAACTTGATGGGTTATTGAAGGTTGGGCTTGGTTAATTAATTAATTAATTGGACCAAGGCCAAGAGAGGCAAGTTGATGGAAGTTGAGGCCTAGATGAGAGAATGTGCAAGAGAGGACGCGAACCCGTGCGAGAAGGGTGGGCAAGAGGATGCGGAGGGTGTCAGCCGTCGCCGTCGCCCCGCCAGGGTGGCTGGTTGTGCCGCTACCCAGGCGATTGGCTGCGCGCAGGGTGTGGCCGTGTGCGCGCCTGGCACACTGGGTGTGCGTGCGACGCTCGGGCTGCAGCAGGCACGGGCAAGTCGCCGCATTGCGCTTGGCGGCTGGAAAGGGCGGTTGAGGTTGTTGACGACAGGGGACAACGTGGGACGCGTGTCTGGTTAGAATTGATAGGCCTAGGATGGTTTACACGTGGGTGGCTCAAGATGGGTCACTGACAATATAAAATGAGGGGGTTGGTCCGTATAAGACATCTCGAGTCATGAAGACTTCCATGGTCTAGTGGTCTAGGCTCCTGCCTCATGTTGGTATGCCCCCCTAATAAATATTATTGTTCCTTTATCCCCTTTTTATATTTTTATACCTGATTTATGTAGACCCGGTCCCGATAAAATCATCATAACTATATATGTTGAATTAGTTGATTTTTTTTTACTAAATTTATATATAAGAATGTTGGGAAAATGACTTTGACTACAATTTAAACCGATAAAGTTAACAAGTTATATAAGATATTATTATACTATTTTATGAAAAAAAAATTAATTCGATTAAATTGTACTTATATAAATATTTTTTAAAAATGTGGGTATCTAACATTATCAAAATATAATATGCCATTTCACAATTATCATGCAATACAACCTTCCACATTAAGAGTTAGAAAAATATAAAGAATACTTTTTTTAAAGGTTTACTAATCAACTTGCCAAGCACCTTGTGCTCAAATGGCATATAGTGACTCTCTCATATGTATGCTCCAACAAGTTGAGAAAGTATAGATGAACAGATACTACAATGTAATACTCAAAAAAAAGTTTACTAATCAACTTCGAAATTTTAAAAATAAATAAACAAAAAACTTGTGAAAGAATATTGTGGGAATATCCTGAATTTGAGTGAATTTATTAATGTATGACCTTATGCACCCACATGGTCCACATGGAAACATAGACACTCAAACTGAAAACCTCAATTTCACTGTTCACACTAATTATTGTTTGCGTGTTCACAATTACATCTTTGGTCATTTTTAGCCTATAAATACATCCATAACCAATGTTATTAGTACACAACTACATGCTTAGCAATAACATTTTATTTAAAAAAAAATAGTTCAAATCCAGAAAGCCATTAATATAGTAAAACATGGCACTTATAAGATCTCAAACTTCCGTGTTCATAAAATTATTGTTCATCACTCACTGCTTTCTAGTTTTCTCCGTTGCTCAAGATTACGATTTCTTCTACTTCGTTCAACAGGTACGTCTACCTAGTTTAAAATTTAGGCGATAATGTATTATTCAATTATTGTTACCTGCGTCTTCATTAATATTCTACTATGTTAAATAAGTATGGTTTTGTTATAATTTTTGTGTTTGTTTATGCAGTGGCCAGGATCATATTGTGACACTAGTAGCAGCTGTTGCTACCCTACTACAGGGAAGCCAGCCTCAGACTTTGGCATCCATGGATTATGGCCTAACTACAATGATGGCACTTATCCATCAAACTGTGATTCCACCAACCCCTATGATGAATCTCAGGTTTCCAAAAATTAAAAACTAAAAGTTTAAGTTGATAGTTAAACTGCACCAACGTTTATGCTATATTACACGTACGAAATTCTGATTCGATTCGGGTTTGGATTTTCTGGATGTGTAGATTTCAGACCTGGTGAGCAGAATGCAACAAGAATGGCCGACCCTGGCCTGTCCAAGCGGCAACGGCTCCAAGTTCTGGTCGCATGAATGGAATAAACATGGGACATGTTCCGAGTCTGAACTCGACCAACACTCTTACTTTGAGACCACTTTAAACCTCAAAGATCAAATTGATCTGCTCCAGATTCTTGAGACTGAAGGTATGGATCCGATAATAATACAAATTCAAGAATTCCATTCAGGAACTGAAAGCTAAGAAGTGAATATATTACAGGAATCCAGGCAGATGGAAATACTTACGACTTGAGCAGCATACAAACCGCAATCGAAAATGCAGTTGGATATGCTCCTTGGATAGAATGCAACAGTGATGCAGATGGCAACAACCAGCTGTACCAGGTTTACTTCTGTGTCGATTCTTCGGGTTCTAACTTAATCGAATGCCCTGTCTTCCCCACAGGAAGTTGTGCTTCCAGTATTAAGTTCCCATCTTTCTAAGTATTCTGGGAACTCTTTCTGTCTTTCATCATTTGTATTTCTTCCTTCTACTACTACTACTATTAAACACTGCAACCCAGCATAGCATATCATGAAAACACTTCTCTCTCTTACAAGGATGTATGGTTTTATCACAGGGAAAATAAAATTTGTATTGTATTGTAAGTGATTTCTGACGCAATGAAGTCTTTCTTCATTTGGTTAATTTTCTTTTCAATTTGCATTTTGTGGCACTTTTAGATCAATCTTGCAAGGTAGACTCTAGATGGTGGTTAGTTGTTAACGTTCGCGCGAACACGTTCATACCTGCACTCTCAAGAATGGTGGTTGTTAACGTTCGGGAACCCTAGCTAGATGGTGGTTGTTAACGAACGTGTTCGTGAACGTTAACGAACACATTCGCAAACATGTTCGCGAAGGCTAACAAACATGTTCATGAACAATGAATAACTAACAATGAACAAACATGTGTGTGTGTGTGAACATGTTCGCGAACATTATTAATGAATACTAAACGAGCTTGTTCGTGAACATTATTAAACGAACACAAACGAGCTTGTTCACGATGTCTTAGCAAATGAGCTGTTCAAACTCTGTTCATTTATGAACTGAGCTCTAAATTTTGTTTGTTAATGTTTATTTAGCTTAATAAATGAACATAAACGAACGCTTATCGAACATGGACATGAGTTGTTTGTCGAAATCTAAGTTTTTAGTACGGAGTATGTTATTATTAATATTGGATATGAATTAATAGGGGATAAATGGATAATGTCCATCGCACATAAATTATTAGGCTCAACCCATTATAATAGATTTATCGAACAACGTATGTAATAATCTATTTAAAAAATATACGATCAACACATAATCAACAACGTAACGCCCATCATATGCCTCAATTAGTATATTCGATTGATGGCTTAAGGCAGGTTCAATTGCATGATGCACGTGACAAGATTAAAATTGCCAAAAATCCAATACCCTTGCAGAATACATTAAGATCACAAAAATTATTAATTTATCATCCATGAACGTGTACGACAATCATAATAACAAAGGGTGATATAACTATATAACTATATATGTTGAATTAGTTGATTTAAAAAAAAAAAATTATATATAAGAATGCTGGGAAAGTGACTTTGCAACATGGATAAAAAATTTGTGGCGTAAAAAAGAAAAAAGAAAAAAAAGTTACAGCCTTTTAGAATAATTTTGTCTGTACCTAGATGCAAGGCATAAAGAACGGTGTTGCTTGATTGTTCTCCAAGATTACACAATTATTCTATAGTAACGTGCACTCAGAATGCACTAAACACTCTTCAAGAGACTTGTGTGAGACAGGTAGAATCTTTGATCTCATTAATTAACAATCCGACCCGTCTCACATATTGAGACCCGTGAGACAGTCTCACACAAGTTTTTGCCATATCTATAAGTTCAAATATGCCCTGAAGCCCCCATAGCATGGGCAAACGTTGGTTGAGAATATTAAGACCAATAATACTCCTTACCGAGAAATTTGACGATAAGGGCTCATTTTCATTGTTGGCATAGCTCCTTCCGCAACTCCTTAGTAAGGGTGACCAAACCAAAGAATTTATGTTAACTGTTCTTTAACCCGAAAAACTTCTGTCCGATTAATGGTTAAAGGATTTACAAAATTTCTTATTATAGGTATTATTTTAATTGAATTTATTATTTTAAAAGATTTAAAATTTTAACTTACAAAAAATTCTAGTTAGCCAGACTAATTAACTCGAAAAAAAAAAAACTCCATTCAATTAATTCAATAATAAAAAGTTCGAATTAACGGTTAAACCTTTAAAAACTTCACTTAAAAGGGTTCCATTAACGGATTACACACTCATACTCCTTAGACAGCTTGATAGTAGCGATCCCATTTTTTCACTCATTAGACAGCTTGATAGTAGGGATCCCAGGCCATTTTTTTCACTCGAATCATCCATCTCAATTCTCAACATCAGATTCAACTTCTGGTTCCTCGAAAGCCCAGTCTTTCTCCCCCTCAACCTCAGGATTACCATCCTGGAATTTCGGCTGGGAAGACAGTACAACGTATCTGCAAATTAAAAGAACGTTTGGTAGAACGAAATTTTTTATGCAAGCGCTGTGGCGCTCTTCCTCAGCCACCGTCACCGGTCGAGGCTTCCATGCCTCCAACGGCTAGGTCGAAGCGCACGAAGTTGCTGAAGTGCAAAGTTAGCTAGGAATTTGAACTGGTGGCCTCACAAATTAAAGGTTGCAGGTGTTCACATGGGGCTCTCTTTGGTTTTGTTCACATGGGCTCTCTAAGAACGTGCCTAACAGCAAACTCTACTATAATTAATTCTATTTATTAATTTCACACAAATCACATGTTATATTAATTAATATAATCTCATTATCTTATCAATCAAATCCATATTACTATAAAGATATATAAATTAGTCGAATCTATTACACTATAATCAGATAAAGTCATATAAGATATTATTATACTATTTTGTGCGAATATTTAATTCGATTAATTTTACTTATATAAATATTTAAAAAGATTTGGGTATCTAACATTATCAAAATATATAATATGCCATTTCACACTACCCATAATTATTATGCAATACAACCTTTCACATTAAGAGTTAGAAAGATATTTAAAAAAAAAAAAAAAAAAAAAAAAAAAAAAAAAAAAAAAAAAAAAAAAAAAAAAAACAAACAAACAAACAAACAAACAAACTTGTGTGGGACCGTCTCACCATGAGACGGGTCGGGTCGGGTCGGATATATCAAAATGCAAATGTAACACTTATATGCACAAATGTCATACTTATATGCTCAAATGTAATACTAACCAGGAATAAAATTTTTGTTACTTTTCCTCAAAAGTATTATATTTGCTCTTATAAGTAAGGGGCACTTGTCAACATTACTTATTATGAAAAATGTATTACTTTTTCTCTTATAAGTAACAAAAATTGTATTCTTGATTAGTGCTATATTTGAACATATAAGTATGACATTTGCACATATAAGTATCACATTTGCATGGTGCTTTGACCCGATCCGACCCCTCTCACACAAGTGTGACCCATAAAAAAAGGCTTACTAATTAAATCGAAATTTTAAAAATTAATAAACAAAAAAACGTGTGAGAGAATATTATAGGAATATAGTGAATTTTTTAATGTATAACGTTTTGCACCCACATGGCCACATGGAAACATGCATAGACACTCACACTAAAAACATCAATGTCACTGTTCAAACTAATTATTGTTTGCCTGTTCACATCTTTGGTCATTTTTAGCCTATAAATACATCCATAACCAATGTTATTAGTACACCACTACATTCTTAGCAATAACATTTTAAAAAATAATAATAATAATTCAAATTAAATTCAGAAATCCATAGTAAAACATGGCACTGATGAGATCTCGAACTTCAGTGTTCATAAAATTCTTGTTCATCACTCATTGCTTTTTAATTTTTTACATTGCTCAAGGTTATGATTTCTTCTACTTCGTTCAAATGGTACGTCACCTGGTTTAAATTTAGGCGATAAATGTATTATTCAGTTGTTATATGTCTTCATTAATAGTCTACTATGTTAAATAATTTTGGTTTTGTTATAATTTTTGTGTTTGTTTATGCAGTGGCCAGGATCACATTGTGACACTAGTAGCAGCTGTTGCTACCCTACTACAGGCAAGCCAGCCTCAAACTTTAGCATCCATGGATTATGGCCTAACAACAATGATGGCACTTATCCAAAAAACTGTGATTCCAGCAACCGCTATGATGAATCTCAGGTTTCCAAAAATTGAAAAAACATGTTCTGTCTCAATTCAACTAAAAGTTTAAGCTGATAGTTAAACAGGTTTATGCTATATTACTTGAAATTCTGATTCGATTCGGGTTTGAATTTACTGGATGTATAGATTTCAGACCTGGTGAGCAGAATGCAACAAGAATGGCCGACCCTGGCCTGTCCAAGCAGCAACGGCACGAAGTTCTGGTCGCATGAATGGAAAAAACATGGGACATGT
Source organism: Ipomoea trifida (assembly GCA_003576665.1). Lineage (NCBI taxonomy): Eukaryota > Viridiplantae > Streptophyta > Magnoliopsida > Solanales > Convolvulaceae > Ipomoea > Ipomoea trifida. The sequence continues at coordinate 25,559,766 of CP025644.1, forward strand.
TCCGAGTCTGTACTCGACCAACACTCTTATTTTGAGACCGGTTTAAACCTCAAAGATCAAATTGATCTGCTCCAGATTCTTGAAACTGCAGGTATGGAATAAAAATTCAAGAATCCCATTCAGGAACTGAAAACTAAGAAGTGAATATATATATTACAGGAATCCAGGCAGATGGAAATTCTTACAACTTGAGCAGCATACAAACCGCAATCGAAAACGCAGTGGGATATGCTCCTTGGATAGAATGCAACAGCGATGCAAGTGGCAACAGCCAGGTGTACCAGGTTTACTTCTGTGTCGATCCTTCGGGTTCTAACTTAATCAAATGCCCTGTTTTCCCCACAGGAAGTTGTGATTCCAGTATTAAGTTCCCATCTTTCGAGTCTTCTGGGAACTCTTTCATCTGACGCAATAATGAAAACACTTCTTTCTCTTACAAGGATGTATGTTTTTATCACAGGAAAATAAAAATTGTATTGTAAGCGATGTTCTGACTCAATAAAGTCTTTCTTCATTTGGTTAATTAATTTTCTTTTCAGTTTGCATTTTGTGCCAGTTTTAGATCAATGGTCCACCTTGCAACACGTTTCATTGCATCAAACTGTTTTTTAACGTTAAATTTTGAGTGAGTTTTTGAAAATATTAAATTAATGAATATATAGTGTATAGTGTTTAGCACATTAAGACATGTCATGACCATGTAACAAAGTGAATGTTATATATAGTGTCTAATTTATTGATAGGGAATATATCATGGTATTCCGACCTGTATATACTAAGCATATGAATTATGATCGGACCCGACCACCCAAGCAGGGAGCTGAGGATCATTTCCCGACCTTAACCAACCCCGAACGAGCATTAACCGACCCAACCTAAAGATTACCTCCCTAGTTGGCTAAAGAAGCTTATGTTCTTACCTTTTTATGCTCGGTCCTGACTTGAGTGATTGATGACCTCAGCCTCGAACTATAGAGACGGCCTTAACGACGTATGCTAACAGTAACACTTGATCCGAGCATAATAAGTATTGACTAATTAGACATTCCACCATGGTGGAATCTTTACCTTGGACCCTCAGTCCGCCCAGTGCATGAATCACATGTGGCGTACATGCGGCCCCCCAACATGTGTCCTTCTAGCATCTCCTATAAATATCATACCAAACGCTTGTACAATGAGACTTTTTTGTGTACTTATAAGTTTGGGAGCCTTTGATCATCGGTCTTGATTTCCCAAGCGACTATATCTCAACTTACAATATCACATACAAATACGTGCACCCATGTGAATTTACCATATCATTTATGAATATTGAACTTTGAGTTTATGAACATATAGTGTGTAGTTTTTGAACATTAAATATTTAAATTTTTTAATATAGTATTTAGTTTTTAACCATTACATTGAGTTTATGAACATTATTATTTTTGGACTATAATTTAATATGGGCCGTATATAAACAACTGATCCAAAACTTAATTGGCAACAATTATTGAGCCCATCTTGTGGAATTCATATATGGGCCAATACCAGCATACATAAGTTTTCTGCTCTTCTATTTCCTTAACAATTAACATGGTGTTTGGTCAATCATTATACTGTAGAATATGGTCCACTTTATAAATTTAATCACTAACATAAGTTTTTTATTTTATTAATGTTTTATATACTGAAAATTCATTATTTAGTATACTACTTAAAATTGAATCTTCATTATACTAAAAATGAACACTTATTAGTTGTTCACGTCACAATGTGGACCATAGTCCATAGTATAATTTTTCGTGTTCAGTTTGTGGAATAAGTAGAAAATAAACTGTACTTCATGGATTAGATCTATTTCAGTGTTTGATTTGTTTTTATAATATATATATATGGATACATTCTTAACTAGCTTCAAAACTTATCAAATTATTTTGTGTGTTTGGCTATAGGGTTTATTGGTGATTGAACATTTGTGTATTTTGATATTGAGGGATGGTTATACTTAATTAGATTGGCAGTTCATTTTTTAGAATGAACTTATTTTATGGTTTGTTTTTACATTTTATTCAAAAGAATATTACTTAATTTATGGCAGTAAGTTAGAGGCGTTTGGTGAGAAAATGCACCTAGGTGAAGAATGAGAACCAATAATAGCAGTCCATTTGTCCAGATTTAACGGATCAAATGTAATTTTTTTAAATAAAATACGGTGACATTTTTGTAAATAACTCAAACTTTGGTGTAAGTAATATGTGTTAAAAGTGTAAGTGTGCAAGTAAAATCACTTAAAGTGCAACAATTTTCACTTAATAGTGCAAATAATTTACCTTTACACATTGATAATAACATTATGTGCACTTAATATTGTTGCTCGATGTATATAATATTGTTGTACTTGCAATACATTTAACTTGTACTTTTAATAAATTTTACTTACACTTAAGTGCACTCTATGAAACTTTATTTGCACTTTTAATACAGTTTACTTGAACTTCAAAATTTGAATTATTTACAAAAATGTCACCGCATTTTTTAAAGTGTTTCTTATCTATTAGATTTAGACAGATAGACGATTGCAATGGGCTCTAATTCATCTCCTGGGCATGTGGTTATCACCTAATATGTCTCAAAATTAAGAAAAAAAAATTCAACAACCAAATAGAGAAAAATAGAATTTTCTTCAAATTTAAGAAAAACTTTTTCCATAAAAAGTTTTTTTTCCATCAAACCAAAATGCTCTATAAATAGTGTAGACTTATGGACCACATTTACATTTACACCTACATAATATACCTCCAGTACAACTTTAAACACATATTATCAATAATTTATGATATCGACCTCACGACTTAATGTAATGCTTCGCCATCTAATTTAATGTCAAGATTAAAAGTAGTAGTGTGGAGTCTGATCTGAATCTTTAAAACCCAATTACATCTGCATTGACTTTAATAAGAGTGAGGTATTGTAGAATTAGAATTAATTCTTCTAAAAAAAAAAAGAATTAATTAAATAAAATTGAGATCACCTAAAAAATCTATGAATCCTACGATAGAGGCTGCAACGACTTTTCTTTATCTAAAAAATTCCTTAGCCGTAGGCTGCAGCCGCGTGTAATGTTTTGTTTAATTTTCTCGCCCTTCCTAGGGATTGTTGACTTCTCTACCTTCCATATTTTTCTCCTTTCAATAGTGGATCGGATCCAAATATTATTTCCATATTTGAAACAAAACCAATACGTATTGCTATGGCTCTAAAATATTAGGCACGTTTAACTCTACACAATTTTATACCAATATTTCATGATGCATGTGACAAGATACATAATTTATTCGTCCATCACGCGGGTAAATTATTAATTGCTTCAAATAACCATTAACACTAAAGTATTAAAAAATAAAATAATCTCATCTCTTTCTGTTACCATGAGTGAAATTTACTCAAAACACACCATTAAATAGTGATTGTTGGTAAGGACAGCCCAAGTGGTAAGAGAGTTACACCTGCAGCCGAGAGGTTATGGACGAGGGTTTATTCACTACTCACACAGTCAGGAGTGAGGTTTACCTCGTTAATTAATTGAAAAAAATAAAAATAAATAGTGATTGTTGGTTTCTAGTGTCATTACGCAAAATATGAAATATGCTATAAAAAATGTTATAGTTAACACTATTTATTTACTAAAAAAAATATCCTCTAAGTATGACCAATAAAAAATAAAAGATATATATTTTCACCTTCAATATTATTTATTTAGTCATAATATAATATTTATAATAAATTAAACTAATCATAATAAGTTAATTATAAATATATTAGAGTATCGCTTTGCGACTTGCGAGTACATTAATTATAAATTATTACGGAGTAGTTTTTATAATTTTGTATTTTACTTCTTGTTTTCGTACGATATAGTTATTCAATATTTTAAATTGTTGATGTTGACTTTGGTGTAGAGTTTGGTCCATACTAGTATACTACTGTACTATAGTCGTGCAGTAGGCCTACCCCCACATTTTTTAAAAGATAACTTGTGCATTTAAATTCATATTACTGTGCGAATAGTTCAATGCCTATATATATATTTTGAAATTAATATTTCAGAATTTATCAAAGTGTCATTCGGTATTCTGACGTATATCAATATAAGGTTATTAAATTTTTCATAAAAGTAAATATTTTAAAAATGCATAACTATGATATGTGACATAATTTTTTATAAAATTAACTGGTGCAATAGCAATTTTAGAGGGAAACACCCTCATTGAATAGTACCCAAGTATAATTTTTGCAACACAAAACCTTATTAATTGGTGTGGTCCAGGTTTCGTCTTGTTGCCACTTCTGCCTGAAATGAATTATTGATTTAATATAGTCCCCCGGTGTGCTTCTCTGTTAATAGGCATAGTTTTTCATTTGTATTGAATATATATTGTAAATTAGGTGTACCATTTAATCGATGCCTAATGCGTGATTCTAATTAATTGATCAAAGTTCATGTTAAATTCTATATTGTATTTTTTTACTCTAACATATTCATTATATATGTTTAACAATTATGTCAATTTTTGTTTATTTTTACAAATCAAATACATCATTAATTATCTCTGATCTATGGCATTCTACCAGACTATCACTTTCAAAACTTAGGTATAGGGATTAGGGAAAATGGTTAAATATATCCATAAATTTTAATCGAAAAGTTAATTAGGCATTTAAACTTTCAAAAAGTGTAATTAAACCTATAAACATACTATTTGGGAGCATTGAATTCCAAAAACCGGTTGGTAACCTGCAATTGCAGGTCACTAGGCTTCCGACGAACTTTTGACCAAATATTTTAATTTAGTAGGTTGAGATAGTAGTTATGAACAAATACTACATCACAGTAGAGTCAGTAGTAGTAAAAAAAAAATAATGAAGAAAAGTAAATGCAAAGTAGGGAAACAGGAAAGTAATAAATATCAGGTAATTAAAGAAAGTAAAACAAATGCTATATTGCCGCTTATCACCAGCTATAAAAAGTTGCTATAACATCCGTAGAATATGCTAAGAACTTAAGAAATATAATAATATTTGTCGTATTAAAAAAATATTTGTTCATATATGTTTGTACGATTATGTAATTGGCGGCCGATTTACCAACCATTTAGTCATCTATTATAATAAATTTTGAATTCCGTAATGAAAATTAATATAATCATTATTTATGTTAAAAGTATCAATATAATGTCTTATTAATGATAATTCATCCGCGTCTGTTTATAAATCTATAAAATAGATTTTAAAAGATAATCCCTAAAAAATATTCACTTTTTATTAAATATTTTATTTTTTTAGTATCTAGCTAAAGGTTAATTTTTTTTTTTTCGATTGAAAGTTAAAAAATGACATTTTTATATTTGATTAATCTTTCTTAAAAATGACATAGTATTTGTTATATAATAATAATAATAATAATAATAATAATAATAATAATAATAATAATAATAATAATAATAATAATGGTCGGTGTGGTAGTGAGACGGGAGTCATGAAATGGTTGTAGTAATAATAATTTGAAAACATGCTTGAAGTGAGATATGAGGTAAGAGAAGGACAAAAAAATAAAAAATTTATAAAATGTCTTTCAATTAAAAACATATGATGACATTTTGGGTTAAATTTGGTCCCTTTTTTTTCTGTTGATTATAATAAATATTTTAATTTAACTTTTTTTAATATTCACAAAATAAAATTAAAAAAAATGCAGAAATCACTTTTCTCATTTCCAAACAAAAGTTAAATTTGTGCTTAAATAATTCATCAATCACAATACATTACGTTGAGCTTTTTACTAAGAAGTTAAGTTATCTGTATTTATTCAAATTAGACATTCGACCAGCTATAAATGTTTAATTTGTCAAAATATTTAAGTTTGACAATACTTGCCATTATTCAAATTAAATATTATTTATTGCATGGATGGCGCTAGCAGGTCTTCAACTTGCTTAGGCTCAAGGCTTACGCAGGGGCGGCAGGCCAGGGCGATCCTTAGAAAATGAGAGCCAGTTCATTAATGGGAGAATTTTTACAATTTTTTGAAAGATCGGAGAATTAGATAATAAAAACTTGTTTATTAGGATGGTTTTTCATTTTAAAAACTGAAAATAATTTTCAATTTTATTAGAAAACTTGAAAATTTTTTAAAAATTATTTTCTAAATGAAAAATATAATCATATATAATCTTGACTATATATTGCTATAACGACATTCTCATCATTATCTATTTACATATTTATTCATTACTATGATTACATTCATTATTATCTTTGGTGCGTGTAAGAATGTAAATTTGGGTTGGATATTAAATGTAAGAATTTTACATATATTAGACTTAAAAGTAAAAAAAATATATTTATTCTATGGTACAAACTTGTGTGAGACCGTCTCACCATACGACGGGTCGGGTCAAAATGCGAATGTAACACTTATATACACAAATGTCATACTTATATGCTCAAATGTAATACTAATCAGGAATAAAATTTTTGTTACTTATTAGGGTAAATGTAATACTTTTAAGGAAAAATATAATACTTTTACATTTCGATTTAAAAGTATTACATTTTTCCTCAAAAGTATTATATTTGCCCTTATAAGTAAGATGCACTTGTCAACATTACTCATTATGAAAAATGTATTACTTTTTCTCGTATAAGTAACAAAAACTGTATTTTTGATTAGTGTTATATTTGAGCATATAAGTATGACATTTGCATGGTCTCACACAAGTGTGAGCCTTCTTCTATTTAAACAAAATATATCAAAAAATATTTTAAATGTAAGATTTAAAAATCAATCGGAATTAAACTTATGTTAAATTTATAAGGTTGGTCTAAAAAGATAATAGACGACAGTTTTATGAAGTAAACGGGTTAAGAGTTTAAGACGGTTATAAGGTGACCAATTGGTTTTGCCAGGGAGACTGCTTAAGTATATTGTTAGATAATCTTCTTAGTTCTTGCAAGAAGGAACTTACGAGATATTAAGAAGAGTAAACACATACTTCGACTTCTTAATCCTACTCACAATTTCTATTTAAATTCTTTACTTAAATTTTTGTTATAGATATTTCTTTTGTAACCCACATAATAAAATAACTTATCAATGGTTACCATGTTAGGAAGTAGAGATTGGAGTACATATAGTAAAACTCAAACATAACAAGGTTGACGATGTTCTTGCAACTTACGCCGCATTATTTCTACACGAGTGGGTATTTACTGACTAACAATCCCACTTGTCTAGATTTAAGACATGGTCTATTTCAAAATGCTTCATTGATTATTGACATTTTTTTTTTTTTTACTTTCAATTGTAGCATGAATAACTCCTTGAAGATTATATTGTCTATTGACTTCTGCCAATTTTTATCATCGACTTTCAATTTGATCATAAATGGTCATTGACTATTGGTTTTGTTCCAAAATTGGTCATCATTCACATTCTCAATAATTTTGGTTATTCACATTCCCAATAATGATGAACCCAATGTATTAAGATTATAAACTCAATATAATTTGTCTATCTCAACAAGCTAATTTTTATATTATTATCCTTAAATTTAATATTTATTAAATTGATATTTAACTAAATGACTAAATTTGCAACAAAATCAATATTCAAGGAATCATTTATAATCAAATTGTAAGTCATTGATGAAAATGTATAAATACCAGTAATCAATTAACAATTTATGGTTATAATTAAAAGTCAATACTAAAAATTAGTAAACATTAATCCTCAATATTGAATTAACTCTTTAAATATTTTTCATTAAGATGTTATTGTTGCTTCTGTGTTCAGAAGCCTCAGAAGAGTCTGAGAGGCAGTCATTGGTACAAGTAGTTAACCCCATACGTGATACGGCCACACTAATTAATTTAATTTGCTAATAACCAAAGGCCTTGTGATCGAGCAGTGTTTCAGTAAGTTGAGAAAAATATGTATAAATAAATACTATATTATAACAGAGTTAATAATACTCAAAAAATTTAATCTACTAATATCATACAACTTTACGCGTTACACAACAATTCCCACTAGAATCCATATGAATATGAAGTGTTTCCTCAAAAATTCAATAACCCTTCCTATTTATTGTATCTATTTTATTTGTTGATCAAAGATTCAAAATGTATAATCAACTTATTCTCAAAAAAAAAAAAAAGTATAATCAACCTTATTGAAAAAATCAAACAACACTATTACGAAAAATAGTAATTAAAGAGGAAATCAAACCAAATGACCAAAACCGTATCCACACTCTAAAGAAATCACGTGCCATCTACTGCTAAACACCTTGTACTCAAATAACACCTCTGTGATTTTTCTTGAGTAAAGGTCACATGATCGAATCCAGTGGTGAGATATTGACTCTTTAAATTGCAATAAATAGAGAAAATGTAAAATATATACTACCTTGTAAGTCAATAGTACTAAAAAATCACTATCTACCTTAAAATGTGACAAAATCACTCTAATAAGTAATAAATCAGCTATTAAAAAATGAAACTATTTGGTCTATCTTCAAAGATTTGTAAACCAAAATGAAGGAACTCAACATTCATTGTCTAATTGTTACAGTCTGAAATATATATAATTTTAACATAATCAATAATCTTAGTTGGAAATTATATTTCATTAATTTCTACGGTATTATATTATATATATAAGAATTATGAAACCACCTACCTACACATAAATTAGATCTTGCTGTTAGTTAAAGAATAAATATGGTTGAAACGTTTCTCTCCTCCACCGGCCACGCCATCCCGCCGGTCAAATTTGCATCCGAACTTTATAGATTGCTTTACAAAATTGTAAACATCAAAGTGTTTGTTGTCAAAAAAAAAAAAAAAAGTGTTTGATATTAAACTATTTGAAATGGCTGTTGTGTGCTTTGTGCCATTTTGCTACCGTGTAGGGCGGTCGTATGTTTGACTACTGAATACGCAACTTAGTCATATGTTTACGGAACCTCCGAGGCTTTTTAGTCCCATGAGGCCATGATATAAAACACAAAACAATTAAAATATTACTCCATATTTTGTACTATATGAAAAGTAAATATTTTCGGCATATTATGTACAGTTGGTATATCAGAAATTAATAATATTATATTAACAGTTCGTTGACGAAGTATAAACTTTTGTATTGCTCAAAATTAAGAGGAAAAAAAAAACTCTATTGCAAATATTGTACTATTAGTCTCTTAGAGGTAACTCAGTTGATTCGATCGATCACTTTAAAATTTTGTTCTAGAAATAGTGCAGAGATTCGAATCTTACTAGACATTTGGGAAGTCGTTGAGAAATCTTGATTGACAAGAGGAAATGAAAATTCATTGTGCGCAAAATGTACAAGTAAGGGTGAGATCGAATCTTGTGCGCCGTAGGGTGAGAACTTGATGACTGACAGGTCGGCTTCTAATTTACTTCCGTAAATGACTCTTAGAGTCTTAGGTAGGATTATGGATGTTTAAGATTAGTGTAGCATAAACTATAATACTTAATGTATCAAAAAATAAAAATTGTACCTTTAGTTTAGATGCATCCAAATGTCTGCAATAGCGAAAACGTAGTGTTGCTTTCAGTTTAAGAATAAAAACCACCAAACAAGTTTTAACTAAATTAAAATTCACACACACTATTTATTTATTTTTGTCCTTTACTTTTATTCTATTAACAAAACCAGGCCCACAATTTTTGTTTTTGTTTTTTTATTTTTATTTCTATTTTATTTTATCATGAGGCCAATGGAGTTGGTACTTGGTATACTTGTTAGCTGGGGTAAGGTAATTTTAGTAGTGGTACTATTACAATCTATGTATTACTTTTTGTGATCAAAGAAAAATAATGTGATGTTGTTTGTTTGTTTTTGTGTGTGTATATACATAGGCATGTCAATATTTTTTAAAACTAAATTCCAAAATTTGTGATTGTACTTAATTGAAACATTCTAAAAGTGTTTTACACCTACAATCAATTTTGATTAGCTGTTGTATATAACATTGATTTAAAATTCAGCTTATACATACATATTTCTTAAAATATACAATTGTTTAAAATTCTATATAGGGAAATTTGGAGTAAAAACACGTTTTGTATTTTTGTTTGCATATATATTTGAAACGGTTAATGACAGTAAAAAAATTCAGTAAAAATAAAAATAATTATAAATTTGCATATCCGGAGACCGGAGTAGTATATTGTATAGTTGTTGTCAGTTGTCACAATTTCGAGCTAAAAAATACAGTAAAAATAAAAGTAATTATAAATTTTACTGTGCCGTCAATTCGTCAAAACACTCCCAAATCATTGACAATTCACAAGCGCGTTTCCTTTTCTATAGGCTATAACCTTCCAGATTTCCAAATCCCGAATGAAACCAAGTGCTTCAGTTTTATTTGAGCGAAGACTTGAAGTCCAGTCCAAGCAATCTGAATACGAATATCGTCTCTCTCTCTCTCTCTCTCTCTCTTCTCTGTCTCTCTCTGGACAATTTCCTCCCCCATTGGCAAAAAGGTAAGATTCTGTTTCTTCATCTCACTGTGGATGCAGCATTTCAACTTTTTAATTTTTTTTTTAAAAAATAATAATCACTTCATTAGTTCTCCATTTCTGCGAATTTCAGTGAGATTTTCAAATTTTATATGGAATTCTCATCCTTATATTCCTTGCATTTTGCTGTTTGCACGGAAATAGGTTCTGTTTTCACGACTTACACAAGAAAAGGTAGTGGAAATGCGTGTTTAAAAAAATTCAGAATTTAATGCAATAATATGCGTTATTTAGCTTCATTTTTTTGGTTGAATTTGAATTTTTCTTTCGTGCTTTTTGATCTCTACAATCGCCTGAGAAGAGAAAGTAATCATGACTATGTTGTTTCAATTTTTTTGACTAGTCTGGTGGTCAGTGCTGCTGAAAATTGAAAATTTAGACTTAAATGTCGGCTTCTTTGATTTGAGAACAGACTTATTTAGATATTTTTTTTTAACTGTGGTTAATTGAACTGGAGTTTAGTTTGATCATCCAATGAGCTTAATTAAGTGATTTGCAGGTAGCAATCTCTCTCTCTCCCTGTGTGTGTGTGTGTGTGTGTTTTGGTTTAATTTTAGCTATTTAAAGAGAGATTAGGGATATATAGTTTTCTCTTTAGTTTTTGTGTGTGTGTGTGTCTGTGTCTGTGTGTGTGTGTTTTTTTTTTTTTTTTTTCGTGTTGAAGATTCAGATTGAGATCTGCAGTTGCAGAGTCCTAATAATCAGCTGTTGCCTGTTGAGTGCTGAATGTTCTTGCACCTTATGCAGATCTACTATGAGTTTTTCCTGTCCTTATTAGTGCTTCAGTTTCACCAATAACACTGAATACTTCTTAATTTTTTTTTTTTTGAATACTTCTTAATTTGTCTAGCATTGCATTAAATATTATGTATGTCTAGAACAAATAATAAACATTTAATATTGCTCATCTGTCTTGACTATGTGATATGCACTATGTAGTTCCTTCAGGATTTAAAAGATTTAACATAGTTTCTTATTCTTTTGAAATTATCTATGTCAATATACAAAATTATTTTTGCCAAGCTATATTGTTTTTAGTGTTTTCATGTTTGTTTTCACCTCCAAAGAGCATTTATGGCCGTTTGTTGACTTTTGATCACAAGCAGCTCTTCAATCTTCTCAAACATTAAAAAAACACTGAATGCTTTGAGTTTTTATTTATTATTTATAAAATAGGCCATTAAGTTTATTGTAACTGATGTTAGGAAGTAGCATACTCCAATAAATCAAAAGTTAGGTTTGCCAATTTATTCCCTCTTTGTAACTTTTAGGACATATTAGGTTCCTTTAAGGAGCTTGAAAATGCATCCCTATTTCTTTGTTTATTCAGAGTAAGAACCAATCCTAATTTCCACCATTAAGATGTATAGGGTTAAAACAACCTCAACTGCATGGTATGTTTTCCTTCAAGAATCAAGCTAACTCATTTCAACTAAGCCTTAGTCACAATAAAATATTTTTTCTTCACAATTATAATAAGGTTTTCTTTGATCTGAGCTGATAAATAAGATTATAAGAACTAAAATATTGTTAATTGTTTTCACTTCATACATGGCTTTGTGATCTATATCATTTGTTTTTAGTTGTTACCTTCTTACCTTAAAATGAGGACTTACTTTTGCAGGTGCTGTTCTTGTACTAATGATTCTACAGATCCACCAAATCTGGAGTTATTAAGTTAGAATTTAAATGGTTGGATGCTTCTAGGTATTGAATAGAAATGAAGAAATGGTATGGTGGTGTATTAACTACATCCTTGTTGATGTTCATACTTCTTGGGTATTATGTAATGAGAAACCCCTTCAAGGAAAAATACTTCACCAACACTCTATATTTTAATACGACAAATCCTCTAGAGTGGATCAGTGCTATGGCTCCACCTGCTGCTAACAGTCCAAAAAATACTTCTCAAGTGATCTCTGCTGATGCATTAGTCGCTAATCTTTTTTATCAGAGAAATCTTTCAACTGCAGAGCAACAATCTTTGCTTACATGGAACCAATTGAAAAACTTAATTAGTCAGGATCAAGTCTTACCTAATGCTTTGGAGGCTGTTAAGGAAGCTGGTGCTGCATGGAATAACCTTATGAGCTCAGTGGAAATGGAAAAACTTTATGCAAATGACAGTTCATATAAGAGAGGAAAGGAGAAACAGTGTCCTCATTTTCTACGCAAAACAAATGTCACAGAACTTGCTGGTAACGAATTTAAGTTACGGTTTCCTTGTGGCCTCACTCAGGGTTCTTCAATCACATTTATTGGCATTCCAAAGGGTCTTCTTGGTAATTTTCGAATAGATTTAACCGGTGAACCACTTCCGGGTGAACCAGATCCTCCTATAATTTTGCATTACAATGTTAGGCTGCACGGCGATAAAGTAACTGAGGATCCTGTAATTGTTCAAAATACCTGGACCGTAGCACATGATTGGGGTGAAGAGGAGCGCTGTCCATCTCCTGCTCCTGAAAAAAATAATAAAGGTCAAATAATGTTCTTTTATTTTTCTTTGAAGTTCTGGATGCATAGATGTTTCCCTCTTTGATATTTTCATCAATGCTCATAAGTTTTCTTCTGAATTACAATATTCTATTTATTTTTGGCACATGCAGTGTTCTTTAAGCACAGTTTATTTTCTTCAAATTGATCTTTCTTTCCACCACAACCTTGCTAAGATTTTTTTTTAAATATTTAAATCTCTCTACTTAATATCAAATTACATTTCTCTATTTATTTTTGGCACATGGAGTGTTATCAAAATATGATCTATTTTCTTCAAATTGATCTTTATCTTCATTGTGGCATTGATCTGCAAAGATTTTTTTATTTTAGATCTCTGCACTCTATAAGTACCTTCTAAAACCAATTGGTTTCTTTGAATATTTTAATTAAAGGGATGTTCGTGAGTCCTTAATGTCTTAATTTTAGGAAAAATGTAAAAGGGGAGTAATCATGCAGTGTTCTTCATGGATTGGGTGTATTTATTTTTCAGCCTTGTAACTGGTTTGTTTTGTCCATTTCATCAACTTATACATAATGTAAACTTCAGTGTCACTTAGCTTACAGGAGGTTATTATGGGCATTTTCTTTTTTAGTATAAACAAGTTAATTCTTTTTTAGATATTATACAGGAGATATAGGTAGAGTTTCATAGGTACGCTTACTAGAGGTTATTACTTATTATGAACGTCTTCCATCTTGTTAAGCTTTCCTTTCAATTTCTCTTTGCATCTACTATATATATTCTTCATTTACATTCCTGAAGTCCTTTTTGCTCATCACATGCGTATTGTCATACTGAATGCCTCTATAAATCTTGTTCAGTGGATGACTTGGATCAATGCAATGAGATGGTCGGTAAAATCATGTCTGACAAGCATATCAATGTATCTACAACATCTTCAATGGTTCAGGATGGATCTAAACATAAAAAATATTTTCCTTTCAAGCAAGGGCAGCTCTCTGTTGCAACACTGAGAGTGGGCTCTGAAGGAATACAAATGACAGTTGATGGTAGACACATAACGTCATTTGCTTTTCGTGAAGTAATTCCTCACTTGCCTTTTTAAACTTGAGCCACCACCAGTTTGATATAATGTTATGCTTGATTAAATTCTTGTAATTTTTATTTCTCCAGACTCTGGAGCCGTGGCTTGTTAGTGAAGAGAGGATTTCAGGAGATATTGATTTAATATCTGTTGTTGCAAGTGGGTTACCCACGTCTGAAGATATTGATCATATGATTGACTTAGAATCTCTAAAGGCAGCTCCACTTTCTCCAGAAAAACATCTGGATCTCTTTATTGGTGTGTTTTCTACTACAAATAATTTTAAACGGAGAATGGCAGTTCGAAGAACGTGGATGCAGTATGATGCAGTGCGGTCTGGACAAGTAGCAGTTCGTTTTTTTGTTGGAATGGTGAGTATTTCTTTTCTTGGAACTTTTTGTTCTCCTTAACCACTTAAAGATCCTAAGTAGTAACACAGAGTAATTGCTAAAAAGGTTATTGTTAGCAAAACAGGGTGCCATTTAGTGTTTGTTTATTTTATTTTCTGTGCATACTACATAGTGATGCAATGTGGCTGGAAGTCACATACTGGTATTTGTCAAGTCAAAGCCATAATATTTTATTAGATATTTTGTATTATCTACTGTAGCATAAAAACCAGATGGTGAATGAGGAACTCTGGAATGAGGCTAGGACATATGGAGACATTCAGTTGGTGCCATTTGTTGACTACTACAGTCTAATCACATGGAAGACCATTGCCATATGCATGTTTGGGGTAAAATCCTGTCCCTTCCCAAGTCAAGGAGCTTTACAATACCCTTGTTGATGCCATTTTATTTGTTCAGACGGAGATTGTTCAAGCAAAATTTGTCATGAAGACAGATGATGATGCTTTTGTTCGTGTTGATGAAGTGCTGGCTTCCTTACAAAGGATTGGTGTGACTCGTGGGTTGCTTTATGGCCTTATCAACTCAGACTCCCATCCTCATCGGAATTCTGATAGCAAATGGTACATTAGTGTTGAGGTAATTCTCTACCTCATTATCTTTTATTTAATGATCAAATGCATGGTTGGCAATTCCAGTGCTATTCCCATGATAAAAGAGTATATGTTTTCAACTGGTCATTGGAAGTGAAAAGTACTACTATGTAAATAGTTGTAGCAATTTTGAAAATGACATCAACATTCTGGAATTTGTATATTATCCTACTTTACTTCTGTAGAACTGTTAATATCTAAGCTTTTATTTCTATAATTCTGAGAAATGGTTAACTATTTGCTAGTAATTTCTGGTATTATCTTTATTAAGCTGAACATCCTTGTTGGGTTTTGGACACGATTGGGTATAGCACTGTTGTCTGTTGGTAATACTGTGTCCTTGTGCTTTTTCTTCTATTCTCTCCTTTTTTGGTCATCTTACATTTGCACTTGCTTGTCTATTATTTTCAAGGAATGGCCTGATGATGCTTACCCTCCTTGGGCACATGGACCTGGTTATGTTGTGTCAAGCGATATAGCAAAAGCCATCAGCAAGATGCACAAAAAAGGCCATCTGAAGGTGAGGGGAGCAACCATTCTAAATCTCTTTTTATTTCACTGACATTAATTGGAAACTACTTTTGGAATGATAATCTGATATGCACTTAATGCCAGGAGGCATTTATTCCCATTAGCACCAAGTCTTGTAGCATAATTTCAATTGAAATCCTATGCTTTAAAATGCAGATGTTTAAGCTGGAAGATGTTGCTATGGGCATCTGGATTGCAGAACTGAAGAAGAAAGGTCTGGATGTTAGGTATGAAAATGAAGAGAGGATTTTTAACGAAGGGTGCAAGGATGGTTATGTTGTTGCCCACTACCAAGATCCTAGAGAAATGTTGTGCTTATGGCAGAAGCTACAAGAGAAAAAAAGACCTTTATGCTGTGGCGATTAGCCCATAACATTCTAAGGTTTCAACAGAGATCTACTGAACATAGGTATAAAGGAAAACAAAACAAGAGCATCAACTATGAAATGGGTGGAAACAAGTTTAGCAGGTCCTCGAGAACTTCTTCAAATATTCCATGCTGTTGTAGAATTATGAGCGTTTAGGTAATAGGGAATATTTGTTAGGTTATGGAGGGATGGGAGTAGTTCATATGTTATGGGAGCTGATGAGGTGAGGCTTTACACGTATAGAGGAATTTGAGTAGAGAAGGGCAGTCTGCCTGACTTGTGTAGATGGCCAGAGGCTGGGCTATACAGCAGAAGATCAGTTATCCTATGTCTATAACTCATAGCATAGAGTTCCAATTTTGAGTTAGGTCGCATATATTAAAAGCTTCGTATTCTTTTGTCCTTAAATGGTGCTAACGATGTTCATTAGCATTGCACTCTCCATGCTCATTAATAAGCATTAAACTAGTTCTAATTTCAGCATTTCTTGTTAATTATATATGGTCAGGCGAAATGAGAATTAACAACTAAAAAGTGAGACGGTTAAATGGTTCCGTTCATACAAGTTTTTGTCATACAAAATAATACAAGTCAAAAAAATTTATGTATGATATATTATGATAGTATAAATATATTTTAGGCTTCTATGGAGTATAATCATCAGAAAAATTCCTTAAAATTAGCAGCCCTACTTAATATTGCCCTTGCTACAATAGAATATAGCTGAGTTGCACAAAAACAAGAAACAAGGAAATGGAAAACGTGACATCTAAGAAATAAAAATGTGTGAGAAAAGTACGAATATAAAAATTATAATAGTGTATTTGTAAATATTTTTTGTTTAAATATGAATAAATAAATATAAAAATATTAACTGTTTATTAGTTTTTTTATTAAAAAATTAAATTAAAACAATTATATGTTAAAACGTTTTATGAAACTTTTGTAAATTTGTGAATAGACAAATTTCAATGTAGACATGGGTTCATCGTGTCTAGATCTTTTTCAGAGTCTAGATCCTTCTAAAACTTCCAGTTCTAGAATATACTAATTTCAACGTAGACATGGGTGCATTATATCGTGCATGCAAATTCTAGATCCTTCTAAAACCTTCCATCTTCTCCTTAAGATCCCTAACCGTCATTCCCCATAGTTACTTCTCATTACAGTAATTACAATCTTTTCAGTTCCCACTCCTCTAATCGTCTAAATATCTCCGACGCAACAGAAATGGCCTCCGAAACAGAATCCCCTGTTTCTCATCCCCCAAGAATTTCAAGAAACATGGAAGATTTCTCTGATTTCCCACCCTTCATCCTGGGCTTCACAAACGCTGAGTTAGGTGATCGGTTCCTCCTCCTAAACCCATTGACCGGAGGCGTGTTCGTAGTAGAACCTAGCACTGGCACTGCCAGATCGTCTTCCTCGAGCTTGGATTCTCTACTGGCGGGCATACTTGGTAAAGATGGTCAGCCGCCGGCTTCGAAAGCTTCCATTGAGGCTCTGCGGAGCGTGGAGATTGGCGAAGGAGAAGAAGAAGAAGGTGAGTGTGCGATTTGCTTGGAGGAGTGGGGGATTGGTGAGACGGCGAAGGAGATGCCGTGCCGGCATAGATTTCACAAGGAGTGTGTAGAGAAGTGGTTAGGGATTCATGGGTCTTGCCCTGTTTGTAGACATAAAATGCCTGAAGAGGATGATGGTGATGAGGCGAAGCAGAAGAGTGAGAGTAGTAGGTGGAGAAGGGACGGGTTTTGGTTCGGTTTTACTGTTGATGGTATACGTCAATTTTTTGAACATGAAACTGAAGCTTAGAGAGAATTTATTCTGGGGTTTTGAAAAGAATTGGAAATTACATGTGAATAGAGCCAAAAAGTTGTACCTTCTATGAGTTTTAATCATAAAACATTCAAATTTTATCTCTTCATATTGCTATCAAAGAGTTTACAGTGCTATATGAAATTATGTACAACAATATGGTGCTGGATCAAAACCAAAACCAAATTTTGTGGATTGTTGATCATCTTAGATATACTCACATCAAATGGTGGATAAATATTATTATTCAAATATGAAATATCTGCACATATGTATGCATTTGAGTGACGAGGGAACCGCGGAACTCTTATTTAAGGATATTGACTGAATCTTGTTTAACCTTTGATAAATGATCACGTGAAGGAAATTTCGTAGAGAAATCTCTGTTTCCTGTCCATGATCTTTTGATATGAAAACTGTGCAAATGTTTGAGTGACTTGAATTCTTGGGGAGCCCAAATCAGATTCCAGAACCCTAATCAATTGAGATCAGATTTTTTCTGATGTCTAAATCACAGTTCAAGAAATCTTGCAAACGATTTGAATGAAGTCCACAATCTGAAATGCAATCAGAGCATCATAATCTGTAGCAAGGTTACTTCAATTTCTTGTAGTCTTCCTACCTTTTTCTTCTCTGCTTAATAAGTCCAAGAGTTGGTATGTGATGATTGTTCCTTACCTGCACAAATTCTTTAATATTTTTCAGTTTCATGTTTTATTTTCATTGTCTTCAGATTCTTTTAGTAACAGCTGGTATCCACTCACTGCATATTCTGTGCCAAGAGCAATACACTGGTGCTGTCAGATAATGGAGGATTAGCATGTTGAATAGAATTACCAAGAAAATGATTACAATTTCTGTCTTCCAGGTAAAAATTATTTACTTTCTGCCTTTGTTTTCACTGGTTGTCTTGAACCATTAGTTACAGTTTTATTCTTGAAATTTTTGTTGATTTTGTCCTTCTGTTCCTTCATTTGTCTGAGCTACATTGGCCTTTATTGGAGTTCAGAATCATGCACTTTTTTTTTCTTCTTTCAAAAATGCTATAAAAGAATGGGATTCCAAGCTAATTTGATGAGTTGGAATATGGCATCTGAAATTCTGAAGAAAAGAATACATTCCCAATAACTAAGTACTTATATTCCTGCCTACGGGACTAGCTCAGTTGATTCGACTGATCACCCTAAAGTCTTGCTTCAGAGTCAGTATGGGGTGGAATTTGGGGATTTAGGATTAGTCTGGCATAAACTTAATGTATAAAAAAAAAAAAAAGTACTTATATTCCTGTGATGGAGGTTTGGTTTATGAAACCATTTTGCCATATCTGATTATTCTAAAGACAAACAGAATTTTGAGGTTTGTGTCAGAGAACCTTTTAATTAACAGTTCTGTTTAAGTGTTCATTATCCTCTGAGGAATCTGAATGTTCTGATGTTGACAGGTATGAGCACATTCTTTGAATTCAAGTACATGCCTTTTTGTAATAAGCCTTGAAAAAGCTCTTTGGCTATTCATTCACATATCAATACACATATAATTTTATAAACAACATTACTAACTATAGGAACTAATTTTGCTTTTTATATAGAATGTGAACTCTGAAAGCATCTCTCAATAGATCGAGTTTCCATAAACTAATTATACCCATCTCCCTTGCAGTTTAAGTATCAAAGTCATCAACACACTCGCTATTCAAATCGATATTTTCCAAGAATCCAAACTTTTTCAACTTTTCATCATTAATACTGGCCTGGAATCTTTTATCAGATGGTTTTTCAACACAATTGTCAAAGGAAATTATACTTCGGCTTCTTTTCCTTCCACTAGGGTCATCTTTCGATCCGTTTTGCTGGCCTGGATGCATTTCCATTAGTGAAAGTTCAACAGAATTCTCTTTCCTCTTATCATTTTCTTTGTTTTCATGCCTTTCTTGAGTATCTTCCTTCCTTCCCGAGCTCTCAGATGATGTGAGGGAGCTGTCAAGTGAACATCCAATGCCGGTTCTCAGTTGTTCTGTGCAGTTTGAAATTGATCCTCCGATTTCTGTCAATACTGACAATGAAGAGCTAGGGCACCCCGTATCTACCATTGATACTAGTTGGGAGAGTTCGGTTTTTGCAAGTTCTGCATGATCTGAAGGACCGTATCTTGCAAGTGTTTCCTGTGCTTTCTTCAAAACAGACTGGAGATACTTTCCTTGAGCTTCGATTCTCAGCTGGAGATGTTTCTGCACCTGAAAGGTACATAGATTTAGTATAACTATTATCTGATCAATTCTAAGACAGGATCATATGTTTCTGCGAGTTTTACCTTAATTTGTTCATGTAGTTTCCTCTGCACTTCCATTTGCATCTGCAATGCTTGAGATATCTGCATGCTTCTGAAATAGCAGAATACTTTATCAACAAAGGCCTTTCCTCGCTTTAATTCAATCGGAATATATGTAAAATAGTAAAAGATATTGCAAATGATTATTTACTCGTTCATCTGATTTTGAGCTCCATCAGAGCTTTCTGAATGTATCTGGCTTTCCTGACTCTGAGACTGTTTGTAATCTGCATCAAAGAAAACTATTTCAATAAAATCCCTCGTTCTTTTTAGTCTTTTCCTTCCAACACCAGCAATTGTGCAAACTCAAAGATTTCTTACCTTCATCTTTGTCATCATGGTAGGACTGCAATTCTTGGCTTTTCGCTAATCGAAATTTCTGTAACAAAGAGCACTCATTAGTTCATTCCTACTTTCACAAGATTTACATGTAAACAAAGTTTGATCTTTAGTGGAAAAGAAGCAATGCCTGCAAATGGCTCTTGAGATGGTATAGAGTAAGCCCGTGAATGTTCATCAGTCTCATCAATGATTTCGGGGTTGCCTCTGCATGATGCACACTACTATTAGAGTTTCTGATGAATCAATGAATGTTTGATTGCAGGATATGATAAAGAAGAACGAAATACTCACTCTCGGCGCCTCCAAGCTGAGCGACTGCATCAATGAAGCGCTGGTGAAGCTCTGGAGTCCATTTCAGTCTCGGCTTTGGATCACTGGATAAAACCAGGTTGGTGTCCTTATTTTGCAGATTCTGAAGAGCCATTTCTGATATGATGATGATGAGAATGGTAAAATAAGTCTGGCATGAAACATATATATATTAGAAAGGGTAAATGAGCAGAGAGAGAGTGAGAGAGAGAGAGAGAGATAGGTTGATCTTTTCAGGTCTTCTGCCTTAAAATGTGGCAGCTGTATTTCTTTTATAATTTGAAGTGGTTAGGCTGTCTAAGGTTGTTCTCACACCATATCTGGAAACATAGGCCTAGTTATGTTGGGAGGGGAATATATTCCATGACTTTTGGCCCCTTCCTAATTTCTTCCATTTCCCATTTCATATCAAACCTTATAATCATTTTTTTTCCCTTTTCTAAATTTCTGTTTTCAACTATTTTTCTCCTTTCTTCTTTGCTTGCAAGGGGTGTAGAGAATCTCCTATGTTCACCAAAAACCAAAGAAAAGCAACACCCTTCAACTCAAGTCTCATCAAAAGGAGAGCAACCAGAGAAAATATATGGCTCTCGGTTTTACTTCACCGCTTTAATTCTACTTTTAGAATAGCTTAAACCAGGTCAGGCTGTTGACTTGGTAACCACAAAGTTACAAGTTCGACAGTCTCAATGAGAGCGGTCTATTAGCCTTCTTTAGTATAAACCAGTCAGCTATAGACAACTCAGGTCAGACTGTTGACTTGGTAATCACAAAGTTACAAGTTCGACAGTCGCAATAGGAGCGGTCTATTGGCCTTCTTAGTATAAAACCGTTCAGCTATGGACAACTTAGATTGTTTAATATTAGAGTGGGCTAACCATAGGACTTCTTCCTCCGGTGTTCCATGCTTGATTCCCTGCTAAATTAGGCAGTCCCACCCACCATGATCTATAATGGGTACAACTTTTCAAAAAAAAAAAAAAAAAACTAGTGTAGTATAAGCAATGATGGTGGTGACGTGCTAATGGATAATTATTTTTAATTTGAGAGGTTGAAAGAAAGGGATAACCAAATAAGACTTTCTTTAGTACGTTTTCCCTCTCTTCCCATTACTTTTCCTTTGTGGAGATTGGCAGATTCTTTTTGTTTTTTGTAGGGTCGAAGGAATCAAAGAATCTATCTATAGATTTAAAGACAAAGTTGCCGTATTTACGTTATCAAGAAGTTCTGTATGGGGAGATAAGACTTTTTAAGAGCGTAGAAAATCAAACATTTCAAAACTACGTAGCTATGGGCTGGCTATCATTAATTCATTATTCCTACATATCAATTACTGTTCTTTGTTCTGTTTTTTCATGCTATCATCGGATAGAATTAAAGTATATTCCTCTAGCATACTATGTAATACACGTTAAGATGGGGTTACAACTTAGAACAAATGTATTTCTAACAAGAAATTCTATACCCTTAGTTGGCTGTTTTCATATTGTGTTTGATAATAATTCAGATTATTGGACTAATCATAGCTGACAAATAATGTATTAAAGTGGAGTGTTCGTTGATCAAGTCATAGTTCCATCTGAATTATTAACTTAATGTTAGATTCTTAAAGTTATGAGATATATTAATGAATGGGCCCGGTGATTGACATGTAGGAGGGTTAATTGATAATGTGTGATTCAATCTTCAAATGGTTATTAAAGCATTTTCATGAGAGGTTTATATATGTATATATATTATGATGAATTGCACTGATAAAAGTGGATGCATTATTGTTTATTTCTTGTTAGCTGAAAGGTGAAGAAAGGAATATAGTCATATATGCTAACCTCATTTTTCTTATAGTAAAGTTGAAGCCATTGACCACTTCTCTTAAGAATATATATGTATATTTGCATAAATGAGTTGGTGGTGGGGTTGGCTTTGGAGTGGAGATATGGGATGTGTGTCATTTCTAATATCAATTAGTGGATAACGAATTGTATTAGCTATAAGCGAATTATGTTAGTTAGCTTGATTAACTAATAGTAATAGTGGTATGTGTGGATATTCATCTGAATATATTTTACATCGATCAAACTTTTTGAGTGATAGCGGGTGGTATTATAATTCATGATAATTATTATTATTTTTGGTAAAATAATTGATGGTTATTATGCCATGGACTTTAATACACAACATATATTGTGGATCATATGTAGTAGTAGTATAGTGCGCTCTCGAGTTGATTTGATACTTGCAGGATGGTTTGGAAAATGAGATGTATTCCTTATAGACAATGATGTTAAATACTTTCATTATGTATCTATCAGTCTATCACTAATTGTATAAAAGAAAAAGGGAAAAGATGAGTTGTCTAATATATTGTCATGCTATGCAATACATATATCAAATTTAGAATTTTTAAGAAAAAAAAAAAGTTGAAAAACTAATAAACAAGAGAAATGAAGTAATGGGCTCGAATCCAGATGCAGAAAACAGGGACATACGTTTATTGTTGTACGGAGTATAAAAAAGCGACAGTAAAGAGGGATAAAGAAAAGGAGCACATGAAAATGGGCTTATAGCTAAGGGGGTAAGGCTGTTACTTTGTATGCATGGACAATTTAGTTTATCACACAAGTGAAATTTAGAGAAAAGGTCATGGATGGAACTTTTTTTAAAATAAATTATAATGATTTACATCATTTTAGATACTCTGTCGGATTAGAACGTGTAGGCTCAGGGATGAAAGAAAAGGGACATATGAGGATCAAGAAAGAGTAATTCTACATATACTCCTAATTCACACTCCCATTTTTTACTCCATATGAGTTGGCATGCTTTGATTGCTTAATTTTATAAGGGGGCATAATGTTTATCTATTCCTTTCTTTCCATCCTCCAATCAAATTTGAACACAAATGGGAGTAAAAAGTTTGGAGTATGATTTTGGGAGTCCATCTAGTATTTTTGATCAAGAAATGGTGAAAGTCTGTTAGGTGAGTCTAAGGTTTTCTTGGGGTTTGCGGCAACGAAGGTGCAGCGTTGTTGGATCGTAGGAATCAAAGTCCAATGATTCACAATGTCCATACACGTCATAGTTTTTTTTTTGTTTTTTTTTTAATAGAATGGATAAACTCAAATAAATGGTATGCCGAAGACCGAAGTGATGGTATAGCTTTGAGTGCTTCTCTTTTACGTTACTGTATTGTGATTCCTTTTGGTCATAAGTAGAAAGAAAAGAAATTTTGAGGTGATTGAACTGAACCAACTTTTGTCTTTAAACTCGATCAGCTGCACTACTGTACTACTTGCTTTAATAATATATATATACTCCACAATAAATGTCAAAAATATTGTTATCCAACAAGCTAGGGTCGCTTCATCCTATTATCTTTGTCATTCGAGAGCTCATTGATAGGGATTGGAGCTATAGGATTAGTCATATCCATCGGGAGGCCAATTTATATTTGATGACGGATTGTATTGGAGTGGCAATGTTTTCAAGCCATCTCTCCTATTCATCATGTTGTTTCCAGATTTTCAAAAAATAAAATAAAATTAGTATAATGATTAAAATTGCCAGAATTGTAGATGTGTCTGAGAACTGGAAATTAAAAATATATGTCTGGAACAGTTAGGGGCATGGTGTAAGGAAACCTCAAGAAAATGGAAAGTGTGGCTTGGATCAATGGATGAACTACTTTAAGTCCACTCTTCGTTATGGGCCTAAGGAAATGTCTTAATCCTATAAAGACTAATGATCTTAAAGCACCTTATTGCTTTCCTTAAAGTTTCTAATGATAATGAACGCTAGCATGATTATGGCTCTATGGACTATGGTGATGTGGGCACTTTCTAGCTGGATGGTGTTACATTTTATCCCTACAAATTAAATTAACACAAAATGACAAATTTATTTAATCCTTAGTTATATTGATATAGCTTGTTTAATTCTTGAGTTAAGTACTAGTTTACCTACCTAAGGTGTGGTGCAACTGATTCAATATAGAGATTGTTGGTAAGAGTCAGACTTGTAACTTTCGAGAATTATGCTCCATTCACTCGGCTACTCCTTTCAAGATAATTTCTTAGACAAAATTGTTATGTATTGTTTGAGTGTATGACTGTATGAGAAGGCTGTGACGACAATGCCACGCATTTGTTTGGGTGTTGATTTATATAATTTATTTGTTGTTGTTGATAGAAAAGATTTAAAAAAAAAAAAAAAAAACTTGATGTTAATAGGTTATATAAAACATATGTGATTGTCATCATATTCTATTAATATATGTATTGGAAAAGTATATATAATCAATAAGTAGTAAAATTATATATATAAAAATTGTACTAATACATAGAATTGTAACACTAACATAATCTAACTCTAGCATGACGTACTCCGGTCCAAACTGCAGGCAAAATATGCATGAGATTATCAAATAATCACTTTCACAATAATTAAGTTTAATCTTCAGTTTACTTGCTTTCAAAAAAAATCTTCAGTTTACTTTAAATATAGTAAACTCAATTATAAGACGTAAAAATTGAACGTTATATAATTCAATATTAATAATGGTGAGACTTGCCATTTGCCAACTATTATGTGTCTATGTAGTGTAATAACAGATCCATTATCATTCTAAATGAGTTATCAGAGGATCGAACCCCGGTGATAGGGGTATTGAGTAATTGAGAAAGTATAGAACAAATATTACTACCGAGATAGATACGGAGTATTATTTAAGGATATAATTCACATAATAATAAATTAAAATTATATATATATATATATATATATATATATATATATATATATATAAAAAAGAAGGAATCAAAAGAAATAAATTAAAAGATGGGTGTTGGATCTTGACAGTGAAGTATCATTGCAGTATGTTTGTATGCAAGCAATTGAATCTTGAGGAAAATTTTTTGAGGATAAGTTGAGGGTGGTTTGTCAAAAAAGAAAAGAGTTTTCAAGAAAAATTAAAGAGGAAGAAAGAAAAGAAAAAGTTTGGATTGATGTGCCCAATAATTTGTTGCTAGGTTGTGCATAGCGTAACTCAAGATAATCCATTATTATTATTATTATTATTATTATTATTATTATTATTATTAAATATATAAAATATATTTTAATGAAATATTCTAAAATTAACAATATTACATTATTACGTGAGGATTAGAATAACTAACTATATTGAAATTGTTGATCTTGAATTGGGATATCCAAGATTAAGCTTCAAGATCCAATAACAATGATAATCAAGAATAATGAAACGATGATAGTGTTAATTGATATAGTAGGTGATGTATGTTAAAGGTGTGAAAAATATTACAACTATGAAATGGTTGCGTTATTTGACAGAATTTCAATACTCTCAAATTTTGATATTTATTGTTCTTAGATTACATGAAAGGCCACTATTTATACATATATATAAGATAATAAGAACATTTTGCATTCTAGCCTAGACCAAAGAGTAAAGAGGGGTGGAGTAGCACGACTAGGTGCGACTTTCGTGTGCTTAATTTTTTGTGTCCAGTATCTACCTCTATGCATTTTATCTACTTGCCTAGGTAACATGTGTCCCTAGTTGTTGACTTGTCCGGCCTCTTTTCAAGTGGATTGCAACTAATATGTAAGACCTATGCTCCGCCTTACTAATTTATCCAATAATAGATTAATAGGTTAATGATATTAGAACATTAAGCTAACCAAATATCATAATCCCAATAGAAACAATATTAAGCAATTTTCAAATTATAATATTTATGTTAGTTCTTCTTTAGCATATATGAAAAAAATGAATCAAGTTTGGCTGAAATGCTAGCTAGGTGGTGGTGCAATTCGATGAATGTTCCCTAGCCCAACTTTCTCAACATTATTATGGATCAATTCATATTCCAACCATTTTTATGCCAATCCTGCTTTTCCTTTTAATCGCTATTCCGATTAATAATACTAGCTATATATTTAGAGAATAATTTTTAACCTGAAAATATGAACAATTTTTGGTTGAAGAGAAGGTAGATTTTGATGAGTGAGAAATGAATATTTGTAAAAAGTGAGATTAGAGATTCCACAAAGAAAAGCTATAAGTTGGAAAAATTAATATTTTTAAATAATCATTTTGAAGTTTTAATTTAAGTAGAGTTCACTTCTCATTTGGGTTGATTCGGATTCTCCAAATTGAGATGATGAATTTGATATATTAAAGGGAATAAAGATCAAATTAAAGAGGCCATCGAATTGCACACAATAATGCAATTAGACCACTAAACCTAAAAAACCTACGATTGAATCTCTAAACTAACCAATTTCATGCAATTTCTCCAATTTGTAGATTTCTAACAGATAACCCTAAATTTAAAATATTTTTTTGTTTAATAATTATTAAAAAAAAAAAAAAAGGACCGTCTCCGGGCATAGAGATGAAGATACTTTCTACGTCTTCATGGTCGGAGACGACCCCCTTTTTTTTTTTTTTTTTTCTTAAATAATTATTGAAAAAAATAAAAAAAAAATACTACGTAATAATTTAGGGTTACCTATTAGAAATCTATAAATTAGAGGAATTGAATGAAATTGGTTAGTTTAGGGATTCAATTGTAGGTTTTTTAGTTTCAGTTGCCAAATTGTATTATCATGTGCATTTTGATTGCCTATTTGACCCTTATTCCTATATTAAAGGTTTAAAATGAGTAATATGTGATTGAAAAATTGATTTTCAAAATGTACTCATTGGAAATTAAAATGGAGTTTGGGAAAAACACGTATGTTTACAGTAGTATAAATACGATTCAATTTTTAAAGAAGTTTGAATTGTGAAGCATAGAGGTTAAAATTAATTTTGAATGCCACGAGTTCTAATAAATTCCATTATCCTATAAATACCTTGTATTGGACGGAATGTTTTGAGGTGCTAAAAATTCATAATTTTTCATCTCCATTGAACGACTCTACTCTCTAAAATTTCACGAACACTTGTATAAAATTTGAAGTTTTCTTTCTATGTTCAAGTTTACTCATGAAAATGGTATATTTAGGTGCTCAAATATATAGTTTGGTAATGCATTATTGTATGTTGAGAAATCAACGCTTCAATAAAGTGAAACAATTTTAAGAAAAGTGTGAGTTTACAAAGGCCTTAAATTATTGGTGTTATTACGGTGACCGGAATCTTGAGAATACATTATTTGGAATTGGCATGCATACTGATACCACCTCACATAAGCAACCTAGTTTGAATCAAAAGACAGTATAAAGTTAAAAAGTAATGGTGATCAAAGGTAGTATGTATTTTTCCATTTCAAGTGGCAGACACCTCAGATCCACTTCCTCCACTTAATTCCATTATTCATATGCCTTTCCATCTTTGTGGAGAACTCAGCTGGATGGATGCTTTTAAACCTGGGAAATATTTTTTCTAGATTTTCCACCACAATATCCTATCCGGCGTAGATGCTCACATCCCCTCTCTTTCTGCTTTTCAATTCCCCCCCTTTTCTTTTTTCATTTTCAACACACAACACATACACAACATCAATAATCTACTGCACCGTACCCTAGCTAATTACTACTTAAATTAATGTGACACACACTAATTAATTACCACTTTCATCTTTGCATATATTCATAGTGTGATGAGGATCCTCAATTAAGTTGATCCATCGAGCAGTTGATTTGATAACTACAAGATTCGAAGTTTTACTCCGCATAGGATCGGAGCTGTTGCCTATTAACCTTCTTGGTTTAAGTCGGTTAGCTATGGACAATTTAGGCTATTTTGTTTGGTTGCGGAGATTTTTAAGAAAAAAGAGGAGGACAAGAATGAGTTGAGGCACTGATCCAAGGCAGTAGAAATAATGAAGTTTGGAAAGTTTTTACCGTCTAGATGCAATGTTGTGACAGCATTTTAAGGAGATAAGGTAAGAAAATGCAGAGGTGGAAGGTGTGAAATTGCCTGCCATTTACCTTTGTCTGCAGATGAGGTAATTATAGTTTTCGTAGCTTCTCCCACCTAACTTCTAGGTTCAATTCTACATGTGCGAAAAGCGAATACAATTTATATATACAGTTCATTTCAGTAAAAAGAGATGTGTCTTAACAGTTTATAAATTCTCAAAAGTGTTTATATATTGGTGTGTAATTGCCAACGAAATAAAACTATTAATATTTTAGATTAGTAGATCGGTTGAACTGTGTCCGATAACAACGTACTCCATATATGTTCTATCTCTATTGGTGGCATTGCACTGCAAGTTTTGGGTTTTCAGTGACTTTAATTTCACCCAGCTAGGTTAGTTTCCAATTCATTAAACATATGAATGAATGAAATGAGTGGGATTTCCCCACTATGCAAAGACCATAGTGACTAGAAATTCCACGTGCAAAGATCATGTTGGCTGTTGTTGCCAACTTGCCAGCATGCATGTTGTCATACATACGCTCTATTTTCTTTACCATCTCTAAGGTTGTGTTGCATTTGTTTATGGATACAATTAACCTCGTAACAAATTGGTACCACTTACGATCTCAAGTTTATAAATTTTAACTCCAAATTTAAAGAATTCTTCATTGTATCTGTTTTAACGTGTTTAGTAGATGAGGTAAATTGCAGAGCATACATCTACTGTTATTAACAAATAAAACTTATAAACTTATTTTTAATTACTTAACTAATTTAATTCTGTTTCATGGGAGTGTAACCATGGTTTATGATAAAAAGCCATTGATGGTGACATAATATGGCAAACCTCACATTGAGCACTTTCACCTTGAAAATGTCACTTCACGTGCCATTCTCCTTCCTCACCATAATTTCTAAATTATTAAATTCATTTTCTTCTTCTAGGCCTCATTTGAACCTTTTTTTTTTCTCTCTTTAATACAAGTCCACGAATCCTGAATGCACTACTATTCTTAGCTTCCCCCTTTTAGCATTATGCTACCAACTCCAACATTTGGTCCCCTCCTTAACTCATGTGATCCACCGTTAGGTATATATACCACAATTTTATGACCAAGTAAAAAGTGAATCGAAAATTCTTAAGGTTTACGCTATGTGTTTTCATTCTTCATATTCGATTGTATTTATCCCATTGACATTCGGTCTTTCTATATGTTTAATAATATTTTATTTATATTTATTATTTTATTTTATACTATGAACTTATTAACACATTCTTCTAATCCTTGTGTTCAATTTTGTTTCTCTTTGTATTATATATATGCATGGAAATTAAATTAAATTTTAATTTAATGGCAAAAAGAGATGTGGCAGGACATCACCGGCTGGTAGGTTAACGACATGGATGTTCTGTGTTTTTAGAGCATGAGAACAGGGGAGGCTCATATTTTTTCTTTTCTTTTCTTTTTTTCTTGGGGGTCCACACTTGGATGTGAGTGCTGAGGTGGCAAGGCCTACAGTCGCAGGAATTGTGCCCACGTGGACCCAGACCCACGTGCACGAATTTTAAAATGCTGAGTTGTTTGTGTGAAATTTCTCATTATTTAAAATGCTCATATAATACCCTTCTGGTTCCTCTCGAGAGAAAGTCACAAGATCAAATCTTGGCGGTGGGATATTGATTCTTTAAACTGTAAGAGATACAAAAAGTATAGAATAGATATTACCTTTCAAATAAGAAAAGCACTATGCCTTTCACGTGTCATGGTGCTTGGCAAGTGAGAAATAGTTGTTAGTAATTTTCATTTGGCTAATTTTATTTTTAAAAAAAACTTTGTTTATATATAAAATATAATATAATGTTATGATATAATCTGAATCATGGAAATGAAGATGTTTTAATAGGTCGAAACTTGTGGGGCAGATAATCAGGAACATGTTAATTTGGTAGAAATTAATTGTAATCTAATACTATAAAGTATTTATAGTTGAAGATAATGTGGATAGTGAAAAAAATGGGGGGATGCTGACATGGACAAAAAGTAAACTGGAAAATAGGGCACAACACTTTAGCAAGTTGTTGGTGGAGTTGGGGGAATCAAAAAACTGCCCCAAACCCAAAGAAAGATCTCATTGCCACAAAGAAATTTGTGGCTGCAATTTCATTCCCCTGCTGACGTGTCCACCCACACACACCCCTTCCTTCTCCCCTTCTTAGTCTTCACGCTTCAAACCAAAAATCTACAGCTCCCCCCCGAAGGATTCACACACGAATCAAATCGCCACCCCCCTCTAATTTTTTTTTTATCTGTCATTTTTCAAATATTAAAAAAACAGAGAAAAAGAAAAGATCAGACAATTTCCTTTGTGTTGTGTTGTGAGAAGAAGTGAAACAGGGCAGAAAAAAGGCAACCGGGTTGCCGGAATGTCGACGGAAGTTAAAGATCCGGCGATCAAGCTGTTCGGAAAGACGATTTGTCTGCTTCGAGATGACACCCTCCCCTGTTCTATTGCGGCTGATCAACCTGCCAAGCGCAGCCGCTCCTCGATCACCACAACTTCGCGTGACTACAAGGTATTCTATAGGAATTTCTATTCTCCAACCTTAAAAAAGACAAAAGATACTTGTTGGTATTCCAGTGTGTCAGACATGCCATTTTCTGAAATTCAGGATGACGCCAAATTGGGCAAAGTGTACTCTGTTCAGAAAGTTCCTTTTTTTAAAAAAAATTTTTACTCTCTAGCGGTCTTGTTCAAATTTTTACTCTTTTTTTTTTGTCTAAAATTCAATTATAGGTTAATTTCGAGAAATACTCCGTAAAATTTAGGTTAAAGTTCTTGGAGTCCGTGAAAAACTAGTTATACTGAAAGTAAAAGAAAAGGTTATTATGTTATTTGTTTAAAGACATTTAAATATTAATACTCCGTATAACTTTTGTGAATATTCCATGAGTTTGAACACGAATCATGAATATTTTATTAAGTGTACAAATTAGAGACAATAAAAATACTTTGTATTTCAAGTTTTTAAAAATAATTTGTCTATAAAAATGATATTCAACTTAAAGCACAATTGAGAATAGTGCACAAATTAAATGTGTTTATTTGTCTGACATTTATATTCAGATGGTAAATAATTCATTATATTATTTTAGTTGTGGTCTTATAGACATCATTGTTACATTTTATAAGAATGTTTCAAGTTTGAATTATAATTACAATTAATTAGTTGATCAAGTTGTTTGCCTTTTCCTTGAATGTTAATGTTCTTTCTCTTCTTTTTTTTTTGAAAATGTTAATGTTCTTTCTAGTTTGTACTAATCTGAGTATTTAGTGGTCATGTTTATGAGCGTAATTGTGCGATCTCGTTATAAGTTAATATGATAAAATCAAATAGGTATTGGCAGTGATTTCATCCTTTATATGTAAGTGTTGATTTTGTGTTGTTGGTATACATTATGGATATAATTGATCATGATTTTAGCTTTAAATTAAAGCCATATGCGAATGAATAGTTTAAGATGACGATTAAATGTGTTTTGGAATGATCAGAACACATCCGGAGGAGAAGTTTCAGAGAGTAAACATCAGGACGATGAATGTAGAAATCCGAGTGGCGAAGATTCTGTCGGAGCAGAAACCTCGTCGCGTACGAGCGATGACGACAAGGCGGCACAGAATCCAGACAAAGAAACACAATGTGCAGCGGGAAAAGATGTGAAGAAGGACGATGAAAGCGAGACAAGTGATTCGCAGGATCAGAAGAACCTTAAAAAGCCCGATAAAATACTGCCGTGTCCGCGGTGTAACAGCAAGGACACCAAGTTCTGTTACTACAACAACTACAACGTCAACCAGCCCCGTCACTTCTGCAAGAACTGTCAGAGATACTGGACCGCCGGAGGATCCATGAGGAACGTGCCCGTGGGTTCCGGCCGCCGCAAGAACAAAGCTTCAGCCACCAATTTCCGCCACATAATGGTTTCGGACGCCCTCCACGCCGCCCAGTTCACTTCCTTGAAACCAAACGGAACTGTCCTCACGTTTGGCTCCGACAGAGCAGTTAGTAATGAATCTATTATTCCAAACGCCTGGAATTCTGCTCCTCCTCCCCTGTACGGCGTGTTAGCTCCATGGAGCGGGCGGTGGATCTCTGCACCGGCCTCCCCTGATCCATCAACTCCAACTTCCCCGAGGAGACTTAAAATGGAGGATCAGGCAATCTGGTCTACACCAGGAGGAGGAGGAGGAAGTCTGTTCAAGGCGTTTAACTCAAAGGATGGTGAGAGAGACAGAGATAGAAACCATTCTCTGGTTCTGCAAGCAAACCCAGCAGCCCTGTCTCGCTCCCTCAACTTCCAAGAGAGAACATAAAAGCATCTCTCATCTGGAATTACAAGCTTCTTGTTCATGTTTATAGTATGCGTTGCATCAACATTAATAGTTAATAGATTATATGTATTATATTGCCAGTGTGTTTGGTACATAACATATGTTATCCATTTATAATAGGTGATAGATATATATAGAAATAAGAGAGATTGATTGTTCAACGTAACTGCCCAAAGAAAAACCTTTTTGTAGTCTCCAAATGTAAATTCCTCTTTACAATATTCTTTCCACTCATAAAGTTTTGGAATTATATTTTCATCACGGAGACACCAAATAAGTAATAAAATATTTGTTACATTTACTTTAATCCTTTAACCTTTATTACTCTAATTTTCTTCCTTCAAACTCTACTTTCAAATTAGAAAAATACACAAAAAAAAACTATTTAAAAAAAAAATATTTCTAAGAAGTATGAAAATAGTTTCACATATGGCGAGTTTGGTTCACACTAAATCACCCCTGGGTTGAAACTTGAAAGGGTATGGGGTTCACTCGGGTCAGCTTCAAAGCCGTACATGTGCGCCGAGTTTGGCGCCAAGAGAAGAAAGTATTAGTTATGAAGAAATTCAACATTATTCTATCTAACGGTACCGGAATTTTCCCCCGATTCTGCCGGCGTACAAACCCCGCCGGTATCTCTTCTCAACCTCACATTACGGTTCCCCGCCGCCGCCGCCGCTTCCGTTATTCAGATTCCATTTCCTTCTCCAAATTCCTCACAATTTTGTCGAATCGATTCGGTAACGGAGAAAAAGCCGTCCTGGAAGTCAATTCGGCCGCCTTAGGAACGACTATTCTGTCGTCATCCTCATCGGTACGATATAGATACCTAATTCTATCTCCATATGCCGCTCGTTGGACCGCCATCTGATTATTTCTGTATTACTTTCATTTGGTTCTTCGTGAACACAGTTTCAGTTATTTATTTATTTATTTATTTAATATTACTGAAATTCATTGTTCTGTGGCTAGCTTCATTTTGTATTCAATATAGTCTTCTGTAAAATCAAAGGCTCCTTTCTATATGTAGTCTTCTTTAAAATGGAAGAAGTTCACAAATTTGATTGAAGAATTGGAAACTGAGATTATACTTAAGTTCTTCAGTTGATTTTTAGTAACACAAACACGGAAGCATTCATTATTGGTTGTCTACTTTCGCTGTTCCTAGGTGGCCTCAAACATTTTATCTTCGTATTAGAATAACTTATGCTTTAGGAGCTTGCGAGGTAGAACTTTGCAGTGGACATCAGTTCTTTGTTCAACAGAGCTGGTAAGCGATGATAATTTGGGCAAAACAATTCTGTGAGAATCACGACCTATTTTCTAAAATTTTGTTTTAAATTTCTTCTCTGTTTTTTCTTATGTTTTAGGTGTCCTCAACATATATCAATCCCATTAAAAGTTCAACAAGCTTACGGCTTGTAAATGCCTGTGTTTTTCAATTTAAAAGAGCCGGAAAGCGTCAAGTGTTTGTAAAAAGGGAAAGGTGATCTAACATCTTCCTAATTTTTTTACTACTAGTATGTTTTGTTTAATTATAACCTTTTGACAAAATAAACCAATGTGTGTGGCAATGGAAATGCATAATGGGGCGGAACCGGTTACCGTTAAAGAGACTGACTAGTGCCAACCGGAGGATAGCCTACTCAAGACGAAAGAAGGGTCTGATGAAGAAAGCTAGAGAATTGTCTGTCTTGTGTGATGTTGAAGTGTTTCTTGTCACATTTTCACCTGGTGGTAAACCTACTGTATTCATTACAGAGAATAGGTATGCATTTATACTTAGTTCACTTGAGGGCCTATAATTTCATTTTCTTAACCTATATTGAATTTTGAGAGATAAAGAAAATTCAATGGTTATGCTATAATTGTTTTTTTTTTTTCTTGTAATGAAGATTCTGCCTTCATTTAAGTGAAGGAGTTCTATCCAATTTGTACTTGTGAAAATTGATGCAGAGCTCATTAAAATTCATAATTATATTTGGATACTAGACAAAAAGCATCGGATACCATTAGTGAAATTGGGTTAGCAATTGGAATATAAAAGTCCAAGAAAAGTAGCATGCACTATTGATCAATATTTCGGTTTACAGAATTGAAGGAATTGGGCTTCTTCTTTATCTGTGATTGCTACATTCATAAAATAGCTTTCTTTGGTGTTATTATAATCCCAAAACTAGTTTTCCCTTCATGCAGTTACATTGAAGATGTGATTGAGAAGTTTGCACAACTAAAGCCAGAAGAAAGGGCAAAAAAGTATAGTATATACACCTTCTGCTTTTAAAAACTTTTTACATTTGTGCTTGTTTTAGAATGCTAAAATCCCAGTGGTATAAGAATTAAACTCTTTGCTTGATTGTTGCAGGAAACTGGAGTGCCTTGAAGTAAGCCAGCCTTCTTCCCCATTTTTATTCTAATTTAGAACTCGGCTGCTGATACCTATCTCTTTCATATACTATAGGTGGTGAAGAAAGCTTGCAAAAAGTTTGATCACCATGTAGACATCGGGGAACTTTTTTATCCAGGTTACATGTCATTTCTTTTGATACTGTTTTTTCTTTAAGCAAGGAAGTGTGATGGAGTAGTTTGTTTCTAATGCTAAAAGTTGTTTGCCTTAATTCTATTTACAGGGATCTTTCAGGTGAGGTATGCACTCTAGTAAATTATCAAAACCTTATTGTGAAACATTATATTTGCTCCAATTTACACTAATGTCACTTTGTGACCTACACATTTTCTGATGTTCTTCATACAGGATTTGACATCTCTGGCTGATTCGTTGAGAACTCGATTTTCTGACACCCAAAACAGACTCAGGTAACTTTAGCATCTATTCCTTGCAAATTTTAAGTTCTCATCAGGTATGAGCTAATCAACTTTGCTATATAGCTTTATCGCCATATAAGTTTACAACTTTTTGGTGATGTCTGAAATATCTTTACCTGATACATCTGAATCTGTAGCCATTGGATGAACATAGACAAGATCAGTAATACTGATCAACTTGGGAAAATGGAGGAATCATTAATCAACTCACTCCAAGACATTCAGAGAAATAAGGTACTCTCTATTTATCCACTTCAATCATTTAAAAATAGTTCAGAATTATACTATAATATTTCTGCCTTTCTGGTTTAAACATGTCATCCTAGATTTAGATTTAAGGTTTTTTTTTCCTTTAAAACATAAATAATCATTAACTGCAAATTAACAGAATGGTCTTCTTGCTCAACAACTGAAAATGCAATGCAGTGATGAGGTAAAGAGACATGATTGGTGGATTATTGTTCTCTTGATATTTACACTACATCAATTAGTCATTGCTCTATCCCATTTTATTTGTTTGTTTTCGCTTTCATAGAGTCAACACCAGAAAGCTTAGAATGTTATTTTTAACATATTTGTAATTTTTAAGATAATTCATAGAAACTATGTTGAGTTTTTTTCTCAAGTACTCCGTATTAACTTTATGTAGTTTCTTAATCTCTGATTTTAATTCTCAAAAGTTCAGTTTCTCAGTATCAAAAGTTCAACACTAAATTGAAATTTGGCAAAAATGATCCAGAACACAATCAAGATGAGACTAAGGTAGAATCTATCAGGACTGGAAAATATTTTAACTAGTCTTGTTTGCAGTTGCAACATGTGACAGATTTACCAATTGGTATGGGTACAAGTCAAATGCTCCAGCCTTCTTCATGGACACAAAATGGTATTAATCAAAACATCAACTTCGACAAGGACCTTAATTTAGCCCAAGGGTGAGGAACTACGTTTATCGTTTGGTGTATATCTAAGAATACATTATTCAGGCTCTAATGCTCTATACATCTTCCATTACTAAGCTAGGCACAATACCAGAGCCTTGCATCCTATGCCTTACCTTCTTTAGTTTCTTTGATACATTCTACCATTTAGCTATCACAGATGTATTGTCTCCAGGCTTCCAGAGTGTTCATTTGAGAGCTATACAAATCTCTTTTGCTTTGATAAAGAAGTGGAGGTGACAAGACCCAGTGGAGAAGATAGGATTAATCCACTTCTGGACTATGAACACATGCAATCTGAATTCACTTTTGAAGTTGAACCAACAGATCCTTTGGATGTGCTGGAGAACATTTTCGACAACAGCATCGACCAGCATTCTGAACGACCTCAGTGTGGTTCTTACAGTATGAATCCTAGTTGGAACTTGAGTACATCAGAAAATCATGGTACTGTAGTGTGTCCCAGTATGTATCCTAGTTGGGAATCTACTTCAGGAACTCATAACTCCACACTCTATGATGATCAACTTTATTTTCCGGTAAGTTTCCATCACATTTTCTTCAATCTTGCTGTCCTATACACGCCGAATATATTCATTTAGAAGCTGAGTTCTTCCTGCAGTTCCAATCGACCGAAGAAAATGTGGTTAGTTGCTTCCAGTACCTGTCTCCAGGAACAACAGAATTCCCTAGTTTTGATGTTACAGACAAGAGTTTAGAAGAATTTTTTGAAAATAGTGGAAACCATTTTTCCGAAGGATTTCTTAGCAGCTATGGAGTGGATTCCCAGCTTCTGATGCCACTGGATACCAGTTTTCATGAATGTAGAGTAACAGACTCGAACCCAACAACCTGGGAAACCAAATAATACATTACATTACAGTAAACAGGAAAAAGGTTGCTGATAAATCTTATAAACACCCATTTTTCAGATACTGCAAAATACATCAAAATATTGCAGGGCTTAATGGGCCAACAGAAGTGTTGGGCCATTTTGCTCAATTGTCCATATTTCAATCTAGTCTAGTTTGATGACATGAGAACTGAGGCCCTCCAATCTTAGTGGGTCTTCAGACCATAGTCTTTTCATTTGACAACTGTATTGCAGTACACGGTTCTTTTTGTAGCAAACCATAAAGACAAACACAATATCTTTTTAAGATTCTCAATAAAATTTGTTGCAATCCCCCAAGGAAAAGTGGAAAACGACAACAACCTTAATTCATTTACTACGTTTTTCTTCCAAGTCAAAGAAAATATATATTCTAGTTTATATGAGTAATTCACAATATAAATATTTGTAAATTTTATAACAATAAAGAGTAGTATTATATACTCCGTGTATTTTTTGTTATTGGAATAGGCTAGGTTTTCAAAAAAAAAAACCATTTTTCTAGAAAATTCTGTGACTATGACAGGTCGGAAGGGGAGCGAGATTTGCGGCGGGAAATCACGTTTGCGAAGTCCAAAGTTACTTCATAGAGGATTTACTGTTTTCTTTGTCGGTTGTGCAGCAAATACTTGACTTGTTTATACGAGATTCCATTTTTAAACTATACAGTAAATCATATTATCTTTGAGGAAATAACATTTTTCCTTGAATTATATAATTATAGCATTTTTGCCCCTTAAATTTTAATTATCATTTTAAAATACACCCAACATAATACCATTCAAACAAGCAAACAAAATACTTAGAGCTGAGTCATCAATATTGTTGAATAGGGATGAAAATTTAAAATACATCATAGTGAGATTAAAATACCATTCAAAACAAAATGTGAAATATAATTAACTAAATAAAATAGTTTAAATAGAAAATACATTATAAATCACTCATATCCCTATTAAATATTAATTAACAAGAAAAAAAACACAATGTTAAAAATAAAAATTCTAATTAGAATCCCTACCAACCATTTAGAGAGAAATCATGTCTTACCATCTAAGCTAAATTTATCATTTAGTTAAATTTATGTAAATTTAATATTTATAATTTCACTTATCTATATATAATGCGTAAGATTGTAATTCTAATTCCGACAACAATCTGTTAATGACTAGAATAAGATGAAAGTAAGGGCATATGTCACACCCTCATTGCCTTGCATTGCCATTCGTCACTTGCAAATCACTTTCTCATTTCACTCATTTTATTTTCAAAATGAACGGTGAAAATCTTCTAGTGTAGCAACAACTCTTGTGTAATCAGAAATTATAACCAAAATCTCAGTTATGTTTCCACTCAGCTTGGAGACAAGAAAACAACATTCAACAAATGGGGAACAGGACAGTTAGGGTATTGAAATTGCTGAACAAAAGGAGTAGAAACATAGGTCTGGTCTTGTAGCAATGCAATTGCAGAAATTAATGTTATAAAATTGAGGTGCCATTTTCCGTGCATTTCCACAATTGCCCACGCCGCCCTCTCAGCCATCCACCATCAATTGTTATACCATGACCTAGGTTCCTGGTATCATTTTAAACCCTACAATCTAAGGTGAGTTCTAATTTATAGTATAATTTGTCCATTTACCTTCTTCTCTATTTAATTTTTTTTGCTTTTTAAAATCATAATACGGCATTTTATAGGTACATTAATTTTACGGAAATTATATTTTGAATGATATTTGATGAATTTGTAGGAGAATATGATTGTTATAAAAATAAATAAATAAAAAAAGAAGAAGAAGAAAATGTATTGTATCGAGAAAAGTAAAGGGCACATATTTAAGAGGAAGTTTG
The DNA here is from genome assembly GCA_003576665.1 of Ipomoea trifida. Lineage (NCBI taxonomy): Eukaryota > Viridiplantae > Streptophyta > Magnoliopsida > Solanales > Convolvulaceae > Ipomoea > Ipomoea trifida. Next base: position 25,599,398 of record CP025644.1, read on the forward strand.
ACTAGTCATTGTCAGGCTTTAGGGCACGGGATTGCATGCGACGTTGTGGCTGCTGCCAAATGCCAATTCAATTTAAAGCCCACCCGCAACCCTCACTAATTTTGTCCAAATTTTTGAAAATTATTGTCAAAAAAAAAAATATTGTTTTACACATTCAACTGAATTGAAGCATGAAATTCTATATATGCACAAATTTGAATACGTGAGACCGGAATTTCACATCTGAATTTTCCAACTTCAACAATTAAAATACAATTGTAAATTATACAAAATTCCAAAAAAAAAAAAAAAAAGTATTTCAGTTTCTTGAGAGGAAACCATGAAGTTTTCCAATAATATGATTTTACACAGATAGGTAGTAAAAGTTATTTGTATGAAAGAAGTAATGCATGGTGTTGAGATGACAAGTTTCAACACATACAGTGAATCATTCAAATCAAATTTATACTTTTGCCATATATATATACCAAACACCCGAATGCCAATGCCATGATTGCCTTTCCCACACTCAATTATGAGTACAAAGAAGGTGGTGCAATGTCCGTTAGTTCAAACAATTGCAAAAGCAACTTCGTACCTACACTTCTTGTCTCTAAATATCTTCCCTCCCATCATACTTCTGTGAAGTAAAACTCCAACACCATCATAAGGATTGAACCGCAACCCAAACGCCCCTCCACGGTGATGGAAAATTTTCAGTGGGATCTACTCTCGATTTGTGTCATGTCTAAGTTGATTCGGATTCTCCTAAGTGGGAGATTTAATTTGATATATTTGAATGGTCGAATATGTTGCATGTTCTGATCAATTACATTTGCTTGTAAAATTGATGCTTCAGTGCTTCTAATACCCTCAAAAGAAGTGAATTGGTTTAAAGAAAAATGTATTTCTGCACTACGCCTCAGAACATATGCATGTCCTTATGGTGAAGTTTGAGTAAAAGAGATAAACCATACACCATCTAGTTGTTTGCATAGCTAAAATATTAATTTCTTTGTTTGTTTTTTTTTTTTAAACATTAATTTCTTGAAATTGATAAACTAATCGAGCTGTATTTTCAAATAACTTCATGACTGTTCGCATTGATAGCTCAATTAGTTAGATGAGTGAAATTTAGGAAGAAAACCAGGAATCGAGTTGTGAATGGAGTTCTTAATTGATTTATCATGATCGGTTATCTTGCGGGAAGAAAATAATTTCATGGCCATTGAAATTTTAAGGTTGAGAGAGAATTGCATAGGCATGGTTTCAATGGGGGATATATTAAAAACAACCTCAATTAAGCTTTTAGACGCATAAGAAATAACTATGAAGTCTTTATATTTCAGTACTTTTTGAAGCCAACAATTAGCTGTCACAACTTAATCCATTAAATCTGGTTTTCACTATATTGGGCTTGCAAGGTTGGCCTTTGAATGCTCCTACTTTAATGATTCTGCTCCAAAACTCTCCATTTTCTCATTACTAGAATAATTTTTTTGCCCCAAAATGGATAAAATAAATGAGTAGAATATTATTTTCGTCTTTAAAACTGATAAGTTTATATTTTGTCCACTCTTTTCATTAAGCTTAGTCCATATACACAAATCAAAATTCGTAATAATCATAAAATTTATTTTATTCTTTGATTATTTCACTTGTTCAGCTATAGTAACATCGACATTTTTAATTTTTAACTTTAATTGATTTCACTTATCACTTTCAAATTTTAAAAGCGTACTATTAATTCAAATACCTAAAATACCCTCACCTTGTTAAAAAGTATCTCAAGGCCATGTGCACATAATAAGAAGCTTCTCATCATCATTACTAATAAAATAAGAAATTTACACTTATAGCCCCATACAAATCAACCTTTCTCCAGCTTACATATGCTTGAAGAAAGAAAAATATGATTCCAACTATATAGTAAAAGCACTCACTAAACCTAATATCAGCGGGTGGTAAAAGAGTCCACCACGGCACCTTCTATTTTTATAATAGAAGGAAAAACAACAAAAAAAAAATAAAAATAAAAAAGGGCCAAAAACCACTGGCCTCAAGAATTGGGTATACCCTTTATAAACTAGGGCACCCCACAAACCCATTGCACAGAAAGGCTGTTTTAAACTTAGCCTTCCCATTTTGACCCTAGACTCCATACTATAGGTCACAATACTACTACTCTACTACAACTACTACTGACACACCTACTATAATAATAAAATGCTTAAGCGGTGGTAGTTTTGTCATTTGTGACTTGTGAGGTAATTAATGGCGGCGGTTTTTAACGGAATTGGGCGCCGGAGTAGGTTTGACCGAAAGACCAGCCGGCGGGGGCAACATTGTTGGACACTAAGGTGCGGCCGTCGCTGGTGGTTACCTTGAACGACAAAGCCTGGCCGTTAAGGTTAGCGTTGCTTTGCCAATTTTGCCCCCAGTTCCTCGACATCGGCTGCCATGCCGTCCTTGAACCCTTCACCTCCACCGAGTGGACGTCGCCGGCGCCGCCCACATTGGTCACGAGTACCAAGTTGAAGAAGGCGTGGCCGTTGATTGTAAACCTTATTCCTCCCTTCTCTTACAGGGCACCCTAAAATCCCAAAAATCAGAAATTAGTGTCCAATAACTAATATTCAAACTCATATTCCTAATCCATATATGAGACAAACTCAATATACCTTTTGTAAGCGACGGGGACGATGCCGGCTCTGTATTGGGCAATGTGTTGGAAGACGGGCTGAGAGAGGTCAAAGTGGTGGAGGGGAGGGTTGCACCACCCGCCGGCGTTGTTGGGAGGCCGTTGTTCGGCGGGCAAAAGTTAGTGGCGGTGACCTGAATAGTGCCGGCAGGCAAGATTTGTCACCCACACACCTAATCGCATAGCAAGACCCACAGCTCAAGCCATGAAAATTTTCAGTGGGATCTACTCTCGATTTGTGTCATGTTTACGTTGATTCAGATTCTCCTAAGTGGGAGATTTAATTTGATATATTTGAAGCTCGAATATGTTGTTCTAATCCATTGCATTTGCTTGAAAATTGATGCATCAATTCTCTTAAAACCCTCAAAAGAAGTGAATCGGTTTAAAGAAAAATGTTTTTTGAGCAATATGCCTTAGAACACGTGCATGTCCTTATGGTGAAGTTTGAGTAAAAGAGATAAACCATACACCATCTAGTTGTTTGCATAGCTAAAATATTAATTTCTTTGTTTGTTTTTTTTTTTAAACATTAATTTCTTGAAATTGATAAACTAATCGAGCTGTATTTTCAAATAACTTCATGACTGTTCGCATTGATAGCTCAATAATTAGTTAGATGAGTGAAATTTAGGAAGAAAACCAGGAATCGAGTTGTGAATGGAGTTCTTAATTGATTTATCATGATCGGTTATCTTGCGGGAAGAAAATAATTTCATGGCCATTGAAATTTTAAGGTTGAGAGAGAATTGCATAGGCATGGTTTCAATGGGGGATATATTAAAAACAACCTCAATTAAGCTTTTAGACGCATAAGAAATAACTATGAAGTCTTTATATTTCAGTACTTTTTGAAGCCAACAATTAGCTGTCACAACTTAATCCATTAAATCTGGTTTTCACTATATTGGGCTTGCAAGGTTGGCCTTTGAATGCTCCTACTTTAATGATTCTGCTCCAAAACTCTCCATTTTCTCATTACTAGAATAATTTTTTTGCCCCAAAATGGATAAAATAAATGAGTAGAATATTATTTTCGTCTTTAAAACTGATAAGTTTATATTTTGTCCACTCTTTTCATTAAGCTTAGTCCATATACACAAATCAAAATTCGTAATAATCATAAAATTTATTTTATTCTTTGATTATTTCACTTGTTCAGCTATAGTAACATCGACATTTTTAATTTTTAACTTTAATTGATTTCACTTATCACTTTCAAATTTTAAAAGCGTACTATTAATTCAAATACCTAAAATACCCTCACCTTGTTAAAAAGTATCTCAAGGCCATGTGCACATAATAAGAAGCTTCTCATCATCATTACTAATAAAATAAGAAATTTACACTTATAGCCCCATACAAATCAACCTTTCTCCAGCTTACATATGCTTGAAGAAAGAAAAATATGATTCCAACTATATAGTAAAAGCACTCACTAAACCTAATATCAGCGGGTGGTAAAAGAGTCCACCACGGCACCTTCTATTTTTATAATAGAAGGAAAAACAACAAAATAAAAAATAAAAATAAAAAAGGGCCAAAAACCACTGGCCTCAAGAATTGGGTATACCCTTTATAAACTAGGGCACCCCACAAACCCATTGCACAGAAAGGCTGTTTTAAACTTAGCCTTCCCATTTTGACCCTAGACTCCATACTATAGGTCACAATACTACTACTCTACTACAACTACTACTGACACACCTACTATAATAATAAAATGCTTAAGCGGTGGTAGTTTTGTCATTTGTGACTTGTGAGGTAATTAATGGCGGCGGTTTTTAACGGAATTGGGCGCCGGAGTAGGTTTGACCGAAAGACCAGCCGGCGGGGGCAACATTGTTGGACACTAAGGTGCGGCCGTCGCTGGTGGTTACCTTGAACGACAAAGCCTGGCCGTTAAGGTTAGCGTTGCTTTGCCAATTTTGCCCCCAGTTCCTCGACATCGGCTGCCACGCCGTCCTTGAGCCCTTCACCTCCACCGAGTGGACGTCGCCGGCGCCGCCCACATTGGTCACGAGTACCAAGTTGAAGAAGGCGTGGCCGTTGATTGTAAACCTTATTCCTCCCCTTCTCTTACAGGGCACCCTAAAATCCCAAAAATCAGAAATTAGTGTCCAATAACTAATATTCAAACTCATATTCCTAATCCATATATGAGACAAACTCAATATACCTTTTGTAAGCGACGGGGACGATGCCGGCTCTGTATTGGGCAATGTGTTGGAAGACGGGCTGAGAGAGGTCAAAGTGGTGGAGGGGAGGGTTGCACCACCCGCCGGCGTTGTTGGGGAGGCCGTTGTTCGGCGGGCAAAAGTTAGTGGCGGTGACCTGAATAGTGCCCGGCAGGCAAGATTTGTCACCCACACACCTAATCGCATAGCAAGACCCACAGCTCAAGCCATTGTTGAACAGCGCAGTACTCAGCGCTGCAGTGTTTGTACCATACCCTTGACTATACAAATTCCCATAGCCACAAGCCCCACCTGTAAAAATAAATCCAAACCCACTTAATATTAGTCTAATTTAAACCAAAAAAAAAAACAAAATAAACTGAAACTCACGAAAATGACGAAAATACCCCTGACCAAGAAAACATTAGATACTGAAAATGTCTAACATACCCATCGTGCCAGAGGCGTCACCGCCGCCGTAGAAGGTGGCGTGAGCGCTGGTCCACCCTCCGGTGCCGTAGCCATTGACATTAGAGGCCATTGCAAGAAGGAGAGCCAGGGAAACCGCAATGAGAGCCATGAGGGAGAAGAGGGTAATTTTACTCTTTGAGAGTGGGATTTTGGGGGGAGACAAGTTTTTGTGGAGAAAATGGTGAGGAATGAGGGAATATAAATAGAAGGCAGGTGGGGGGCGTGTTTGGTCTTTGGCTCGCTTTACAACAGTTGCAAGTTATTACATTGTATAACTAACGCATTTTTTAGGGTTGTTGGGGACCATAAACTGTCAGGACAAAGTAGGAATATATCATAAAATGAATTTATGTTTTCTCTTTTTAAATTTTTTGTGGTGGGAACCCCCTCTACTTTAAACAATTTCGACTCTGACCCAGCAACATTTTTACAGCTAAGCATTACAACTGCAAAATATGTTATTCTTCCCATCCCATTTTATACAATTTAATACTTGATTTGAGTCGTACATAACAGTATTATTGTTCTAATCAAACTTGTATTTAAAATTTGAGAAAAATAATAATTTCCGTTCATCAATTATATTGTTAAGTGTCAACACTTTTCATTCTTTAGTTGTTTACGAATTTTGTCTTTCAGTTATTGTGAAATGTTTTTTTTTAATAACATAATCCTTGCAAAAATAAGAGGTAAAAAATCACTATACAGATAATAGATGTATAAAAAGTGACATTTTCTTTTTTAAAATAAAAATTGAACATTTTCGAGGGAAAATTTGAAGGTGGAATTGGGCCGGGAGGGTGATTAATGGGCCGGAGAGTGGTATTTTGGTAGCTTTCAAGAGGGTAAAGTTGGCAATATCCAAGTGGGGTCTACAGCTTTTATCGCAAGGAAGCTGCACATGCAAGCATCGCCCATTTGCCGCAATGACCCTTTTTTCTCTGCTTCAATTTGTTCCCTTTTGCAGCCCGTCCTTATTTTTTTTAAATAAAATAAAATTTGTGAACACTATTTTTCTGTTATTATTATTATTTTTATTTTTTGTAAGACCAAAATTTGAATTGTGCAACTGGTGGGAAGTGGACACTTTTTTAAGATAACCTCAGATTCTTATCTCTTCCATGCATCTTTCACTTTCTTGCTAATCAAACACATCAATTCTTTCCCACTGCAAAATCTCCTTTCTCCATTTTGTTTGTTGTTTCGTGTAATTTTTCTCATTGACCCTTTTCATTTATACTTTATACCCAACCCAAATCTCTTATAATTTTAGGTTTTGGCTAAGGTAGTGCTTGCCACCCGTGTTCCCGTGTTAGGTACAACAATGCACGGTTAACTTAGTCATACCAGATATTGAGAATAAATATTAACATTATTCAATACAATTCAAATAATATATTTGCTTATATTTGGTACAATAGGCATCGGTGCAGTAAAAATCTTGTATAATTCAACTTTCAAAAAAACAGTGTTTATATGGATTGGAAGTTAAATTCATGCATGATGTTTGAAATAGAGGTTGATAATTTTATAGGTAAAGTGTGAACAAATTAATGTGAGTGTACAATGCATTAAAACCCAAAATACATAAATATAGGAGTGTCAATTTGGTATGTATGAGCATTATTAAATTTAATAGTATTGGCACCGCTCTCCCTATAGGGCACAGCAATAAATGGCAAGGAATAAATGGTTTGTATTGTTAAAGTAGTTTTTGAGTGGTGAAGACAGGGCGGTTTAAGTGCAAGAATTGAATGCACAATCTATTCTGGTAGAAATATTAATTGGACATGACTCACTTCACACATATTTCATATGTTCAGAGGAATTCAATCCCTCCCCTCCCGTCCCACCATTCATTAATTACCAGTTTTTGCATCAAAAAAAGCTGCTGCATAACACAACCAACCTACCTTACCTGCATCCCTAATTGCGGTCAGAATTTTTACACCAACCTATTCACACCTAAATTCTTATTTATCGAATAAAATCGGTGATAAAATTTTTTCATCATGTTTACAATTTAAGGGAGCCAACAAACCTTGAATGAATTTTTATTTTGAAAAACTGCCTTACTATGTCGTGCCCTAGTCAAGATGGGGCATTCCGAGAATTGAACTCGGGACCTCTCACACCCTAAGCGAGAATCATACCACTAGACCAAATGCCCTTCTTTCTATATAGAATAAAATCGTGCAATTAAACTATTAGTGATAAAGCATTTTTATCGTGCTTACAGCTTAAAAGAACCAAGTTTCAACAAATTATTTTGAAGGATTGCCTTATTGTGTCATGCCTTAGTCAAGATGGGGCATTCCGAGAATTGAACTCGGGACCTCTCGCACCCTAAACGAGAATCAAATCACTAGACCAAATGTCCTTCTTTCTATATAGACTAATAGTGATAAAGCATTTTTATCGTGCTTACAGCTTAAAGGAGCCAACTAAGTTTCAACAAATTATTTTGAAGGATTGCCTTATTGTGTCATGCCTTAGTCAAGATGGGGCATTCCGAGAATTGAACTCAGGACCTCTCGCACCCTAAGCGAGAATCATACCACTAGAGCAAATGCCCTTCTTTCTATGTTGAATAAAATCGTGCAATTAAGCTATTAGTGATAAAATATTTTTATCACGTTAACGGTTTAAGGGAGCCAACAAATTATTTTGAAGGAGTGCCTTACTGTGCCATGGCATAGTCAAGATGAGGCATTCCGAGAATTGAACTCGGGACCTCTCGCACCCTAAGCGAGAATCATACCACTAGACCAAATGCCCTTCCCTCCAAAGTTGACATTTTAAAGAATCATACCACTAGACCAAATAATTTTATTTTTTTTTTGAAAGAAATCATCAATAATTTTTTAAAAAACATATTCTGAAAATGCTTAATATTTTAATCTGTAGTCTACGTATATAAGAAACATTTGACCACAACCGGACCATAATTAGCCCACTTTATTATTGGCCATTTACAAATGCGGATTAAAAAAATTATGAAATGGTACATAGTACATACTATACTTATATTATAAATTGCTTCGTGTGTTTTTTGTATTTTATATACTATAATAATATTTCAAAAAAAAAAAAGCTCTATAATAAGATCAAGAATAGAATATCTCCGTACATTACTTCAAATTTCAGTCAATAACCAAATAATTTTTTGTTGAAAAAATAACCAAATAAATAATAGTACTAAAAATAAAAATAAAAACCACAAACATCAAGATTTTATATTCAAAATATTATATTTTTGATACATCTACTTGGAACCAATTTCAATTCATAATATAAGTATAGTATAAGTTACTAAAATAACCAGACAAAAAAATTACAAGAAGCAAATCGTGTATTCAATGTTCTAGTTCAGTACAAAGTGAATAAGTGTTTAATCATTACAATTTTAAACTGTTTATATAAGCAATATATATAACATATACAGACGCCTTTTTGGAGTGTATTGATTGGTAACTCACTCTGAATCTTTCATACTAGACGTAATTTCAAGCAAGAGGATCCAATTGACATCTCAATGAGCATACTAAGACAGAATGTCATGCGTCAAATCCACAACACATGACGGAATTGTTAATATGATAAGGTAATATACTCATAAATTTCAGGATCTTAATTTTTGTATTTTTTTTTTTTTGTTGTGGACTATCATTAAAAAAAAAAAATCTAAACATTCGGTAAAGTTTTTTAAAAATCTAAATACGGAGTAATTAGTTTTGTTCGTTAAAATAAATTGTATTAAAATGATGAATTTGAATGCATTTTATAATTTTAGAACTACAGTTTAAAAATTAAATATGATGAACAGCACAGTCCACATATTTTTCTTTTAGGAAAAGATAAAGAGACGAAAGAAAAGTTAAGGAAATTGAAGAGCTGCGATATGATGCAGATTGCAGAGGAATCTCTATTCTCTGCAGCAAATTGATCCAACCGAAAGCGATTCAAAGAATCAAAGTGGCGCCAGTGAAGCCTATGCACTTGCAACCCTATTTGCCATTTTCTTCAATACGTACCTTTACTCTTCCTTTTTTTTTTTTTTTGGATTTTATTCTTTTTGTTTGCTTTTTCGATTGCAATTTCATCTTTCAGGGTGTTTGGTTGGATAGAAAACATTTTCTAAGGAAAATATTTTCTTAAAAGGGGAGGGAAATGTTGTTTTATGTTGTTTGGTTCGATGGAATACATTTTTCATTGGAAAATGAATTCGTTGGGAAGAGGTGTGATTTTGTTTTCCACAAGACTTAGAAAAAAATAATAACATGCTTGGGCTATTTTACCCTTATAAAAGTTTATTAGTTACATAGGCACCTATTTATTTATTTACAGGGTATCTTTTTAGGGGCATATTGATTTTTATATTCATAATTCCTTACCATTCCAAATAGAATTCATATTTCCCGTAATTTATTTTCCACCAACCAAACAATAGAATATATTTTTCTGGTAATTTGTTTTTCATTGAATTTGAATTTCATTTCCTTCAAATATTACCAAACAAGCATAATTCTACGGCAAGCACCCCCACCCCCCCCCCTCCCCCTCCCAAAAAAAAAAAGTATTTGAGGAGAAAATGTGACTTTTAAGTTTAAGGATCTTTTTTTTTTATGGTATTACGACGAAACTCACAGTTTCTATTCAGGTGTACACTATGTAAATTACTCAACTATGTAATAGCCCGCAAACCGCAGGAGAGATATAAACTTATAACCAGGAAGACTTTATGCAATGAGTTCAATTAAGAGGGTTGTGCTAGCAATAATCAAACGTGTGACTTTTAGGAACAAAAACTCATGTTCCATCAACCCTATCATCACTAGTAAAAAAAATGTGACTTTTAATTTAAATTTTTTGGTTGACGAGTGAAACCCATAGTTAATCCACTCAAAATAAGAAAGTCAATAGATCGCTTTCACCGGAAACCAAATTTGAAATTTTGTGGGTACAAAGCAAATAACATGACCGATTTGATTAGGCTTGTCTCCTATGACAATATACACACAAATTTGGCATATAAATTTCTCTGTAGTATTTATATGATTTTATCTGATTAACTTATAATAGAGTTGCGTGATTGAGTAGTGTGTAATCAGCAAAAAAGTTAAATAGCAATTTATCTTTAAAATGTTTGACATAGACATAAAGTTAAATTTTTAGTTTAATCATATTATATATAGTATTATATTCTGTAAATATATTTTATTATGATACGTTAACATTGAGTGCAAAAACGAGTGTAATTAACAATATTTTAAACATAAAAGAAAATATCACCATATTTAAGATTTGTTCATGTAACCAAAAGTGATTGATGGTCGGACAATCACGAAATTATTAAGAAACAATTTGAGTGCAATTACTATTACTTTGCTTGACGCATAAAGTTGTGTGTGTAATTATTGACTATTAACTTGCTTGACTTATAAAGATGTGTGTGCATTTGTTAATCATTGTTAACTTGCTTGACTTATAAAGGCAGACTAAAAAAGTTATTTTTTTCTATATAAATTATGGCAATTACAGTACGTGTGATTATTGTTCAATATATAATATATAAATATAAATGTGCAGTCCATATTTATAAATATAAATGTGCAGACAGCTAATGCACTTGCCACAAAAGGCTTTCACAGTTGCTTGCTCTCTATTTTCTGTTCCTTTGATTATTTGCATGTAAAGGTCAAACTGGCTTGTCTGTATGATCCCTGGGAATTTCACTCTCGCAATTTATTTTTCATCAATTAATTTTTTTTCGCTAAAATAATTTAGTCTTGTAGTTAAAATTGAACACATGCGGCATCAAAGAAAATCCTATGTAAAATGTCATGGTTTTGAATCTCTGGTCCAATGTGAGAGGTTTCAACAATATCAATTGTTGTTATTTTAGTAAAAAATATTATGTGTTTTAAAATAAAATTTTACTATGGGGATAATTAGAAAAGAATTTTAACGGCCACTATCACTAACCAATTTATGGTTTGCATTTGTCCAAAACCCAGACATCGTATAAAGATCTTTCCAATCAGTGATTATGGGGATGTTTTTGTATCCATCCATATGGGGAGATTAAATCTGGACCGTATCTTAAGGTTTTGATTTACTGATGATAAGTCAGTGTCGGGCAGTGGATTCGTGAAGCTTTTTGGTTACCTCAAAGCTTTCACGGTCGAATTCACATTCTCTGCAAGTAAAAGTCAATCATAACAAACAAACAAAACAACAACGATGATTTCGGGTGTTGAACGGATCCTTGTCGTTCATGTTGGCATTATGGTATTCGGCTTCAAGTGTGCTGCGTTACGTAACTGCGTAATTGATGAACACACATTATATGCCATAAATTTCATCATTACCAATCAATTACTACGTATATATTATCATAATCTACCGTTTCAGGTAACCTGAAACCCGGAACGGATACTTTAGGTATAACAAAATGTTGACTCCAAATCTTGAAAAAATAGTACATTAGTTATTGTTTACTTTAATATTTTTTAGTGACGAGTGAAATTCGCAGCCACTATTCATGATGTGTATATAGTAATTTTTTGTATTGTGACCCTAATTGGCAAAAGATCACAGGTAAAACAATTTAGGTTGTTATGATGAGAGTTCCAGAGAATTTTATTTATATTTAAAAGTAGAGTTTAGTACATGTTTAAAAAACTTAACTTTTTGCTCTGTCGTGGGCGAAGGATTGTGGGTGGCAGAAGTTGGTTATCTATTCAGATTGTCAGCTTGTTTGTACGATGTTGGGATCCTCTACACCGAATCACTCTTATATTGGATGTGTTCTTCGTGATTGTTTAAGTCTCAAACGACATTTTGCTAATGTGTCGTTTCAATTTGTTCCTAGATCAGCAAATACGTTGGCTCATGCTTTGACTAGAGCTGCAACGTCTCAGTCTGGTCCTAATACTTGGTTTTTTACTTATCCTACTTGTATTCAACACTTGATTAGTCGTGATTAATGAAGTTCTGTTTTTGTTTTTCAAAAAAAAAAAACTTAACTTTTTTAAAAATTACTATTTAAAATTGATAGCAAAAATGAATCCTGATTACAATTTTAAGTTTTCAATTTATTCGTATATACAATATTTTATAAACAATTAACATATTTAAAATTTTTTAAAACACATGTGATATAGTTTATTTAAATAAAAAATAGCATTATCAAATTTTAAACAAATGTATTTTAAAATAAATATTAAATATTTTATTTTTATCCACACACTAGTGTCTAGCGTCAATTTGTCAAATTGTTAAAAAATGCGTAGTGTTGATTTAAATAACTTATACTAGAGTCCAAAAATAAAAATAAAAATAAAAAATAAAAAACCCAATCACTAATATTTTTTGTTGTGTTAGGTGACCATGACTCAAACTTGATATGTCTGTCAGATTGTCACATGCATATGTTCAACACATATACGATATTGTATTAGCCAAATGTAATGTGATAATTTGCATATAGAGATAGCCGGATAAGCACATTCAATTATATGATGTTAATTGATCAAGACATTCCAGTAAATGTTTGTCCAATTAATTATATTTATTCACTATTTGGCTTAGAGGATCGATTCATATATTATACAACATTATAATCAAATCTCTGTGTGTTGTTTTTTAAAAAATGAAAAATAAAAACAGAAAAAGATTAACATATTTTATTCATTTTCAATAGCGATGTTGATCCGTAAGAGAATAATGCATTCTTCTCAATAGCAATAATTTATTTTATAAATAATAAATTGATTATAGCTCCTTATTATATGTCATCATAATACAAACTTTTACTATATTTAAACATAAAATAAATAAATGATTTTAAATATATTTCAATGACAAATAAGTGTGTGTGTGTGAGAAAAAACAAAAAAACAAAAAAAACTAAGTTTGACTAATTGAAGTTAATAATTAGGTTATAATTCGTAATAGGAAGTAGTAAAATAATTAAGTGATAATTAAAGCCTAATACACAACTTAAAGTCATAGGAACAAGTGAGAAGTGAATGCTGCCCGTAATTAGTGGAATTGTTGCCTACGAAAAGCGTGGGAGCTCTATCTTTTCAAATAGATACCATTAGATCTCCCACTTTTTCTTTATTATTTAACTACCAAAGTAGCTTACCAAACTTTTTTTCCTCCCAAATTTCACTTATGTGACCAGTTAAACTGCTCATGTGGACGCTTACCAAACTTTCTTTGCTTTTGTTGTTGTTGTTGTTTTTTTTTTTTTTTTGGTTTTAAATGTTTTTACAATGTTAAAAATCCCTATAATTATTTTGACTCTCTTTTAATAATATCACTATTAACTAATCATGGAGCAACTCTACCCGAGTTGGATCAGATAGTTAGTTTGATAACCACAATATTTTAAGTCGTAGTTGACGTTATCTATTTAAGTTGGGTAGCTATAAATAACGTTGGCTGATTTACCTGCTTGTGGTCTTTTGTCAACTAGGGGCATAAGGTGCATATCAAGTTTTATCTAGACGTGCAGTGCAATGCAATGTGCCTCTTTCCATTTAATCAAAAGTATTTGTATGTGGGGGCAACCCATTTAAATTGGTATCACAGTTAGCTTAGCAATCATAAAGTTTCAAGTTCAACACCCCTTGTGAATTTTTATTGGCCTCCTTGATTTGAATAGATTAGCTATGGGCAATTTAGATTAGTTGTCCTTTGCCGGTTTGAGTCATAAGGCGGGTGCTCTCTCAGATAAATAAAAATATATATAATTGTATATAGTGTTTATTTATTTATTTATTAATAATACATAGTAATTTTTAAAGAATTGTAACTATACATTTATATTTTTTATTTAAAAATAATAATAATTGTACTCATCATATGAAGAAAACAGAAGAAATTAAAAGTATAAGACCCTACTACAGCACATGGACCATTGGATGCTTCCTCCAATATTTCAAAAGAAATATGATGGAGTAATTATTACATTCCACAACGGAAAGATGATACTAACATTAGATGTTTGTGTTTAATTTGTTAAGTGTGAATTGATTTGATCTTTTGTCACATTCTCGTTATTGAATACTAAACTCTTCATTAGTTTCACTTGTGCATGCATAATTTGATTTTCGCCGATGTTTTAACATACTTCTTTCAAAACTTTAAGCTATTATCATTGTTGGAATAAATAATACCATATATATTTACATTTTTTTTTGAATACTACTGACTCGATCACAATGTAATATATATTGATAAATGACTTTCTCAACCTGCTGCACAAAGAGTCAGCATCGCCGAACCTACCACCTCTAACATGGGGGCAACCAAATGCCACTACCAGATGCCACTAGACTACAAGACTATTGGCATATATATTTACATTATTAGAGAAGAAGTGCATAACTACAAGTTTGCCAGCCTGAGGCCCAAGAGATTGCCACCCAAGAGAGAAATCTAGGTCACGTTGAGTAAACAAGATTATATTTAAAATTAAAAAAAAAAAAAAAAAACATATGCTTCAAACCTCCAAGATTGATCCAACATATGAAAATTAATGGTATACCCATGATTATGTGCCAATCAGTCTGCTCGTCGTGACTTTGTAATTATAAGATTTTAAGTTTAACTCCTTGTGAGAACTGTACTGGTCTTCTTAATTTTAGCTGATTAGCTATAGACAATTTAGCAGTGGTTCTAATGACACAAAGCGAGTTTCACCCATAATATACACATATTCAGTTAGTGGTTGCGGACTTTTTCATAAATCAAGGTATGTTAGCTTCCTTGTGAATATGCTGAAGGATACAATGCCATTCTTTTCCTAATAACTCCCTATTAATAGATTCAACTAAATGTTCATTGGGTTCTATACAAAGTATACGGATTTAGCTAAAACATAATCAAATTAAATAAACTACTTAAGAAACAATAATTAAAATGAGCTCTTCGAAAAAAAAAATTTAAAATGAGATAAAAGAAGGATTAATGAAAAGGTGAATAGCATTTGAGTGATCAATCTAATCAACCCATAATTGTTGGTTCATAATTTTCATTTGCTAGGCATTACAAAGCACTCCCAACAAGTAACAACCAAAAACGACTAGGTGCCTAGGAACCTACCTTTTAATACATTCAATCCTTTAATGATGTGAAGTGAAGATTTTAAGATCCTAAATGTTTATATATAATACAATAGGGGAGGGGGATTAGGGTTTCGTTAGGGGGCAACAATAAAGGTGATTCACTACACAAATGATGTCCAACCAGGACTCCGACAAGGGATATGATTATGCTGTTGTTCTTGTTCATCATTTCGTTACAAGGTATTATTTTGTAAAAAAAAAAATTTATTTAATGACATAAGCATGACTTTAAATAATAGAAAGTTCAAATTAAATTTAATCATTGTTTTTTTAAGAATATATTTAAAATCCAAGTATCTTGCGGGTTGATGGCATCACTGTTACCATTCCAAATGAAAAGTCTCATGCTAATCAAGGATATTGAATTGGTATAATGAATATATTCAGAAAAAAAGGGTTTTTAATTTAATTTCGGATAGACTAATTTATTTTTTCAATTTTATTTTTAGTATTGAAATGGGAAGTATGCATATAATTCATCTGTTATAGATCAATAGATAATGACTCATAAAAAATTTATATGTAAGAAAATTACCTTTAAGAAATTTTTTTTACTAACTATAGAAAGTGGGGCATGTTATTCTATCAAAGATAAATAATTGACTTTGATAGAGATTTACTCTCTAGGTTAGTATAGCCTTCCAGCCCCGTTGGCATGAAAAGATCGACAATATTGTTTACTCTTTTATTAATAGACATATTTTACTTGAATTGATCAACAAGAAGAAAACTATAATCATAGTATTGCTAAATAATGGAAAATGTTAGGGAATAATTTTTTTTATCACTCAATAGTGAAATATTTGAAAATTACAATTTTAAAACAGTATTAAAGATTTTTAAAAATTAAGAATAATTAGATTTATGAGCGAAAAGAAGTGATTTTTTTTTTTGATTGACCACAGATTTTTTCGTCCAAGGTACAAGAAGATCCCACTACACATTAATTTTAAGATAGTTGCATTTTAGAGCTCAAATTCAAGTCTTTTAATTTAATTCAAATGAGCAAACTCATGCTATATATCTTAAAGAGTGATATTGACATAGCATATTAGCATGTTACACACTACTTGATAAATTGCCGTAAACTATATTTTCAATGTACCCATCGTAGCAAATAAATCAATCAATTTCAGCCGTCAAAAAAAGAGAAAGAAAAAGAAAAAGATCGGTACGTACGGTCAATTTATAAAATCTTTTCGAATTATCAACTATATAGTTTTTTTTTTTTTTTTTTGAAGAAATCATCTATTTAGTTAATAGGAAAATACTATTCCTACCGCAAATTCTACTCATTCTCACAAAATAGTGATGTTGACATTTTCATTGAGACCCGCAGAATGAAGATAACTAATTATTAATTGTTACATTAGGGAGTAAAAGTGAGGAAATAAAAATAGAGATTATATGTAGTAAAAATCTAGTTAAAATTTTTGAAATTACAATTTAGTTAAATGAATCAGAAATTATTGTAAACGAAAGAGATATACTCAAATTTTGGTGACATTTTCATTTTGATTCACATAGTAGAGATAACTAAGTAAAAGTGAGTAGAAATAGAGAGTATATGTAGCATAATTCTTTTTTTATATGATTAAATTTTGTTTCTTAATTCTAAAACTTTGGACGGTGAAGCTCAATTAACATTTTTAACACCCTAAAGAAACCAAATTTTAGTATTCTATTGTGAGGGCAAAACACATCAATGTAATTAATGCTAATTTAGAAGGCAGTTTAAACTTGGACTTCCAATCCATTATATATTTTATTTTATAATATAGTAAAACATTACCATATTACACAAACAGAAGTTGATGTCAATATAAGTCAAAGAAACTCAATTACTCACTTACTTTATAATAATTCCTTATTTAAAAAAATCGTAATTTTTCTTTTACCTAATTTCTAATTTTTTTTTTTCGTTTAGAGATAAGTGATTCGGTCCCGGGCACACGTCAAAATTTTGATTTTTCCTAAATTATGGAAAGAATTCCACATGGAATTGCCATATCCTTTTCATTTTTGTTTTGTTTTTATTTTTTAAGAATTATCTGGAACAATATTATACTAGAATATTGCTTAAAAGAAAATTGAGGATGAGCACAAAGCCACGAATTGACAGCTCAGTTGGTCACGCGGTGAAATTTGTAAAGAAAAAACAGAGAAGCGACAGCGTGTGAGCAACCTCACCTCAAAGTGAGGGAGTCCTTGTGCACAATAAACAAATGTCTAGATGATCTGTCCGGTTAGGGATTCAATCTTTTGAGAAGAAAGAAAAATTGGGAAGTAGTCAAATACCTTGTGGTCTAGTGGCACCCGGTTGCACCCCACATAGGAGGGGCTCAGTGGAAGCGATATTGACTCTCTGTGCTTCATTTGATTGAGAAAGTAGGTATGAATAAATACTATATTGTAACGGAGTCAATAGTAGTCAAAAAAATATGGGGAAGTAAGTGGACATCAATTCATTGTCGAATTAATTGCACATGGCAATATGGCATATCATAATTAGTTTACAAGCAATCTATTTTTAATTAAATGAAAGATGCATTCCTGTAGACGTTTTGTCAGGTTTCATTGTCCTTTAATTTTGAAAAGGAAATCACAATTATATAATACCAAGTTCAAGATAACAAAAAAGTTTAATTAGTATACGTGTATCGACTGGGAATTGCAAACTATCAAAACTGACTTTTCACTATATGTAATTACTCTAAAACGGATCAAATTCGTCTGTACATCACAAATTAATATATGCCACTTGGGCCTTGGCGTCAAATTTGCGCGTGTAATTATTTATTTATTTATTTTGTTGATTTATAAACCATGTTAAGATAAGAAGAAGTATATAATTGAACATGCATTTTTTAAGAGAAACTCACAATCACTATTCAAAAGTGAGCAAGTCGTGATGACATCAACACTCTACAAGAGTTAATATATTGTGTGACAAGTCTTAAAGCGAGCATATATGATAACATAATAGATAAAGTATCCATATAAGGATAATGTACATGTGTTATTAGTACCGCGTGAATAATGTAACTTGCATATACTCTATACTAACTTTACGAGATAATATCAATATTCAAGTGTAATTAATATTGTGTGCATGACCTAACTTGCACTCTTTTTTTATCTGTTCATTCAAACATAATTAGTATAGCATTCAAGCTAGCCTAATATAATTAATATAAAGTAGATACCTAATTAATTAATATAGCATGCTTGTGAATTACACCATATTTGAAGATGTTGTAACAAAAGTTTTGTACCTCCCCTACACGACCAACAACCAATTTAGTTAGCCGATGAATTATTTAGTTTGGAAGATCTTATAATAATGGAACATTATTAGCAGAAGATCTTTGAAAGCAAGTTCTACCATCCATCCCAACTAGCTAGGATAGTAGAGCATAAGGTTCTTGATCTTGTGGTCGTAAATTCAAGTCCAAAAAATTTAATTTTTATATCAACGTTTTTTTTTTTATTAAAATTACGCAGAAGAATTTTGATATTAAAACTCTTACTTGATTTACATTATAAATTCATGTATTTATTTATTAGATATATAAAAAACACATAATATATATTAATTTATTTTTTATATATATTTCGTGAACTAAACCCCAAATTAGTTGTGAATTGGATATTTAGTGAAAATTATGTAGTATAATTAAGTCATTTGTAAAAGTAATTGTCATTTTATTTATTGCTGACCAATAAAATTCCTGAAGAATAGGAGGCAAGTAGAGGAATTGAAATAGTGCAACTTTAATTGTGGACAAAGACAATGAACATCGATTCATAAAGTGACGAATTTTCCTTGTCTGCCATACATATAAAAACACCAATTTTAAAATGAGTAATCATTTGGGTAAAAATGCTTACAGCTAGCTTATTGCTACGCCAGTACACGTGAATTGATTCAGCCCTATTAAGCAACCACTTTTTGATCTGGAAAGCTTATATGCCACCACTGGGTGCATGTATCTTCCGCCCTTCATTCATTTTGGACCAATATATGTTCTCCAACTCACTAAATACGTTAAATAAAGTTCTTAATTTCTAAATTCAGTTTTAGGTATGGCTTAATATTTCTTAAATTGGAGTGAAAATTCATATCAGTTTTTGTGACTAGATTATAAGTTCAAATTTCATTACTATTTGATAAGGAAATATTGGATTCTGGTCTAAATAAAAAATATTAACAAGTCCAATGGTACAACCCAAATTTAGTAGCATGCTAAGCTAGCTGACAATATTTAAATAGACCTTGCAATTATAGACACGACATGTTAATACTACTATGGGGTTGCACAAGTATTCAATAGTAGTTAGTCATATCTATTGTACTGTGATCAAAATCCTGACATTAGTAATGTTATTATGCTATTTTAGTTATAGATAGTTGCATACAAATTTTTATTTGAAACACTATAATAATATTGCTAATCCATACACTATTACTTTATTAATTGACTCATTATATATTATAGTAATTCATTTACCTACTAAAAAAATACTCTAAAAACTTTTGTCATTGAAATTTATCTAAACATCTGAGATGGTTGCAATATTAAAGTCTTTTTGAAAATTCAGAAAATGACTTTCGAAAGTCATTTTATTGATTTTCCCGTGTTTGGTATTTAAGGAAAATAAAGTTAAAGAAAGTAAAGAAAATAAATTCAAAGAAAAATATTTATTATGGTTAACGGAAAAAAATGTTTAATTTTTAGTCGGAAGACATTTTCTGGATTATTTATTTTTTCTCTCATCTCTTTTCAAATTAAGTTTCAGATTATTATTACCACCAACATCACCACAACCACCACCACCACCACTACCACTGCCATCACTACCACATAACCACAACCGTCACCATCACCACCGCATCATCGCCATCACCTCTACCACCCCACCACCACCACCATCACTACAACCACCGTCACCACCACCGCACTACCAGTACCACCGCCGCTACCACCAACACATGAGTTGGCATGGACCGGCATATTAGTTGGGGGTTGCGCAGACTAGCATCATTAATTCAACTTCTTGGCGTTTCTTTGAGTGTTTCCCTCATATTTGATCCCAAAAAATAATATTAATTATTAACATAATCTTTAGTATTCCTCATTTTTTTCTCCATACTATGAAACATAAAGAAAATTATAAAGGACCTCGTATCTTTACATGAGTTGGAACGACCATATGACGATGGACTGAAAGTAAATTGATGATGATTTCATTCCTTTCTTCCTCTTCTTCTTCCTTTACTTTTTTTTTTTTTTTTTTTTCCGCAGGAATGGAATTTGGGATATGTGCTTTCCAACTGGAGCTTAGGTTTAGAAGCTATGCATCCTACTGAAATGACAACATACTATACATGTCGTTGTAGAGTAACATTTCTATCTCAAGAACAAGCACATGGGATGACTGCCCAAAAGTAGTTACGTTGCAATTACTTCTTGTTTCAATATATTTGGTAATCGGTACGCATTTAAAGCTCCACAATATCTTCTTTTTTTTTTAACTTTTTTTTTTTCTCACTTAAGAATAACTCCGCCAAAGACGTTGTGGTCTAGTGACACCTGATTTACACTCCCACATGGAAGGGATTGGGTTTGAACCTCAACGGAGGCGATAAACAGAGTCAGTAGTACTTAAAAAAAAAAAAAAACCCAATAACTCCCAATTACCAAAACATTAATATACAAGCTTTATTTATCTTAACAATATTCTCCCAACTTTAACATATTGTGGACTCTTACATATTTATCAAATTTTGTACAACTATAATATACGTTTTTTGCAAATTACTATAATATACTAGTCACCAAATACTCAAATAATTATATTGCATGTACTTTTATTTTAGTAATATTACTTCCTGATTAGTTCCATGAGGTAGTTCACTTTTTCTTTTTTTTTTTTTTTTTTGTTGTTGGGGGGGGGGGGGGGTTGTAAGTTATAACTATTGGTGTTCATTCTTTTTTTATTACGATTAATCCTTCTAACAAAATTTTTGATAAAAACAATAAAAATATATTACGTTAATTCAAAACTATATATTTTCAATACCGAAGATATGAAGTGTTCAAGTTGGTAAGACTCGAAACTAGAAATATGATATAGTAGTAGTACACTAAATGTGTCAAATATAATCCTTACCACCTCAAAAGGAGTGTCTGAATGAATGAAACATGATTTTTGTTCTGAAGGTTATGAGTTCAATTTTTCTAAACACTTTTGCAGTTAAGTTCGTCACACATGGTATTTTTAGTATGGTTTATCTCTCCTATATGATTTACATATTATTACATATGAGTATGATTTTCTCAATTTATATCATCAAATAGTGCTTGAGAGTTTACAAGTCACCATATATATGTGTGGGTGTGTGTGCCATGAGATCAAAATTAAAATATTTTCTTTTTAGAAGTGCACACAAAGTGAAATCTGTCTAGAATCATAAAGGGAAATCAATTTAAGATGTCTATTACTAATTAACAGAAAAATATCAATAAACACAAAGAGTGATATTGAACTATAAGCTACTTTGTTAATTAGAATTCATTTAATCAATACAAATTACGTAAAGAATAATATTTCATGGGAGTACACTCGACCATTTCCAGCGAAAGGATTTGGTTCGAGGATCCGTACATATCAGCTCAAGCATGCAATGAGAATGACAAATTATTTTGTGGACTTGGGCCCACCTTGTAAGGTGGACTTGAGTTAAAACATGCACAATTTAAATTATGAATATTCAGTAGATAAATTATAAACATGTAGTATATAAATTATGTATTTTAATCTAATTTATTGTACAAGGTAGATCCAGATCCCTGATATAACTGTTCAAGCTGACAACAAAATTAATTCAACTTAGGTACAGCCAGCCCCAGACATGTTAGGGCCAGCCCATGAAAATTGGTCGATTAAATTGGGTCTTTTCTCTTTTTGTCGTATAGGGGCCCATACCCACATGTATTCACATGCATAGAATAAGCTTTTGTTACATCTCGCTTGCACGCTCACAATTATTATTGTTGTTATTATTATTCCTAATCCAAAAAGGGAAAACGCCACTAAATAACGCAATATCACAAAGTAACGTAACCCTACTTGTTTAACTATACTACACTAGAATTGAGGTAAAATCGTAAAACAACTTCATACTACAACGCCATATATAACCCTGCAAAGTGGTTTAATTGATTTTGACTCGTACATAATCACTCTAACTATAGGTAAATATACTTACGCCTTCACTATTAGTGATTGTCACTTTTACTATAGTGGTAAATACTAGAACCTAACCATTAGTATCATAGTAGTATCGATTCAAGTCATCTATAATTTTTTTCTTATTAGTCAATGTTGATCCTAATAATATACACTAGACTAAGGCAGCTTTCTGTAACAAAGCTAATCATGTGTATATTTCATTTGTATATTTTTAAAATTTAATAAAATAAAGAATGCAAAAAAAAAAAAAAAATGCTATAAATTGTGTGATTCTGACTAGCTAGCACATGTAAATAGGTGCAAAACACCAAAAATGTACTAGCTAGCAGATGCAATATATAGTTTCTGTCACACAACAGTAAATCATGGTCCAACATTATTTGTGTTATTGATTGGTTGCCTTTCTTATTCCTAACAACAGTAGGTTGCTTCCAAACAACTTGCGCATCGATCTATTCGATCTCAACATCTTAGGAATATATGCATGTCCAACTAGTCAATAGGCCGGTTATGTTATAGGCTAATAATATAGTTGTTGTGTAGGTTTTGAATTATGGGATATAAGATTCCAAGGAATTTAGTTTATTGGCTTAGCGAGTTAGCAACTATTATCAGTTAAGTTGGAATATAGAAGTAAAGAGTTTGAAGATATTATGAATAGGAGTTGACATTATTGCTAAAAGTTAAGAGCAATAGGAATATGTATGTTATATCATTGAGACATGGTCACTATTTATAAGCTAAGCATGTAAGCCATTCACATATCTATAATCTTTCCTAGTATCCTAGTTACATTATTGATGACTAAACTACTACTATTCTTACACACTAAAACTTGTTATACTAAGATTATATAATTATATCACTATATATTATATTGGCAATCCTAACAAATTTGAGCTTCTCTCATGCCATCCACATTAGTAGATTTTGTACCAGATTTTGAGAAAATTTGGATGAGATGGAGGAGAGAGGTAACGGAGAGAGAGAACGAATGAGCCCCTCATGCAAGGAAGAGATTTTTCGTAGAAATGTAAGACCCACAGCAGAACTTGGATAGCCATGCCGCCTACTCGTGGCTATCACAACTGCGCCCAGCGGGCACGTGCACTTTGGACGTGTTACTAGTGTTATTTCAATTTTTATTTTATTTTGTTGAAATCAACTTTGTTTTATTTATTTTTTCTTTTTTTTCCTCTCCCCTCCCATCTTCTCTTTCCTAATCACACTTACAAAAAACTTCTCAAAAATCACCAAAAAGAAAAAAGAAAAAAGAAAAAAGAAAAAAAAGAATCTCACTATTGAAAATGCCCTTAGCATAACTAGAGCCGAACTAAACAACTTCTCCATCTTACTAGCCACGGGTCAACCTTCTTGGTCAATTGTGTTTCAAGACTCATGCTAAAAAACTCCGAACCCGGTCTCTTTGAGTCGTCTATTAACATTTTTGTTTATAATTTCATTCCGATTACTTATTACACCTAATTCACTGTTTCGACACTACATTTGAATTCAACGCTAAAATGTTTCACACCTATTTTTACTTGAAATGAGAAGGGTTGAAAATGAAAAAACGTCAGTGTACCTTGAAAGACAAGGTAGGGCAGCCATGAAGGGCCCTTCTCATAATGCAAGTATCTGTGTTGTGTCTTGTGGCACATGCTTTTCTCGCTCACGCATATATAGTCCAAGTTTTAGGGCCAGATTTTTTTGTGTGTAGGACTGTCCTTCGTCAACTCCTAAACCACACAAGTGTTCGGTGTTCCCAATTTTCAAAATTCCTTTCTAGGAAACCCCACCCAGTAACTTCACGTTAGAGAGTAGTAGAGAAATGTAAATACATACACCTTCATTGCAAATTCAAATATAAAGTACATTGCTATATTTGATCCAAAATTTTTATTAAATCTTTTATTATGTACTGGTTTTATATAATTAAAATGTAGTTGATCAAGCTTTTGATGTGGTAGTTACAAAATTACAAGTTCTACCCTTAGTGAGAGCCGCCTATTAGCTTTCTTGATTTGAGCCGGTCAGAAAGAGTTTTTCTTTTAAATATATATTTTTTTACAATTTTGTTTGATGTTGAGAAAAACTTGCGGTCACTGCTTAATGATTTATAGCAGCAGTGGCTCAATTCATCATATTAGTTAGTCCAATTACACATGCTTCAGTAATTTTATTGAGAACAAAAAAAAAAAAAACATCTCTGAATAAAATTTTAAATTTTGAAAATAGTAAAAACAAAATCATTAAATGGGGATGATGGACTAGCATTAACATCTTGTGTTCGAATTAATGATTTGTTTACTAGGTCTACCCATTTTTAATAAAAGAGCAACATGTGAAGCATGTCCCTTTTCAGGCTTACACTGCACAGTGCACATGATTTCAGTGGTCCCCTCTCCCCCCCTTAAGGCCCAATTACATAGGATTTTGCAGTTTTTGGACTTTTTAATTTGCTGCCCATGGGCTTCTTATTTGGGCCTTGGATATGTCTGTGTCTTATCTATACATAGGCCATGAAAGGCCCACTATCCTATCTAGGCCCATTAAAGAAGATGCTATGTTTCAGACTGCAGACTCGCTTTTACTGGGAGATGAAGCCCAACTGATTTTTTATTTTTTATTTTTTGAGAAAATGATTGGACAATGATCCATATTACATAGAAAAAATATATTATTTGTGTACTAAAAACTCGTTATTTGGTAGTATATCAACTAATGAATCTTCATTACTCAAAGTCCCAAATAACATACCTTTAAAAAATAAACATTTGGTGTATAAAAATATACTTTATGTCAGTGGTTCACGTGATAATAAGTAGAAGCTAGCTTTATTGTTTATCTTAATTGGATTTAAATCCAATATAGGACTCAAAACTCATGAACCAAACACCATCTTAATCATTTGGATTGAAGAGTCACACTAAAATCAAGTCATCATAGGTGATAGGCCAACCTTAAAGGCAATCGTTATATCATAGACCAATGTCCACCATAATCATTGTGGACCCTGGTCCATATTATGTAAATACAATTAACATATTATGTGTTTTTAGTTAATAGATGATGTATATTTAGTTATAACTAAATGCACAATTGTACATAATATATTAACTGAAAATATATAATATATACATAATATATATTAAGGTCAATAATAAGCATTGTAAATCATAGTGCACAATCAAGGGTGCATTCGGTACGCACATGGAAATCGAAATCGAATGGATATCAAATACTTGGTAATAGTAATGGATTTTGGTGAAAGTATTTAGCATGTTTGGTAGTTGGGTGGAATGAGAATGATTATTAATAGTTTGAGAAGAAAGTAAGAATGGAGATGAAACCCTTATTTAATAAGTGTATGAGTTTTCTTATTAATGAGGTATTCCAAACACATAATAACATTTACAAAACTTATCAACCAAACACAAGCAATCATTTTCATACCAATTCCTTATACTTAAACCCACCAACCGAACACACCCTGATTTGCACCGCAAGGGCATGCAATAGATTCCATATTGCCAGCTTCATGTTTGAGCCATATGCCCATATACACTAAGACGTTTGTCAGTTTACCTATAACAAAGCCAAAGGTATCGAAATTTCAAAACTTTTAGTTCAACAATAATGAGTTCAAACTTTATTTTGATATGTAGTTAAATATTTCTACAAAAGTTAGGTAGGAAATTAATTATATATATATATATAAAAGAAAATAATACCAAAAAAAAAAAGAAAAAAAAAAAGGTCTAAAGTACCATCCATGTGAAGTATGCAATGTCATTATCATATGAACTAATCTAAACACCTGCGCCCTTCATATTCTTATTGCAAAGTGGTGAATTGAAATACTTCATTGTATTGAGCTTCTTTTTTTATTTTTTTAATTTTTAGACGATGAGGTATCCTGAGCTGACCCTAATAGTAGGAGACACCCTTAAATCCGTACCATATTCAGACTAATCCCTATTCGCACCGGGTCGGCCCAATTAAAGGGGCAAAGTGCTGGCCGGATTGGTTTTTTCATACAAGAGGGGGTTCGAACTCTCGACCTTTCTTAAGGGACAAGAGTGCACGACCACTCACGCCAATTAAGCTGGTTTATTGAACTTCTCTTTACTTCTTCGTTGTTAACACTCCACTGGAGAGTGGAGTCTGAATAATAATGGACTGTGTATATGATTTGTTAATAAGAATATCATCAGGAATACATGAATCATTGACGAAGGTGATATCCCTTGATCCAAGGGTCCCTACACCTGTCTCGACATAATTGTTGAGAGGTAATCATATGATTCTTATTGGAAACATGTTACGTTTAGAATCTTAGATAATGTTTTAAAAAATTGTTAATCTTGAAATAGAGTTGTGCCGGTTTAAGAATTCAATAAATTAAATACAAGATGATAATTATTTGAAAAAAGAAAGTCAAAGTTGTATAGTTACAGTCATTTGGGAATAATTTATT
This sequence comes from Ipomoea trifida, assembly GCA_003576665.1. NCBI lineage: Eukaryota > Viridiplantae > Streptophyta > Magnoliopsida > Solanales > Convolvulaceae > Ipomoea > Ipomoea trifida. Next base: position 25,626,602 of record CP025644.1, read on the forward strand.
AAAAATATGTTTTATTTGACAAGAAATGTTGTTATCTAATCCAAAATGTTTTTGTAATAATTAATGTTGGACCAAATGGGCAAGTAGATTGGTACATTTGAAACAGTAGTGGGGCAAAAACAAAAATCACTTTATTTAAAAAGTTCTGGAAAAATGGCTAACTAGATTAGTACAACAACATGAATCCAGGTTTTATTAGTAAAACACAACAGATAGAATATAAAAGCAGTCGGGTTCGTTTCCATTTATATATTCCAAGTTTCAAACCCTACAAAATACACTGCTAATTTTCCGATTTTGGCTGATGTGTTTCTGACGAAAATCAAATAACGGTGATAACTGATAACCCCTTTGGTATTCTTCTTTCCTCTTCTCAACTGTAGTTTCTCTTTTTCTGTACACCTTTCGGTACAGTAATGCTTTGCTAAAATTGTTTCAATTTTGTGAAAGTTTTAGGTTTATATGTGCCTACTTATATAGTTGCAATACGTTGTTTGAGACTGTCGAATTTGTGGTATATATCATCTGATCGTGTTCTCTGGTTGAGTATAATTATTTGTTTCTAGATAATTTGTCGAATGCTTGTTAATTTGTTTTAGGTTTGGGTTGATTTTGTTGTCTTCGTTGAGGGCGTGCTTGTCTGAACTTGTTTTGACAGTGGAACTTAGAATGTTTTTTCTAATTTTTCTGAGTTTTTGGAGTTACCAGTTCATCATTCTGGACCATTTAGACTAAAATAGGTTTAGATGCCAGAATTGTTTTAATGATTTTAAAATTGCTGAGCATTTTAAATTCCAAATGGTTTAAATGAGAACTTTATAAGTAATTTATCGTTTCTCATTGGTTATTCTGTTACTATAACAAGCGTTAATTTGGAATTTATGAATGGATATAAATTACAGTGCCGGTTGATATGGCTGGCCAGATGAATAACTTCGGGAAAAGGTTGCAGTCTGATTCAGAATTTCCAGGAAATGATGGAGGCAAACGAAGGAATCCAACTGATGAAAGAGACTCAAATACCATTGGACCAGAGGACACAGTTTACCGTTTTTTGTGTCCCTTAGGTAAAATTGGAAGTATAATTGGTGTGGGTGGGGATATTGCTAAACAGTTGAGAGCTGAAACCAATTCAAAAATTAGGATAAGTGAGACAATACCTGGATGTGAGGAGCGTGTGGTTACTCTTTATAGTTCGAGTGAAGAAACTAATGAATATGAAGAAACAGGTGATCTAATTTCACCAGCACAGGATGCTCTCTTTAGGGTTCATGACAGAGTATTTGCAGAAGAGGCACGCATGGAAGATGAGCTGGGGGAACCTCAGCAGATTGTTGTTCGGCTTCTTGTGCCATCAGATCAGATAGGTTGTGTTATTGGGAAAGGCGGACAAGTGATCCAAAATTTGCGCAGTGAAACTGGTGCTCAGATTCGAGTTTTAAGCAGTGAACATTTGCCCCCTTGCGCTCTTGGTTCTGATGAGCTGATCATGGTAATTTAAACTATCTTATGTTGCATTGTATTAGTTTCCTGATGTTGCAAGTTAAACCCCAAAAAGACATAATGTTTGTCTATGCACTCTGGATAAATTATATGTATACTCGGTCTGCTGTTGTAAACGTCCTTTTTCTTCACTTTTGGTTGTTATAAAAAATTTTAGTTGCTTATAATGGATATTCACTTGCAGCATACAACACATAGACTCTCATCAAGTTAACTATAAGGAATTAATTAATGAGTTGAAGTAGGTTTCCAGTATTTAGATCTCTGCTTTGCTTTATTCTAGATCATATCACAACTTTTCTTATATATGAGATCATGAATCATGATGGTTAATTTTGGTAATATAGAGGGGTTTGAGAGGTAAAGATATATTGGAATGTGCTTTCTTTTCAGATAACAGGGGAAGGTGCAGTTGTGAAAAAGGCACTTTATCAAGTAGCATCGCGCCTTCATGAAAACCCTTCACGATCCCAGCACCTGTTACTTTCATCAGCTAGCATTTATAGATCTGGTGGTGGACTTACGTATCCACATGCTGGTGCCCATGGCTTGGGTATGACTTCTGTAATGGGTTCTTATGGGTCTTACAGAAATGATGGTAGAAATAGGGTGGCTTCTGCAAAGGAATTCTCCATCCGTTTGGTTTGCCCGAACGAAAACATTGGAGCTGTGATTGGCAAAGGTGGAAGTATAATCAAACAGTTAAGACAGGAATCAGGCGCATCAATTAAAGTCGACAGTGCAGCTGCTGAAGGAGATGACTGCATAATATTTGTATCAGCTAAGGAGGTGAGTGCATTGTAATTTATTGTTTACTCTAAGTGGCTAAAATTCAGGGTTCAAGCCTGTCTTGGTCCCAGACTATGAATTTATTATGTGTCAGACATTTGAAGATCCATCCCCAACAATTGATGCGACTATGCGCTTGCAACCACGGTGCAGTGAGAAAACAGAGAAAGAATCAGGTGATACTGTCATCACAACTCGCTTGCTTGTACCCAGTTCACGAGTTGGATGCCTTATAGGGAAAGGTGGTTCCATCATTAGTGAGATGAGAAATACCACGAGGGCGGGTATTCGTATCCTAGCCAAGGAAAATCTTCCCAAAGTTGCATCTGAAGATGATGAGATGGTGCAGGTAGTTTCTTATGAGTTCTTACATGTGTGCATTTGTGTTGTACTTATGTTCCCCTTTAATCTAGCTTTATATTTACCTATTTGTTTGTCCAACCTTGTGCATGTCCTGTGTGTTGGATTATTGCACGATTGGGATGATTAGTGCAAATGTGGAACTTTGTTTCATAATTTTCAGCTTTGATGCATGCAAAACCAAGCAATGATTATAACCAAAGAAAAGATCTAGTCATTTTTACATTATGATTTTCCTAATGCTGTTCAGATTACTGGAGACCTCAATGTTGCTTGCACTGCATTGTTCCAAATAGTTTTGCGCTTGAGGGCAAATGTTTTTGAGATGGAAGGAACTTTAGCTGCAATTTCACCAGTTCTTCCATATGGTGGAGTGCCTCCCAACATCTCAGAAGGTTCAAAGTATTCTAATCGTGATAATAAATCACGTAGCCATGGGAATCCAATGTATTCTGGTGGACGTGATTTAGATGATTCTATTCCAAATGATAGTTATGGTGGTTCACAGGTATTTATAAATTTTTGGTTTAATTTAATAATTACAGATTGTCTGTCCAATTTATGATCAAACCTTAAACTGTTCCTGGCTTTCAGCTTGACAAACAGAAATTCTCATGCCTGAAGTTCAATTACATAGTCAATTTTACCGCCACATTCCCACAATAACTGCTCTATGGTCCTTGTTTTCAGATTGGTGGTGGAAGTAGCTATGGACCTTATGGAGTTTATTCTAGCCGTTCTAATAGTGCAGGGTAAACCTTTTGGAGCTTGGGTTCTTTGTTTTACTTTCATTATTTCAATTTTATTTTTCTTTAGTTTGACTGTTCTTAAAGATGATTTTATATCTTTTGAAATATAATTATCTCACCCAACCCTGATACCTATTTACCAGGTTAGCTAGCCATAACCCTGTATCTTATGGCAAGTCTAATGGTTTCTAGAGTTCTTGGTTGTGAGGGCTACAGGTAGAACATTTTCTTGTTCATATATACCAATGAAATAAGCAGCTTGGGTTTGCATTTTTTTTAATTTCTTAAAAAGACGATTTTGTTCTTTAAAGATATTATTCCTGTTCATACTTTTATCTGGACTCGAGCCTATATTGATCTCTAATACAATTTCTTTTACTTCCTGTCCCTTTCCATCAAAACAGCTCTGGTCCATGATGCCCGAGCCAGCCCGTGCCCCTTTTGATGCAGCCTAAGAACAGAAGATGAACAGGATAGAGAAAGTTGTGGTTGTCTTGCCCATAGCATTGTTGGTTTTTAGGAGTTGTGGTCATCTTGCCCAGTTTTATACTTTTACATTGTAATGAAACATTGTCTGGTTGTTTGTGGCCTTGTACCTGATACCTTTAGGTTCTTTGCTTTCATAAACCAGTGCCAAAGCATTTACGTGTAATTTAGCACTACTTTGATAATCTTTTTTAATTCTTTTGAAACTTGTGCATGTGGTGAGAAATTCTTTTGTGATACCATATAACAAGATTTCACCGCATCATTAAGCATTGACATGCTCGTGTTGCATTTTTTCTGAATTTTTGAGACAGAATGCAAGTATCAGTTAAGAACTTGAACGGTTAGGTCTCAGCTTTTGCAGGATGTCAAAGACGAGTCTGTTATTTAGGTTCTATCTAGTGTCCTTGTTGGATGATCTGGTTTTGTTCAATGATGCTCCGGTATGTAATTTTGCAAGAATGTCAGGTTTGTGGTCATTTTGCTCTTTTTGTCCACTTAACTTCAGAACCAAGTCTCATGGAGGTCAAATTTCAAGGCAAGCAGATTCTGTTCATACTTCTCCAGGCTATATGGTGCATACCAACTATAATATCCCTATTAATGGTTGAGCCGGATTGAACAACTACGTTCATATATTTGTTTTGCAGGATTGATGAACAAATTGTAATTATTCCGGTGAATGTCAACCATGATCAATGTGATAAAACAGGGGAGGTAAGTATGATCAATGTAAATAACAAGTGCTATCTATTATTGTTACAGGACTTATATTCTCAGCATATCGTGTTATAAAATTATTCTCGGTCAAATGCATCATTAATTGCTAAAAGCAAGTAGAAGTGAAGCTGATTGCTAATTGTGTCTTAGGCCGAGCCAGAAGTAAGGTGCGAACTTTGAGCTTTGTTCTCCCATTTTGTTTTGGAATATAAACTTCATCTGTGCAAGCAAATTACATTATGAGCCTCTGCTTACTGAGCATGGTGAGTTCTAAACCAAATGTTCACCTTAAGCAAATGTATATTACTTCTGAAGTAGGCGCTCATCATTGTAGTGTTCACCGTCTTTGATGCAGATGTTTTTCACAAATGTGAATACTGTTCATTTGTTCCTTGCAGCCTTGCATTGCTAGTGATCTAGAGTGATATTCAGCGAGTAATATTGCCTGAATTGCCATTCCTGCAACTCCTTCCTGGCCGAAATGCTTGGCTATGCTGATTAATCAACACATCCTATTGAAACAATTACAGTAATTTACTTTTTTGTAGGTTCTCATGAATTTTCGCAATTGAATCGTGTTGTCATTTGAAGCTCAACAAATGGGTTACCTAGGACACAGCTAATTAAGAGGCTGCATGTATTTAGTTTCAGACTTCAACTAAGCTGATGTTACTACATTCTTACAAAAGTGTGGTTTTTTTTCCTCGTATTTGTAAACTTGTTACCTTGCTTCATGTGTGTGAAGATCAATAGTTATTGTGTGGACCGTGATCATGGTTGCCATACTCTTGAGCTTGTGCTTTTGGTTGGGCTTCAGGTTGGCTAGGGTCTATGGGTGTCAAAGTGGGCCGAAGTATGCACTTGCCCTGTAGTGGGGTGGGTTAACGTTATAGGAATTTAGGCCCGCAAAAATGCGGGCCTGGCCAGCAGCCCATGCGGGTTGCAGGCCAACTCGTGGGTCAGGCCTATTACAATAAAATAAAATAAAATCATAACTTGTGTCTCTTGTCTCCCACTTTCCCTATCTGGTTCTCTCCCTCTGTGGCTTTCTCGGTCTCTCACTCTCTATCAACAACAATGCAATTTCTTCTAAGTTTCTGTCTCATTCTCGGTCTCTCACTATCTATCAACAACAATGCAATTTCTTCTAAGTTTCTGTCTCAGTTTCACCGTCCAATGACGACATTCAACGAGATTTCAGAGTCCAAAGATAATTATTGTACCACTCGGTTCAAAAGAAAATTTGAAATAGGGATTTGTACTTGTCGATTTGTCATTTAATTGTGTATCATTCATTCATTTGTATGTAATTTTTAATTTTAGTAAAAAAATTTACAATCTTGTACCCTTGTCTTTGTTCCTTTGCAGAAATTGACAAATTGTATGTGCTAATTACGGTTAATACTTAATATGTTACTGTTAAATGTTACTGTAATTACTAATAGTTAAGTTTTAATAACTTGAAATGTCCTCTGCAAAATGTATATATTTCAGTCCAAAATTTTTAGATTGTTAAGTGTGTACTACATTTAATATAACCAGTGTGCTAACGGTTAAGTGTGTAATAATTTTATTTTATTTTGGATCTATAGGAAGGGGTTAACCAGTGCTACAAACTAAGACATAATTTTATTTCTTAGTAATGCTAACGGCTATTTAAGTTTATAATAGTTTTATTTTTTAGTAATAGTTTTTTGATAGTTTTATTTTTTAGTAATAGTTTTTTTTGTTATAAAAAGGCGGGACTGTGCGGCGCAGTCGGACAACGTCGCGAGTAGGGATGAAATTCCTCAAACTTTCAAACTTCAATCTTCTAAAGACAACGTCGCGAGTAGGGATGAAATTACTCAAACTAAAGACAACGTCGCGAGTAGGGATGAAATTACTCAAACTTTCAAACTTCAATCTTCTAAAGGTTTTGACATTTAGGGGCTAGACTTTGTGGGGCCATTTCCGAAGTAAAGAGTTTGTAAATACGCTATTGATTGTGTTTATAAATGGATATAGACCGAAACTTTTCATACAAATGATGGCTGGAGTGTGATCGAATTTCTTAAAAAGTTTTTGCAAGGTTTAGAGTTCTTAAGGTGATCATTAGTGACCATGGGAGTCATAGTGTATATACACTAGCATCCCTAATAGGACTAATTTTATAATTTTTTCTTGGTAAGAATTAAACCTATACCTTACGACTATTGTAGAGAAAAAGAGAGAAAGCTAACGAATGGTGATGGGATCGCACTACAATCTCGTCTAGCTACTAGTACGAACAAACGGTGCATCTGACAAGTAACATTTTCAAAAAAGTGCCTTATACTCTCTTCAGATTTTTGATCTGCATCATTCTCAGGTGTGTACAAATAATTCAGATCTTTGCATTTTTCTTTCTGCATATTTAAGGCCCTCAATAGGGGCAAAAATTTCGCAAAGAAGTTTAATAAAGAATTTGAAAGCCTCAAATGAAACTTGGATTGCTTGAAGTATTGAATTATCCCATGGTTACAAATGTGCCCTTAGAGGAGTATTTATATAATTTCACCTCTTTAATGGACAGTAAAGATTGACTAGATCTTATGGCTGGAAATTAATCTCTAAAAAACTAGAACTCTTCCAAAAACTTTAAGATTTTAAAACATTCTAAGAATCCCTCATATATCTCTAGTGCTATGTACATGTCTTTAGAAAATTCTACAAACTATAAAATGTTATGCTATGTATAAGTGTAAGAAAACTTTAGAGCGATTTAGAAATCTCAGAAATTCCTAGCAAATTAAAATGCTTCCAGTGGTACACTTAACTCTCCCCCTTCTCTTACCAAAAAAAAAAAAAAAAACTCTATCTTCTGAGTTGTAATAGAATATGTTGTAATATATGCAACCGCCTCATAATCACTTTATCCAGAATTTTCAAATTGCGAAGTGATAAAATATTGAATCTTGGAAGGCATTTTCTGATCATAGCATTATCAGAAAGAAGATAATGACTTGACACTCATCCTTTAATTTTTGCAGAGGTGGCCAAAAAATTCTGGCTCTCACATGCTATGTATGACGACGTACTGTATAAATCTTCAAACATGTGAACCCAATAACTTTATCACATCACAGATATGAATAGCCATTTAGCCAGTGATTCTACAAACTTTAAAGATTATGATCAAATCTGATCTCCTTCCATAAATAGAAGGTGCATGCTACTATTCCTCCAAACATGTATATCTTGCTATTGCCTTGGCAGGGTGGAGGCATAACTCAAATTCATTGTGATGATAGATGCATCATCTTAGGTCTTGCATGTGATTATGGGGCGTGAGATGTAGCCAAGGATGACTTGCCGGAAGAAATCAAGTGTTTTTTGTGTCATTTCTCTATTATCGGGATGAGATTAGAAAATAATCGTTTTTGAGTCAAGATATATGTGTGTAAAGATGGTAACCTTAACGGTTATTAGTTTGTGATTCGGCAAGTTGTCATTGGTTACATTTCAACCTTGTATTCACATGTTGGATTTATGATGTCTATATTTTAAAGAGTTTTGATCTACAAATGAATTACAAGTGGAGTCCAATTGTGTGGTAAGCTCTTTGCTCTAATGTTTTCTTTAAAAAAAAATTCATTTCTGTTGACATGAACTTCATTTTCTTTATTTGCCAAAATGTGTTACTAGGTAGAAACTAAACTCGACCTTGCATTGTGATATCTTAATAAAATATTGAATTTCTAGATTTAAAAAAAAAAAGAAAAGAAAAAAAAAAGAGAAGAAGAATGTGGGCGGATTTTGACAAAGATCAAACATTGAATTAGTGCTTTAAAAATATGAAAAAATTTACAAAGTGTCAACACACTTGCATTATTATCTCATTATTACCTAATCCATTATTGCAACTAAATTAATCCGGCCTGCACCTAACTGTATGTAGCCCTGGTTTTGTGTTGGAGTTGGAAGAAGCAATATTTCATGTTTCAGTTACAACATTATTTAAATGTAGTATAGAGATGATAGAGCAGGTAAGATTAATGAATATGAATAATGTCAGATACTATAATGCAAACCTAATCTCCCCTGGCCAGGCCACCTGAATCACTTCCTTTTCTCCATTAATCTATCATAGTATAGTATAATCTATCGAAGCAAGCGGGCGATTTAGTATAAATTGGCGACTGCGATGAACATGCCTTATGCAGTGCATTGCAGATCGATAAAGAAAAGCAAAAGTTTGATTAGAGTTAAGAAAGCTAAGGCGGCAATTGAAGATGAAGACAGGTAGCGCACTGGAAGCCGGAGAAGCATCGAAGGTAGCAGCCGCAAGAGGAGGAGGAATCCGAGGAATCAATGTCTTTGATCTCATTCTCCGCATTGCTGCCATCGTCGGAACCCTAGCCGCCGCTGCTGCCATGGGAACAACCAACCAACAGCTCCCCTTTGTCACACAGTTCGTACGCTTTGAAGCTCAGTACGACGATATTGATGCTTTCAGGTAATTAATTAACTCTGATCTTTTTATGGGATATGAATCCCAGCATAGAGTTGACTCTGATACTAAATTGAAATATATATGTGCTCTGACCTATCCAATTAAAAATTTAAAATTCATCGTAATTGAATTACACATTTATATATATTTATAAATTATATACTTATTAATCTTATGTTTGGTTTTGTGACAAATTATATTAAAAGGATGTTCCTGATTGTGAACGCAATTGTTTGTGTGTACCTTGTATTCTCCCTCCCGCTATCCATCATCCACATTATGAGGAGAAGAGCTGCAAAGAGCAGAATCGTGCTCATATTTTTGGACACGGTAACTTCCATATATAAATATTTATAATAAATGTGTGATCTCACTCTTACTCATAATCTAAATATATATTTGCATATTATATTGAAGGTGATGCTGGGGGCTCTGACCGGCGCGGCATCGGCGGCGGCTGCGGTGGTTTACTTGGCGCATTATGGGAATTCATCCACAAACTGGTTCTCAATATGCCAACAGTATCCAGATTTCTGCCAGAGCTCTTCCGGCTCCTTAATTGGATCCTTCGGCGCCGTCGTAGCTCTCCTTCTTCTTGTGCTTTTATCAGCCATAGCTCTAGCCAGGAGCCATTAATTATTACTACTACTCCCATCCAAAAATGCCAATCAATATATTGCATTGCAATTGTGTGCTTCCATAATCTTATATATGTTACTTGAATTGTGTGTATTCTGGGAATGAATTGTCACGTTTCATTATCTATAAACAAGTTTACATTCAAAGCATTTATATATATATATTTTTTTTCTGAGTAACTAGGGAAGTTAAATCATCAGCCACCACTTGTACATATACCATGGGTGTCTCTATTTTTACAATGAAAAATTTATATTATGCTAAAAGTGCCACGAGCTCATCAATTGATTTCAGGGTCTTCTTGTAGTACACCATGGACTCGAACACCTTTGGGGTTCTAACATAATAATCAAACTGAAAAAATAAAAAAAGACAAAAATTAAACAGGAATTACTGGGCTGGGTTAATAAACTGAAATTGATTAAATTGGTGAAATTAAATGAAGCAAAAGTTAATAAAAATAAAGATGAATTAATTACCTCGGAAATGTTATCGACAAGTTGATTGGCTGTGTTAACGTAGGAAGCCTGTCTGCTCTGAGGCACCATGTACATTGCAGTCTTCATGTCCTGGGAAAGATAAGCGGCTTTCTGTCGCAAATAGAACAAAACATATTTCCACGACATCTTCTCCAGCATGTTTTCAATGCCGTGAAGTCCCTCGGCGGTCTGCCGAATCCTGGCCACCGCGTCTTCCGGCGACAACCCGGGCTCGAAGAATCTCTCCCTCAGAAACGACCGCGTTCCCCAGTTCTGGGCGAATGCCAGTGGGGCGAAATTCAGGCCCAGTGTCAGGGAAGTGGCTACAAGAGCAGTTACGAGATTTCGTCGACTTTGATGATGTTGGTCGGGCAGTTTGGCTTGGGTTTTGGGGAGTGATGATGAGCGGCATTGGCGAGGAGGATTATGGGTTTTGTTAATGGAGATTTGGGGGTGGAAGGGAATTATTGTGGAGCTTGTGAGAGTGGCCATGGTTGTTTAGATGAGGATCGGAGAAGGTAGAACAGGTGGTTGTGATTTGTGAAACAAAATGGTAACATTTTTTGAGTTTTGATTGGATGGGGGTTTTTTTTTTTGAAGAAAAATGGACCTTTGGTTTTGGTGACTTGGCAATATATGCATTATCCTCTTTGGTTTGGATGGGAATTGAAGTTCACTTGTTATCAACTGTGCGGTGTTTAATTATATGGTACTCATTCAATTCATATTAGGTGGTTCAATTCTTTCATAATATGACATTCATGAATGATTTCACAAGTGATGGAGTTGTAAAAGTATTGAATGAAATATAATATTAGATAAAGTTTAGTTTAAAAAGTTTAATAATTCAATAATATTTGCAAGCTCAAAAACTTAATTAACTAGATCTATTAGGCAAGTGACAATGGACAAGTAGCATTGAACGCCATTAACCAAGCTAAAGCGTAAAGTTGTCATTCTCACATAGTAGACTAACAAGTTAATATTTTTAAGAGCGTTTACATTATTATTACATGGGCTAATATTTGTATTTAAATCTTAAAATTCTTAATTGAATATATATAAATCCTTAGGCCCTCCCCATTGATGGATTAGATGAAGTGAGGGAGGAATAAATAGGAGAGAGAATAAAAACTCATCTCCTACAAATATGAGGATTTTGCAGACTTTGTAGACCCCAACCAAATTAATGCAGTTGTGCCTAACATGCGTGAGGCGCAACTCATGCGCACTGCACGCGCCTGCCTTGGCGTGTAATCATAATTTTTAAAATTTTTTTTTCAGTTTTTTATTTTTTGTTTTTTTTTTTACTTTTCTTTTTTCCTTGCACGCGCGTCCGCCTTCACTTTCATTCTCTCTTTCCTAATCACAACTGCAAAATCTCCCAAAAAACCCACTACTATTGGAGAACGCCTTACAAACTTTCAAGTGAATTCTATAATTCTCTTACGAATGAAAATATTATAATATGTCATAAAATTATTCTTTTAATGATTTCATAAAATTCTTCTTATTTTTCTTCTTTTTCCACATCAACATATATTTTTAACTTCATTATTATTTTTTTATAAATAGTAGAGTGAAACATTATGTGTAAATAACTTATTCAATATTAATAAATACCTACGGACAAAACTATTTCACATTATATGAAAAATGTAATACTTTTGAGGAAATTAAAAAATATACTCCATAATACTTGCTTTCAAAAAAAAAAAAAAATACTCCATAATACTTTTACATCAACTTTTGATGTAAAAGTATTATATTTTCCATCAAAAGTATTACATTCTTCCTAATAAGTAATGTTAGCAAGTATTTGTTACTTATAAGAGAAAATATAATACTTTTGAGGAAAAATGTAATACTTTTAGATTAAAATGTAAAAAGTATTACATTTTCCCTTAAAAATATTGGGGTTGTTTGCTTTATTTCTCTGTTTTTCCATTTCCATTTCTCCATTTTTCCAGTTTTCCTTCCTCATTCCTCAAGTTTTCCATTTCTCTATTCCTCTAGTTTTTCATTTCTCTAATATAGCGTTTGTTAAATACAATCATCCCATACAACATTTGTACATTTCTCTAATCTAGTAGTAGTAGTAGTATAATTTAATAAGAATAATAATAACAACAACAAATAATATGCGTGCATAAGGTAGTAGTATAATAATAATTTAATAAGAATAATTATAACAACAACAACAACAATAATAATAACAACAACAACAAATATGCGTGTATAAGGAGGAGGAATAAATTTAGTAAACAATTTTTTCATTTTTACTTCTTCTACCTCTCATATTTTCTATTTTTCTAGAGAATCCTACATTTTTCTACTTTGGTAAACAACTCATATTTTCTCATATAAGTAATAAACACTTTATTCCTAATTAGTATTACATTTGTGCGTATAAGTATTACATTTTATCTTGACCCGACTCGTCCCGTTTCACGGTCAGACGGTCTCACACAAGTTTTTGTCATAGTAAAATTTGATAGTAATAGATGGAAAATTTGCTTTGTTCAAGTAGGAGAGAAAAAGTTTAATAATTTGGGGCATGAAGGATGAATTTTGACTATTTATTTATATTAGAAAAGAAAAATCTATAACAATTGTAATTTAACATATTTTATAAAAATCAATAATTTTTTGAATACTGATAAAATTTTAAGACTTTCTAAAAGCCAAAATCAAATGCTAACAGACTTTTAAAAATTCTTCAAAAGTCTGAATTGAATACCAATAACTCTCAAAGACTCAAAATCTAGATTAAATACCATCAAACTTGTAAAGTCATTAAAAATCCATAAAAATTCAGATTAAATACACCCCCTAAATAATTTATATCCACTTAACTCCAAATTGTTCATTTGAATTAGTTGAGAGTTCACATCTTAAAATTCTTGGAAGGAAATTCAAAGTTTTGGTTCTTCGATCAATTCATTTTGCATGCTTATCACACCATCTACATCAAAGATTCCTCTCTTACAATTACTTTCATACAACTTGTTCAACAGTTGCTAATGTAGTAAAAGGAAGCATATACCATTATTCTGAAAAGAAAAGAAAAAAAAAACAACAAAAAAAACTAAACCTTACCATTGAAGAAAAGTGCCCAAAAAGAACAAATTTAAAGAAGGGTCATCTAAAGAAGAATTTAAATCCGTCAGTGGCAAGTTTTTGCATTGACACATAATTCGTCCACATCCCTTTACTTTTTGGGACTAATAATTACTGAAGATCAAGCTTCTGGAATCACTATTACTTATATTCCTTCTATTATTGATGTATATTGATTGACTCTAAAAAACCAGTCATAAAATGATTATTTGATTCATGAGAATATGAAACTTTCTTTAGTGATCTGATATCTCAAGAATGATTTTTAGTTCATTTTTAATCATATTAAATATTTCTGAGAATTTTATTCTGACTAAGATTTTAAGTAATATGAAATTTTTGAATATATCATGCTATTGTCTAAAAATATTTCATGAACCAACAGCTTTCTAAGGGCAAAGTGCCCCGACTTAGGTAGTAATATTCTGATCTTAACTTGAACTTTAAATACGAATATTGCTAACTTTGAATTATTATGTGTTACTTTTATTCCGTAATAAAAATTAACTTATTATATTGAGAATATATAACACTCGATAATTATTATTTTCGTTAAACTATTTACGTACCATGCATACTTGTAATGGGAATATATGTACATTTGTCCTACAATGAAATAGTTTATGTGACATTACAAGAAGAAAGTAGGAATAAATTAAAGATATGATGAGCTACCTAGGTAGTCCATATATCCATCATATCGTTATGATAAAAAAGAATGAAATGGACAACAAAAAATGTATGGACGGATAAGGATGAGGGCAATTTGATAGATGAGTTTACGTAGGTTGTAGAATGCTTGGGATAATTACTAAACTATATATGTGTTAAAAGAAGATGTTCCACGTTAGCTGGATGCACGAGCGAACCAAGTAGATAGGATGCGTGAACGGCATTTTGGAACACGACACTCCTTGACTCAGCCCAAATACTTTGACCACTCAACTTGACTAATATATGTAGTACAGACTTTCGTGGTGTCAACTGATTAATTAATTCAAAATAAGTATATAAAGTTTACGGTATTGAATTTGATTTTGTTGTGAATGCAAAATGTAAGAATTTGACTTTATTGTGGATACTAGTGTACAAACATTATATTTGAAGATTTATATGTTAGTTGATGCACATTTTGGAGCTTCTAGACAAGTTGAGGCACATTATGCACTTTATATCATTCACCGTTCTCAAAATAAGAATGGTAACTATGAGGGACACTTAAGTTTGTGATTCAAACTTATAATTTGATAATTTTTTACATGTTTATGATTGATGCTACATTCATGGTAATTAAGAAAAAAAGAATTAGCTCGAGTTGAATTTACCGTCTCTACAAAAGTCAAATTTAGATTTTATAGTTACATTAACAATTTGTTTACCATGACGGTTTAAATTAAAGTGTTGATTTTATTATATATTGAATAAAATGATTTGTAAAATATTTCTTTGATAATATTGCATATTTGAAAAAGCAGTATATATAATTTGTTATTGTAATTAAAAAATTCTCATATGTACTCTATGAAACATAATGAAGAATATGTGTGTTTGTAATATTAGCTAGATTCATTGAACATTTGACCTCAATTAGTGGCCATGTTAGCAAATTCCCTATAGTTTCTGTACTTGTGTATGTGGATATAAAGCCACCAGCATGCACAAAAACTAATGATTAATGCTTAACGCGTAATGTTTATTTAAGCTGTTTTGTCCGTGAATGGAATAGACAAATGATATTTATTAGAGGGAATTAATCATTTAATTACTTTGGTTAAGAAATTAATTAAAATGAAGGATAAAAGTAAACTTTGTAAAGATAATGAAACTAAAGCTTAATGGATTATAATTATTTTTTTAGTACTATTGGCTCTATTACATTGTAGTATTTGTTCATCTATACTTTATCAATTTGTTGAAACACAAAGAGTCAATATCGCATTTACTGAGACTCGATCTCATGATCTATCATTTGGGAGAACTATTAAAACAGGTTAATTTCATTGGACTGATTCGTAACTTCTCACAATAAAATTAAAGTGGGATGAGATTTGATTTTTAAGGCCAACCTAAATAGCTATATAAATATAAGAATAAATATAAATATATATGATCTGAATTTTATATATATAAAAGAGATTTATTTATATTTAGACGTCTTTTCTGCGCTCTTATTCTTATTTGATTTTTATTTTATATAGACTCCCCTTTCAGGTGAGAACCAGTATTTCCATGTAAACCTGTGAAATAAATAAATACACGGTAAGTACTACATGAATGCACAACAACTACTCCAGCTTCACAACTACTACATGAATGCATCAAAACTACTATAAGAACGCACATAAAATACTGCACGGATGCACCACACATATTCACATTTGTCCTCTACGCATTCCTGAGAATAGTTATTATGCATTCATGTAGAATTTGTCATGCATTCTTTAATAAGTTCGCATAGAAAGTTTGGTTCACATTTGATCACAACTATATATATATATATATATATATATATATATATATCAGTTTATATCAGTTTCAGGTGTGAACTAGTGCTATCGTGTAAACATGTGAACCCCCATATGCATTGTTCAGATAATAGATCAAACGGTTGAGATGATTGAAGTGGTGCATCCGATGCAGTGGTACAATAATGTAGTGGTGCAGGTGCATCGGTACAGTGGTGCAGTAATGTATATTAACAGGTCAACAAAATTATAAACCACAAGATCAACGGTGCACAATAATAAACAGGTTCACATTAAAACCGAGAGAGAGAGAGACACACACATACGCGCCTCATTGGACTTCACCTTTTTGATTGAATGGTTTTCTTATTATAAGTTATAACATATGTCAATTGCAGGACTGCTCTTTTTGGCCAGCAATCAATTTCTAACTTCTGTACGTTCATATATACCATTACTATTGCGTGGACCAATAAAAAATACATAAAATATATTGTTTTAACTCATAAAATATATTATTTTAACACATAAAATACATTATTCTAATTCATAAAATACATTATCTTACGTCATAAATTTCATTATTCTAACACATAAAGTTCAATATACATTATTCTAACTCAGAAAATACATTATCTTACTCTAGAAATTTTGTTATTCTAACACATAAAATACATTATTCTAACTAATAAAATATATATATTATCTTATCCCAGAATATTTATTATTCTAACACCCATGTGGAGTAAGATTTTTTTTTTTAACATCATAACAACATCATTTTGAATCGTGGTGCACATACTAATTTGTATGATATATATGAAGCCACAAAAAAGTGGAAGCAAGCTAGCCAAGACAAAGATTAGTTATGTTATCATGTTTGAAATGATGTTTATGTTTATGTTTTTTTTTTTTAAAAAAAAAAATACACGTAAGAAAGGGCTCGTCAAACATTTGATTAGACAAATGATATTACACCAATGATATTTGATTAGTGTGCCTATTTATTATTTGAGGGAATTAATGAAGCCAATGCCATTATTAAAGTATCAATAACACAGATGAGGTTTCTTGTGAACTTGCCATTACTTTAATTTTTTGGGCTATTCGTCGCCTTTTAATTATGTGGATCGAATTTATATCAATTGCACATTTCTTGTGAACGGGTTAGATATACTTTTAGCTGACTAACTTTTAATTTTAATTTGTTAGTTGAATTTAAGTCACATTCTTTATCTTCAAACTTTTCATCAATTGCTTTTAATCCTACCCTCCAATACTCACATATGCATATAATATGTGGCAAGTATTAACTTAACAAAAATTTAAAATATTTATTTAAAAAAAAACATCAACAAATGGACAAATGGACACAAACTATTAAATAAAAAAAACATAGTTGCTTTAATCTAAAGATTCATTATTGTCAATTATCCTAAAATCAAATTTAAATTTAATATATATAAGAGATTTTCCTTAATTATGAGGCCTCTTGGCTCTTGGTGCTATTCCATTAATTAAGTTTCTAAAAAAGTAATTCCTAGATATCTATAGAATCCAACCTCATTTTTGTTTTAGAAAAAAAATAAAAAGTTAAACCTCTTACTCTCCTTTGTTTTCAAGGAATGTAAACAAAAATTTTCATAAGTCAAAGTGCACGCTATATACGTTACCAGTTCAATTTGACCTTCTTGATTTGAGACGTTCAACTATGGACAACCCAGGCTAGTTTATCTTCTTGTGGTATTTTACGGACTAGGGTTACAAGGCAAAATTCACCCAATGTATATATACTCTCAAATAGTGGATGCAAGTTTTCATCTGTCACTCAAATTTTATTTAAAAAAAAAAAAAAAAAAAAAAAAAAGCACACAACCAAATATAGGAACATCAACATTATATTCTAAACTTTTAAATTGTCAGATGATTTAAACTTTTCTAACTACCAAACCACCTCTAAGAATATAATATTTCTTGTTTTAAAAATATTTTTAATAAGCACATCTTAGACAAAAAGAAATTAAATACTCTTTTTTTTTTCTAGTACTAATGACTCACACTACAACTCAATCTTATGACCTCCCATAAAGAGTCACTACATGTCACTTGACCACATGGTCATTGACAAATTTAAATTCTCTACTCAGAAGTACTAGGGAATCAGATACACTCGAAATTACTTTTGATAAAGATTAAGTATTCGAATTTATGTTATAAATTATACAGTAATAATTAAGGGAGTTTAAAGTTTAATGTATTGAATAACAACAACAACAACAACAATAAATAATTTTTATGTTTTAACTTTAATTTGTGCTGTACTGTAGCCAGACTAAACCCATTCTTTGAGACATGATAATAATCAACTCAAAACATATATTGTTAACCTCAACATCGAAATGTGAATGTGTCGTCTAATTTGTTGAATTGTTAGTTGATATTGAAAAGTTAACTTTTAAAGTCAAAGTTGATCTGTATTAGTGAAACAAATTATTGGGGTTTCATGTTGTTAATTATTCTTTGTGTTGGTAATAGACACCATATCATTGTAGATGAAGTGAATTTGGAAGTTTAATGTCACATCCTAATAGTTAATTAATATAATGATAATCATTTATATGTTATATGTAAATTGACAATAACAAAAGTTTGAAAAATATACTATCTAGTTTTAACAAGGATTTAGGAGCACATTTTCTTATTAATATTTTTTTACTATATTTTATGTATCATATCAAGTACTATCTAATGTAATTGGTAATTATTAACACCCTACATATTATTATCTTTCGTATAAACTAGTTATTTGTTAATTGAATCGCTTATTTACAAGATAAACACACAAATGAGTCACATAAGATGATATAAAACTTAGTATATATATATAGAATTAAATTATTGGTATAAGTAACACTATCCTTTTATCATACATACCAATTATCAAATGAAATCTAAAATAGTATATTATGTATATGATGGAAAAGTAAATAATTTTAGATAAAATATTTGCTAATTCCTTCTTTCAAATCACATGTAACTTATGGTAGGTAGGTTTTATAATCAATAAAATTTATTAGCTAAGTTTGTATCAATTTGACTGTGAATTAGTCACATTATATTACACTATGTTATTCTAAAATAAAAATTAATGTAAAAGATATGAGATAAAAGTAATATTATCTAAAAGGAAAAATAAATATAATGTAAATTTAGACAAATTACCAACATGTAGCTAACCATTTTTTTTTCATTAATAGCATAACAAGTTGCATTATTTTATTATTATTATTGTAAGAAAATGGAAGGCTGAGAAAAATTGAAGGGGAAGACACATCGACATAACACCTCGTTATAACCTAGTGGGGTAGCTCAAGTGGCAAGTGAGCTCTCTTTGTAGGGAGGAATTTCGGGGGAACCCGGGTTCAATTTCCACAAGTGATGATTCCCCCTGGGCTAGCTCCCGTGCCAAAAAAAAAGACAAACCAACTCAAGATTAGACTTGATTAACATATTTATTCAAATGAGAATAGTTCAATCTTATCTAAAAAAAAAGACTTTTTCTTGGTATTATTACACAAATGCGGCGGAATTAACTGAAAAATACCTAATAAATCATAACCCTCCAAATATGTCAACTTCTATTAATTGGACCTTTCAATTTTTAAGCCCCATGCATGCACCATAACCTGATCCTTCTATTATATTCCACCAAAATTACATCAAATTCCTTCCCACATTAATCCCATGAGGGCGGTCCATATATATACTCGTGACTTACCATTTTCCTTAATAATGTTCAAGTCATATTTTTCATCCTTAGCAAAAAAATAAAATAAAATAAAAACATTAAATAAAGTAATTTTTTTTTTAAAGTAAAAAGTCTTCCATTCTTGTGGAACGTGGTAAGGATGCAGTGAGAAAATTCATGGAATTTTTTGTTTTTTGGAAAATTAATAAAAACATGTGATGGATTCTAGTACTAAAAAAAACTGCGTGCATGCATTAGTCAACAAGGTTTGCCGACATATGTTCATGTTGGTTTAAGTCTAAGTACCATTTCGAGCAGCCGATGCCAGCCAGACAAGATCGAGTCATATAAAGGAGGCAAGTTTCTACATTATTTTCTTTATATTTTACCCAATACAAATGAAAAGTATTCGCACTTTGGTTTGCTTAGCTTGTTTTTGTAAAAGGAACGCCTTTTCAATTTGCATTTTAATTTCGTAAATACCCTTTTTATTTCTTAAAAAAATGGGGATTTTATTAACAAACAGAGCACAAAGGAAAAAAAAAAAAACTAAATAAGATTTTTTTGGCCACATGTTTCATCAATTAGTTACTTAAGATCACACACCAAAACTAATCATGTTCTTGTTGAGTAAAATTTTAAGAGTGACAAAATACTCCCTTATGTGTTTTTAGATATCAGAATTCTCGAAACTCGAATCGAGACAGCGATACCTCTTTATTTCAAAAACATATAAGATAATAATTGATGATCGAGGGGCTTAAAATAAAATACATATAGACTTGTATTGCCATGTTTTGAATGTGATTGATGCTTCAAGTCAAGGCTAAATCCCAACAACATATTTGACATTTTAGTTGGGGTTGCATTAACAATCAAGCAACTTATTAATTTTATAGTTTCATACCGAAATTTGATAATTAATTATATATATTATTTGCTTAAAACACGAAGAAAAACAAAAAGTTTAATAATTAATGGGAGGTCATTATGTATGTATGTATGTATATTGATGGAAAGTGGGCTTCTTATTACAATAATCACAAATTAAAGCAAAATAGTCCTAGCTAGCTACTAATTTAATCCCCAAACACGTGTGGGGGGGAATACGAATATTAAATTTATAGGGGGGGTTTAATTTAATTATGTTTTATTTTTTTGTCTACAGGAGAAACTTTGGCTGATTGCAGCATGACAAATGTATGACACTTTCATCTGATCTTCATCCAATGCTGAGATATTTTACAATTGCTGGCGGTTTTGTGTCTGTCTTTCACTTTCATTCTTTGAATAATCGGAATATAATCCCATTCCATTCCTTTCCTTTTTTTCCTTCTCAATGACGTCACTGGAATTGGAAAGCTGGGTTCACGAAAATGGGCTGGTTGAAGATGCTATTTTGGCTGTATTGATGTGGGACTACTTCACCAAGGCCAAAAGGGACAATTCCATTGTTATTGGTCATTAGTGTGGGGTTTTGGTTGTCAAAGGTTGCGTTAATATTGTTGTTGTCGCCTAGGAGTTGTGAAATTGACCCAAAACAATCCATTTCCAGGAGATGGGTTAATGAGCATGCCCTTGGCAATTTCATGCCTTGTACTTGTGGTCCACCCTCTGATGAACAACTTGCAATTAATTGTGGGTTTGTTTCTTCCACCTCTGTCTTCATCATCATCATCCCTGTATTATTGGCTTTCCCCAAGTTTTTCTTCTTGTAAATTCGACATAAAACCCAATCGTCCAGCTGAAAAAAATTACAAAACGTTTATTATATACAATACTAAATGAAAGGAATCCAGGACATATGTGTGTGAGACATAAATTTAATTGTGGTTTAGCTTACCCTCATGGACCCATTTTGCCTGGCGGGTAATGCTCTTGATTCGCTGAGGCGATATTCGTGCATGATCCAATCAGTCTTGATGCCCTTTGGTGGCCTGCCCTTGTAAAACACGAGAGCCTTTTTGACACCCACGTATTTAGAGCCACTATAGATGGCTTTGTCTGTGCCTGTGGCTTTCCAATAACCCGACACGGCTGCCCTATTGGGACGAACTCCGTTGGGGTACTTCCGGTCTCGAGGCGTGAAGAAGTACCACTCGTTCTCTCCGAATTCTGCTTTCTCTATAATTAACAAACAATATATAATTAATAAATTATTGTAACACGTACGAGTAAACAAATACTAAATTGATCGGACTATTTAGGTGTATATACTAACCGGGCAATTCCCAAGGATCGAACTTGTAAACATCGACTTCGGGGATAATGGAGACAGGGCAGGGCCTAGAAGTGGCCTGGTTACGAAGGTAATACATGATGAGCTCTTCATCCGTAGGGTGAAACCTAAAGCCAGGAGGAAGATCAGAAGTTTGTTTGCCGCCCACCATTTTTACAAGATGGAAAGGATCCAAAATATGTATGTTTTGGTTGTACTAAACTAGAATTGTGTTTGTTTGAGGATATGTTTTGTGGTTTATAGCTAAGAAAGATAGAGAGAGAGAAGGGGAGATGAGGAGTTAATTCTATAGGAGGAGAGAGGAAAATGAGGTGTTTGAAATGTTTGCAAGGGTAGAGCTGGGCAATTTATTTGCGAAGGTTTCTTGTCGTCTTGCATGCATGTATGTATGATTACATCATATGCATTTGATTGGTTGTTTTTGACTTTGATTTCTAGCTTTCCTAGTATATATGGGGGTTAGGAAAATCAGTTTAGTACTCTTCCTCCCACCAATCACTAGCCAGCAGCTTTGCTTTGCCTTACACAGGGAGAGAATAGTATTCTTTTACTAGATCTTATCTTGCCAATATGAGAAATCCTCATTATTTAAGGTTGCCAAGTGTTAATGAATATTATTTAGAAAAGTAATGAATACATCATCATCTTTTATCTTTCTTTTTTTTTTTTGAAACATGTATGATGATAATTACCATTTAATTATCATTTGAATGGTAATAAATTAAATACTATTTGTTGTAAATACTGGCGAAATTCAACTCCTGTTAAAGACATACTTAAGAGGGTGTTTAGTTCAGGCCAGTTACTCACATAACCTTATGAATGTGAATATGGTAATTTCATATTTCCTTGTTTAATTCAAAGGAATGTGAGATTACTGTAGAGAATGTGATATTCCTAAATTTTGTTTTTAATTTATTTTTGGTAATTTTATGGGAATCATATTTTTCTTAAATTCTTAAGTTATGTAAGATTCATGAGAATATTAAATTATTTTAAAATATCTCTTGAATCAAGCACTGCTCGAGGAGTTGAATTTAAGACCTTTTCAAGTGGACTAGTCACCGGAAAGGCTTCACCACCTTCACGAATAGGAAACATTATGCTTATAGATATTCGTCTCACATCGGCCATTGATGAGAATCCGAGGTAATTTATAAGGCTGGGTCAAACCCCTAACTTGATTTTGTTGTATAGTTAGAGATTATGCTAATATCATTTGATATCAAAGTCACATCTTAGATGGGTGCACTTATAGAACACCTCAGGCCCTGACTAGAGGAAAACATAATACTAATGGCTAATATTGCAAGGAAATTATTTATGGTGAGTTTGGTTCACACATCAAATCGGAATCGGAATGGGAATCAAATACTTGAGGATGGTAATGTGTTTTGGTGAAAGTATTTTGCATGTTTGGTAATAGGGTAGAATTGGAATGATTATCAATATTGTTGTTTATTTATGTATGATCCTATAATGAGAATAAATGTTTTAAAAATACAAGAACAAAAAATCAAGACAATTTATTCTAATATAAAGACATCCAAAGCACCAATATGAATATAAAAAAAAGTGTACTAATCCAAACATAAAAATCAAATTACCAATTAGGAGGTGATTAATGGAATGAAACTCTTATTTTATTAGGAAATGAGTTTTTTTAATTAATGAGATAATAAAATCTTATAGTAGTGTTCTAGAAATCCGCCATCCAAACAATAACAATGACTTTAATTCACATTCTTTATAGCTAAACCCATGAACAAAATGCACCCTCAGTATATGGAACAAAAATTGCCAAAAAATAATTTTGACGAACCAATTCGCACTTATAATTAGCGGTATCGTGCATCTAGTGCTACTTTAACAAACTTATATTCAAAGATAATTTAATTCATATATATCCCAAAAATAGATTGAAAAATTCCAAGTCAAAAAGGAAAATACGCATATGGTCTTAAAGCTAGCTGGCTAGCCAGTTAAGCAAAGAGAATTATAGGAGTTTTGGTGCATGAGAACATTCAACTTTTGGAAGTGTATTTATTTTGGGTTTATTCTTTTCCACGCCTATGGAACCGCGTTGCAACATTCTACATTAATAGCCAACTCTACCTAGTTCCGATGCTTTATATTAGATATTTCTTCATTGCTATCTTTAATTAATAGATATTTTTCCAAAACCTTGTATGTGGTCAAGCAGCATAACTGTAGCTCAACGTTTTATAATTTAATAGTTTGAGAAAGTATGTATGAACAGATATTATATATATTGTAACAGAATCAATAATCAATAATACTTTAAAAAAAATTAAAAGATATTTTAAGTACAAAAATTAAATATATATTCTCGAGTTATACGGTAAAACAAAATTAGGCTCTTAATTAAAAAAAAAAAAAAGAAGTAATTGACCCTTTAAATTCGTCAAACAAGTGCAAGCCATGTGAATGATTTTCTTTTTTAATCTTATGTTTCGCTTATTGAAATCTTTCAATTTATGATCACCCAAAAATATTAGAAATTAAGGGTTTGCGTTTGAAAATTGTATAACCAATTGAGTATTTGTAAATTAAAATTCTCTCTCAGTATTTTTAATTATTGGTTAAAGTGGTTGAAAATTTTGATCGACTAAAGCAATAGCGTCACTCCTAATTTTCGATCACCAATACTTAAAAGTGGTCAATATTTTTTTTTAATTTAAAATTTGATCATGGTTATTGAAAATTTAAAAAAAATAAAAAAAATCCGTCGCCTGAGTTAGCAAAAATAGATTCATCTATTTCTTTGTTTATTTAATATTTTTTTTCCTTTTCCTTCTAATAATTATATCAATATTACCCCGTTTCCACAATTTAAAATCTGAATATTGAGATCTGTAAAAAAAAAATCGAAAATTTAGATTTATCATCTCTACATGTCTCGGCGTATGTAAACAATAACAATTGTCTAATGTTAAATATTTTCAAAACTTTAATTATTTATGTTCATCTGAACATTGATGAGGCCTTCCCCCGCCCCACAACCCCGCCGCAGAATGCTTATCCACAGGGCTGACGGGAGTGTATAATTATGGCAAGCTTATCCAATAGTACATATTTCTTTGGACTAATTAAAGAGTATTGTACATAATTTTATTTTATTTTTCCATCTACGTACTCAATTATTGGACCAACCAACTCCCAAACGTTAATTAAATTGCTTTTGGCGGCACGCTGGACTAGCAGTTGGTACTTGTTAGTAAACAACGTGTTTAGTAAATTAGGATATTCTGTAAATATATTGGGATTCCAATCTTATACTTTGTAGAATATATATCGTATCATATTTATTTATAGGGATTTAAAAATAAAATAAATAAATAAAACTGTTTATATTCAATATGTAAATTAATTGATTTTATGATCACAAAAAAGAACGCATGATAAATATCATATCACCTCAACCCCAAGCACCGTCAAAATGGATAATAAAAAGTATTTAGCGTGCTTTTCAGCTCAAATACAATGTAAGAAACAAACAGCTTAGGTGTGAAGCAAAGACAAAACCCACACAACATTAGTATTTAATTAATTGGTTGGAAGTCATGGAGTGGATAACGTGTGTATGCTATGTTACGTTGCTTTTTCTACTCTAGCTACTATAGACTTAACTTCTTAATTATATGATGAGTGATGACCATTAACAAAATATCATTAATCTAATCAATTCACTAGTGAACCAAACTATTGAAAAATAACATAAAATGATTTTATGGTACAAATATATGTAAGGTCAATTTTTTATTTGAGTCGGTCAAAATGAATTCGAGTTCCCCGTAATGAGTCGAAGAGATTGATATGTTGTACGCTCAAAATAGATAATGGGTGAATGCGAAATTGATTATCAAAGTAGACTCATTTAAGTTGAAAAATGAAGGTGAAAATACTTATAAGTAGCTTTTGTTTCACATTGAAAAAATAAGTGAATTTGCACAACTATATATACAAGAACCTTTTAATTAGAATTAGTTTGAATTGTATAGCATAGAGATTTTCCTTTGCATAGGCTGGGAATTGAAACCAATATTATTACAACGTTCCTAGCACCTTTGAGAGATTTTAAAGAAGAGTGTTTTGCTCGACTCAAACTAAACCAACCTTTTGTTACTTATATTTTTCAGGAGTAATATTTTTGTAGTATTATTTCCTTACACAAACTACAATTTCAAATTTTTAAATTAATATAATATTATTATTCCAAGGATTACTAAGTGGATGAAGCATAATTGTTGTACTAAAAAAGTATAAGTTTGATTTTTTCAAACACTATATTGGTTAGACCTATATAATGTCTTCTTACTACGATTTGTCTTTTCGCATAATGATTACTATACTACAATAATCTCGGTGCACTTAAATTAAATTAAACTCCCATTAATATAATCAATTTGTGCAATACAATTACAATTTATTTGCATTTATTGCCAATTGTGATATAGTAAGAATTATAATTGGTTGGTGCAAAAATTAAAACAATTCAAACCATAGTCAAAATTGTATTTGACAAAATATAAAATATCATTAGCTAGATAAAACAGTATGAATACAAAATATATTACAAATTAAATTACCATGTTTATGATAAACGAACTAATTGTAAGATCACTTGATTCGAAATACGATTAAAAATATTGTTTCTCAACCAATTAGGATATAATTCTCGTATCTGAAATTCAAATGCTTAATTATTTTTAATATCTTTTTAGTTGAACTCACTGCACATGGTATTACAAGTACAATTTAGCCTTGTTGTATAATTTGCGAGCTATTATATAAGAGCGAGTTTTACTCTGTGCAAATCATTGAGTATTAGCGGTAGATTTTTCTCGTCATTCAATTTTATTTTTTTTTCTAATTTATGAGACTAATATGCACGAAACACACATATTTTATAATTTAAAATTTTGGTTTAAAATGGAAATCTAGAGTAGTCGCATATAGCTGATTGAGTTGGAATTTATATACGGACTATATTTATATTTTACTTTCTTTATCATAGTACTGAAAGTGTGAAACTAAATCACAAACTTACAAAAGCAGCCATTCCCCACATAGAAAGTCGACACGTCCCATACTAAAATGGGGTAGAAAAGATAAGAATTCCAAAAGAAAAGATTTATATAATTAAACAAAAAAATGAAAGGTGAGTTTTCGCTTCGTGGTTCTTATCCGTCCACGTCATCGGTGGGGCCTGTTATTGGAGCAGATCCGCCGTTGGATCTCAACATCACCCAATTATTTTTTAATATCTGTAAACGACGCGTGTGTGGCGCATGACCCAACTTCGGATTAACATCAACCCTGCCTACACGTGGCGTTTTGAATTCAACCAAATTTTGGCGCATCCGATGAGAATATCAAGTCCTAAAGAATATACCATGAATCTCAGCCGCTTGATTCGCTTAATTTTTCCAAATTCTACCTTAACATTTGCTGCCGCCATTCGTGTGGTGGACTTCTCTTGATTATGTCTGCACGGACTTAGCTTACTGATACAAATTAGTGGACCAGACATTCACGACTTTAAAACAGACAAAAAATTAATTGTCTGTATCAAAACATAAGCCACATAATTCGTTAATCTCTTTACATGATGAACTGACACGTTCTCAATGTCCCTAGTAATCAAACGATATTGCTTATATCTCATACGCTTTGCTTTATATCATTTAATTTATTTAAAAACTAATATTTATGTAAAAACTAATATTTTTTCTCAATAGAATGATACGAATCAAAATGTAACTTACTTTACAAAAATATGCGATTAGATACACTTTGCTTTATATCATATAATTTAATATTGGACACCATGTATATATACACCATGCAATGCAACTGATTTATCATTTTTTAAGATAAAGTTGAAAGATAGATAATTGGACCGATGGCATAGAAGTAGTGAATAAGATAGGGGTGGTGAGTTTTAATATTAATTTAGTTGGCATGCGCAGATAATATAGTCGATTTCTTTCTTTTTCCCCCACCTTTAATTTTCAAGAATGGATGACTAAGCAGATTGAGTGTTTGGACCAAATACAAGCAGACACACATCATCAAATGAAAATGAACATTACTTTTTTACGGACTATATATTATTTTATACATATTATGTTTCTTTTTTAACTATGATTTTTTTTTTTTGTTATTACCGTACAATATTTCCGCTCAGACTTATTGGTACCTGTCCTGTTCGTCAATAACGTTGGGTTTATCTGCAGTGTCACGTGGATAACTTTCACACATATATTGATTTTTTTAAAAAAATAATTATATATAAAAAAATGCATTTTTAAGGCAAAAAGTTGTGAATGGGTTCGATCTATAAACGGGTTGAATCAATATAAAAATGTAATATTTATACTGAAAAATATAATACTGATCATAAATAAAATATTTATTATTTATAGATGAAAATGTAATATTTTTGAACAAAATGTAATACTTTTACATTTTAATTTAAATATATTACATTTTTATCAAAAGTATTACACATTCTCTTATAAGTAATAAACGGTTTATTTCTGATTAATATTACATATTTTAGTAAAAGTATTACATTGCCATATTGATCCGACCGGTCTTACGAATAAGGATCCGTGAGACGGTTTCAAACAATTGTAATTTTTTTAAAATGTTGTCGTCTCATTATATTAATTTTAATGGGTTCAATTATTTATTTTTTATTATTTTATAAATATACATACAGACATGTAAATAAGTAGCAAACTTTGAATAATGTCCATATCTTCATATTATAAATTTATAATAGTGAGTTTCAATTCAATTTGGATAGACACAACTTATGAATCTTTAAGTGATAAATTTCAATTCAACCGTCAATTAAGTCAATACATATGGATAGAAAAATCATAAGCATTACAATTCAAGCACAAGATTTTTTCTCGTATAACGACTAACCTTATAAACATAAGAATTCAGGTGAAAATAATTCTCCCGTAAAAAGTGTGGACACATCCATATCATCCATCTTGAAAAATTAAAGATTAGAATCTTATTGCTATTGTATTAAACTTTCAAGTTTACCATAAGGGTAAGGATGGGTTTGGGTACCCATGCACCAATTGAAAATTATAGGAATTTTTCACAAATTTGAATTTCAAAATTTACTGGAATGGAGAAAGGAAAGGAACCATGGTGGTCTTGCTTGGCAGTTTCATTATATGGTTAATCCAAAGCATGCAAATCACATTTTCTTTAAAGCTGATTCGCTTCTTTTTGAGAGTGTTAGAAGCATTAACTTCATTTTTTCATGATAAAATGGATTACTAAAAAATGTTATAGATGTTGGCAAAAAGCTTAGCTAAATTTTAGGTATTTTAATTTTAGGAGAGACAGGAGGGGTTACATACATCAGTTCTTATATCGTGAACAGCGATCCACAATGCATTGTGGACCGTGGTCCCAAAACGACGTCGTTTTAGTAAGTGGGAGACGCGACCCGTAATTGACACTACAGTTAATCTCAAAAGATACTGCCTTACATTTGTTTTGATATTATCGAATGAAACTGTAGTTATATCGAAATGTAACTGTAGTTGTGTTGAAATGTAACTGCAGTGTATATGAACTGATATTGAATAACAGTTTCACATTTGTGGTTTTTTATATTATCGAATGAAACTGTAGTTCTATCAAAATGTAACTGTAGTTGTGTTGAAATGTAACTGCAGTTGTGTTGAAATATAACTGAAGTTGTGTTGAAATGTAACTGTAGTGTATATGAACTGAAAGTGAGTGGTCCGAATTCATCCGTCTGTTTTCATTAATCAAAACGGTGTCGTTTTGATGCGCGGTCCACGATATAATTTGCGTACATACATGCTAATTTTTCAAGGGATCGTATGTTTAAATTTTGATTTATACCCCTACACGCAAGAGAGAATCTCTATACTATACTATTCGATTAATAAAAAACTTTTATATACACACACAAATAACTCAATTGATACACTTCAAAAATCAATTTTTTTCAATCATCCATTATTTGTCTTGAGTATATAGTATGTTAAATTTAAACATCACTTAATTGACTTAAGAGAATTCAAATTCAATTTGACCTGACCCAAATTAAAAATGTACCTCACTCGAAAGATTAACTAAAAATGATCACTTAACAAATTAACACGTCATTTTAAACTAATCTTTCAACAATTTTTTTTAAAAAAGGTTAATTTTGGTCTAGATTATAATAACATTTTCAAAATTATTCCAGTAAAAGAAAAGTAGTAATCAATTGCCCAATATTTGAAAGTATTTAACAAAATTCATTTTCGAACCAATTCGACACAATTTGAAAATATTGGGGCAAACGTATAATTTCCTCAAAAATAGATCTGTTATGACGTCGTTCTGATGCTCACAGCCTCGTTGACTCTCAGCCGTTTTCTCGTTGCTCCGAGCGCGAGAGCTCAATGAGATCCGGCGGCGCAAGCCATGAGCAGAAAGTGCAACCCGCGACGAAGATCGCGCTGACGTCACTGTCGGCGGCGGCGGCGGAATCGGCAACGTTTCCAATTGACCTAATCAAGACTCGGCTTCAGCTCCACGGCGAGTCTCTCTCGACAGCCCGCCCTACCTCCGCCGTCCGTGTCGTGTCGGAAATTGTCCTGAAAAACGGATTTTCGGGGCTATACAATGGCTTGTCGCCGGCGATTATACGGCATCTCTTCTATACGCCGATCAGAATTGTCGGATACGAGTATTTGAGGAACGTTTTGGTGCCTTCTGATCGGCCACTTTCTCTCCCTAGCAAAGCTGTTATCGGCGGCATTTCAGGTGTTATTGCACAGGTACATCAATCCTTAGAAATTTCCTTATTTCATGATATCACTAAATTACATTTGTTAAATTTTCTAGTGAAATTTATTGGAAATTTGTTTTTTACTTCTGTTTTTTCCCGTTGATCATAATGCAGTTATGCACCTATGTTCTTGTGATGGCATACAAGCATTTAATTTTTGTTTAAGAATTTCTATTTTTTGTAAATTTAATTTTATATTGAGAGTTGAACTTGCAAATAAACAGACTGTTCATGTGTTCTACTGAATGTCTGAATGGTTACTGTAAGAATTTGGTTGCGGATTAGAGTCCATTGGTTAGAAACTGGCAATCCCCTAGATGGAGTTTCCCAAAAGTTGAAATAATAAGAAAGAAGATCAAATTGTACATGGAAATGCACTTGTAGATAATTCAATCTACTGCAAAAGCTCCAACGTTTTGAGCTTAGAAAGCACTGAGGAAGCAGGAATGATCCTAGGGAACACTATAAAACCACTTTATTCTTTGAGGTCACTAGAATGATAACCTATTCCAACCCCAAATGAGGCATTAGATGCGATATTCAAGATTTCTATTGTAAGAAGTGG
Source organism: Ipomoea trifida (assembly GCA_003576665.1). NCBI lineage: Eukaryota > Viridiplantae > Streptophyta > Magnoliopsida > Solanales > Convolvulaceae > Ipomoea > Ipomoea trifida. The sequence goes on from CP025644.1 coordinate 25,657,801, forward strand.
TATATATTTACCTTATTATTGTGGAAATTACTAGGAATGTATATAAGAGCCATTGTTACTTCCTGATGTTTACTCGGGTTTTTTCACATCTAGGGAAAAGGAATGCCTTTTGGTGTCATTTAATATACTTTGGTTGGTTTAGAAACTCTACAGATAGGATTAACATCTGGTCAAATTTTAAAATTACATCTCAATATCTCATGCAGTTTGGTGTCAAAAATGTTTTCGGCCCCTAATTAAGAGTAAGAACAATTCTAAGGAATGTGCTCCAAATAGGTGAAGTGACATAGGGACCAAATTGGGATTGGACAGTTCCTTTCTTACATTTTAATTTGCTTCTGTTAAAACCTTTTCTACACTCCAGTATTTGTTTAATTATGCATTTATCGGGGAACTTTTCCTTTTTCCTTCTCTTAATTTTAAGAAGGATTTTCACATTTAGATGGCAAGGTTGATAGATCTTGTTGCATAGCTTTATGAAGATTGAAGAAGGTGTCAACTAATTTTGTTTAGGCTATTACCGAGACTCCACAAATTATATCATAGTTTACTATGATGACCTTGAAACCAATCTATGGCTGCAGTTGTACGAGCACAGTGTGTTATTTTATTACGGCACTGTGCTTGCATTATATTCTTTTATTATTAGCAACATCTTGTCTTGGAAGTCTAAATATCTCTATTGGATCATATTTTAAAAAGGTTTTATGCTTCCTCCTTATATATATAATACAGGTAGTGGCAAGCCCTGCTGATCTTGTTAAAGTAAGGATGCAAGCAGATAGTCGGATGGTAAGCCAAGGTCTCCAGCCTAGGTACCATGGGCCATTTGATGCTTTCAACAAGATTATACGTACAGAAGGCTTCAGAGGACTTTGGAAAGGGGTTGTCCCAAATGCCCAGAGAGCATTCTTGGTTAATATGGGAGAACTAGCTTGCTATGATCATGCCAAGCGTTTTGTTATCCAAAACCACATAGCTGACGATAATATTTATGCACACACACTATCTTCCATCGTGTCGGGTCTAGCAGCGACCACATTGAGTTGCCCAGCAGACGTAATCAAGACGAGAATGATGAACCAAGGCGCTGAGGGAGAAGGCAAGAGTAAGTATAAAAACTCATATCATTGTCTTGTGAAGACTGTTAGAGTTGAAGGTTTGGGAGCATTGTGGAAGGGATTCTTCCCAACCTGGGCAAGGCTGGGGCCTTGGCAATTTGTGTTCTGGGTTTCATATGAGAAACTCCGGCAAATTGCTGGTCTATCTTCCTTCTAACATCATTGAATCCAGATTTTAAGGATGAATGATAAATTTTGGTATGCTATGAATGAATGCGAGCTACGTACTGATGCAATGAATTCATCCAAAATTTAAGTTAGACATACAATGATTTTTCAAAATCTAATGATTCATAATTTTTTATTTTAAGCAATTTGATGTAATATTTTAACGAACTACTCGCATTATGAGTTATTTACCCATATAAACTGATGTGGAGTCCTAATAAGCGTTAATGTGTACAATTAATTTTCTAACAGAAGCATCTCATGCATTTATTTATTTATTCTTAAAAAAAAACGTTATCCAAAGTCGGAGACTAGAGTCTCCGCTCCGTTAACAAAGAACGGAGTCCATAAAACATGGGCCAATCCTTGGCCTCTATAGATGAAGTTCAGGCATGGGGTTTGACCATCTCTAGTCCATAAAAAGACATTCAAAACAACCAAACAATAAACTTGATACATTTGGTAAGCTAACTGCTAATGCAATTGTAATTCTGGTACGTATGTGCTATGATGAGTAAATATTAGTAGAGAAATTAGGATGGAAGAGCAATGATAGATTACAGCTGCAATTTTCAACACCAATGGCAATGGAATGGGGCCTTAGGTTGGAATTACAATTATTCATGATGCAAACTTTCAACAACAATCATGTGGTGTGGGTAACTACTTTTTCAAAAAAAATCCGATAAAGATATCCATTTTTCCCCATTGAATAACACAACCATCAGCTTCAAAAAGTAAAAGAACAGCTATGTTAAATATGGCATGCACCTTTACCAACTACCTCCGCGTCTCTCTTGCATCTCAGTTGCCCTCTCTTGTTTTAGTTTGTCCACAATTCTTAGGATGTCTGGGTTGTAGAAACGGTCACGGACATATGGCTTTTCTTCTTCCTGTATCTCCTCGATTGCTTTAGGATAAGGGTTGGGAGGTGGTTCCTTCCCTTGAAGGCGTGCAATTTTCTTTAGTCGAGAATAAGCCATCTTTTTGGCCTTTCTTTCTGAGCGATATTCCATCTACAATCACAAAGCATATGAGCTTAATGGGAGAAATCAAATAATACTACAAGTCCCGGGAAATCTAATCTCAAAGAAAGAGCACATACATCAGCCACAGCCATAGCATCCTCTTCATTCAGGCCCTGCTCCTTCAACTCAAGCACTCGCCAGCCAAACAAACGTGCTGGAGGTGGGTCGAATCCACGAATCCTATTAAAACATCAAAATAATTAAATACAGAACATATATTAAGTGAGCAACCTTTTAGTTCAAACAAAACCTGCGCAGTTATGGACCAACTTTAATAACATAACATATATACTCCAATAAGGGATTTGAGTACCGCTACTCTACAGATGTATTATGTGCAGTTAACATATTATGAGTCTTCAATTTATTTAGCACATAATATGTTAAATTGTGGACACAATTTTTAGACTAGGTGGACCCTAGTCCATGGTATAACAATTGAAAATCGTGTTGGAAAGATTACATTATCATTTAAAATAATAATAGTAATTCTCTATTTTGATTTTGAGATCATTTAATTTCACAGTAAGTTGATGTTAGGCCTTAGGAAACAACAGAGGATGAGGTTGTTAACAGATGCTGCTAATGGTGCATGAAAAAGGAGAAATGAAGTAGTTCTTATTGGAAAACTGAGGTGGTGAGAGTAGTTCTTATTGGAAAACTGAGGTGGTGAGAGTAGTTGGATCTATCAAGGACCCCAAGGAGCAGTTCAGGACCTAGGTGCAGCAAAGGACGAACTGAAAAGAACAAGTTAGCAGGTTGATGCTGGTTAACACTACTAATCCTCAGAACAGTTTCAATGATGAGGCATAACATAGGCCACTTATGGAGGATCCAGAAAAGAATAGACCTCCAGTCCCACAGAAACAGTCTCGAGCCTACAGTATTTTTTTTACTAGCATTCGCATCTGGATTAATCCAGTTGTGCCTAGATTGGGCTGCATTCAAGAGGCTAAAGTATTTTAGAATATATCTCTATACCAGAAAATACTGATTGCCTACTAAATTCAACTAGCAGCCTAACCATTACCATCTAGGAAGCAATTCACACAATACAATGTTGACACTCTTAGGGCGTGATGCATTATGCTAAATTTCAACAATGCAGAGATTATGCAAATTTCAAATCAAAATTTTATCCCATAGATCCACAGATAGGAATAAGGAAGTAGGAGAAAACTTTGTAATGCAATACAAAAAAAAAAGCATAAAGAGTGGACAACATACTTGATTGCATCCTCGTGTTTAGAATTGGGATGCTTCCGAAAGAACTTCTTTACATAAACATCCTCCGGAAGAGTAATCGGGTTAAGTTTTTTCTCGGCGCGCGGAAATGTAGCCGGCGGTGCCCTAAATTGCGAAGCAAAAGCACAATCATTCAAAAACTTGTTTTCTACCAGAAAATTATCTGGAAAGGAAATTATTGCGAGAAATCAAGAAAATTAAGCCCCGCCGGAACTTGCAGTAAAACGGAATAATATTTATAGTTTAAAAAAGAAAAAAAGGGAAGAACTACTTACTTTTCCATAGCTTTAAGCCAGACGGGCTCGGCTTTGGCAAAGCCTTTGACGAGCTTTCGGGTTCTGGATAGCAGATCGCCTTTCATGAACGACATGGCAGAAGCGGCCTCGGTAATACGAAGTCGCTTTCTTCTGGTTCAGCTGCAAGTGAAGGAAATTGGGAGAGTTTCTGCCGGAAAGATGAAAGAGAAGAAGAGGAGGGTTTAAGTCATTGGGCCGAGATCCGAGCCCAATTATCCGGCCCATTTCATGCTTTCATTCTTTCTTAGTTTCTTCTCCTTCTTTCTTTAAAAATAAAAAATAAAAAATTTACAATGCGTTTTCGTATCTGTTAAACCCTAATCTCTCCGAAGAATCAACATTTCCTATTATTATCGTCTCTTTGTGAAGAGTGTAGAGTTTTGAAGAACGAGCAAGCGGTAATGGCTTTGAGGGCAGCAATGCTAAAGAGCTGCGGCGGCGGCGGCGGCGGCGTCTCCAATATGGGATTCCCTTCCGGCTTGCGTAGACTTGCTCATGCCATTGCGCAGCCTGCTCCACTGGACAGTGCCATCGGCGGCCCGCCCCCTACAGCACCGCCTTTGGTTCTGCCTGAGTTTGATGAAAGCATCAAAGGTGACGGATTCCGAGATATCACCTTCATCAATGGGTCTATGGAGCTCATGGCAGTCCCTAAGAAGAAGGTATTTCCCCTAACACCTTCCCGACCCTAGCAAATAAATATAGTTTCACTAATGTTTCGATGTTTTGTTAAGAGATGGCTTTTTATTTTTGATCATTGAGAATGCTTAATGATATTTCAAGTTCAGATGTTTAACTAATGAAGTAATGAGTTGTATCTAATAATAATTTATAACTGTGTGGTAATGCAATAGGTGATTAAAATAAGTGTCTCTAGTTCACTGTAATTTATTTGTGTGTGGCAACAGAAATTGGGTTCTCTTGTTTTATTAAAATTTAAACAAGTTTCTGTTTTTTTATTACCCACTCTTGATTACTTATTTAAGTTGGTTTGATATTCACATTATTAATGGATTCCATGCCAGGGAGCCCATCTCTACCATTGCAAAAGTTTTATACTGATAAAATCCCAGACTATTGGTGTGCATTGCCAGACCTCAAACTTTTGAAACCCCTGTTAGTAGTTGCTAGACTACCAGAAACTTGATACTTTTGGTCCTCACGTTAGAGTTTAGGTTAGAATTGGATGCTAAAGTGGCACTAGACTTCATGTGATTAAAATAAATCAAAGTTTAAGGGTACTAAAGACATTTCAGGTAATTTCTTACTAATCTATCAAAATTTCCCAATCAGTGGATTGTTTCCTTCTTCCAACTGCAACTCTTTAGAAGCAGAGGTTTTTCTTTCTTTCTTTCTCTTTATTTATCCCGTCATTTTTGCTGACTTCAACTCTCCAAGTTGCTACTGCCAATGGTCTAATGCTCCTCTGATCTCTATCTCACTAGTCATTAATCCTAATTGATTGTCTTTTTCAGACATTCAGTCCTTAGCATTTTTTTGTTTATTTGGTTGGAAAATGTGAAAATAATTGAATCTTGAAATGCCCACGTGTTTGATCTTGTTTTAAGTCAATGGTGCTCTGGTTGGGCAGTGGTGACCTTGTGGTGGTCTGATATCGCAATGTGGAACATGAAGAAGGTGGTTGTAGGTGATAAGAATGTCTGGTAGTGGTAGTAGATGGTGACAGTGCTGGATGGCGGTGGTGGTGGTAGTGGTGAATGGTAGCAGCGTTGGATAGTGGTGATGGATCTTGTGACCCAATGCTGTAGTGTTCATACAGATAGTGGAATTTGGGATGGTGTTGTGACTATTGATTATTTCAGTCAAGTAGTCAAACGTGAAGCCTGTTGCATGTTTGTTTTTGTTTTATATATTAGTTATTGATTTTTTTTTTTGTTGGAGATATTAAGAAAATAACTGTTAGCCTCCATGGTGGAGCAGCATGTGATCATAACTGTCCTTTATTTGGTAATAGATGGGCTACTAACGGAGCTTTCAGTGTAGTTTCAAAAGTGACAATGTTGGGCCAAAAACAGACTTCTCTCTCGTATTTCAGTTTACATTTTTTGATGGTATACATTCAATAATGCAGGTTTCTCGTCACAAGAGAGGGATACGAAATGGACCTAAGGCTCTGAAACCTCAACCAGTGATTATCCGCTGCAAGTAAGTGTTTCTAGAGTTAAAGTGAAAATTACAGTTTCTTTCAGATTTTTTTTTTTAAGTCCATAGAACATAAACTTTGAACCCCTGTTTTATCTGCAAACTGTAAGCCCTTGCAAAATAATATGTGCAGCAGTTCTCAGATTTTCAGATTTATTTATTTCTTCACTTCTGGTGTATCCTTTTCATGGTTGCTTCAGAGTCACTCGTCTTACTCATACTTTCTAACTTAATAATTGTGCGGAAGTTGAATACCGTTTCTAGTGACAGAAGGTATTTAGAAGTGTGTTTACTCACCAACTTCATCCCCGCTTTTGTTAGAGAAGAAACCACATCTTCGCTCACACTAGGCTTTTTCTCTAGATTTCAATCATCTATATACATGGCGAAGCTGATTGTTAAATATACTTGTGAAATTCTGTAGGGTTTGTGGCCGAGTCAAATTGCCACACTTCTTCTGTTGCAGTGGGATTAGGCAAGACCCTGAACAGTAGAGAGGTTCCACCTGCTGATCAAATTCAATTGTTGAAGCACGATGAATGGGATTAGTAAATATGCAGACTTCATTCTTCTTTGTTGCTGAAGCTGCCGTTTGAACCATTAACAGCTCAAGAATGTAGTTCGAGTTCGATTTTGAGTTGAGTGTCTTTCAAGAGAATGAATTGTTTGATGGATTGATCCTCTAAGCATTAGCCTTGTTTGACTTCCAAGGTAGAAAAGATTACATCTTTGCAAGGATTGATGTTTCATTTCATTTAGGTTTGACCAGTTGATCATGTTTATACAAACATAATAATTTTTCGCCAGGGGCATTAATATGCAAGTATACAATTTCTCTTAAAAGTTTCATATCAATTCTTAATTTAATCAGATTACATACATGATTGAACTTTTGAGATGTAATCAGTTTTGGTTACTTTATGCTTTTTTTACAAAAAGTTTATTCATGTTGACTAGAGAAAATTAATTGTCTAATTTGTCAAAGAGTGACATGATCACTCTGAACTTCTAAACAAAACAACCAGCATCACTCTTCTGAACAAATCAAACTAATGGACACATATATGGAGGAAAAAGTCATCAAGATAAATTTGTTAAAACAAGTCATTCTCATAATGTCATCATCAACTATAAGTATAGTTGAAAGTTTGTTATCATCAACTATGATATGTAGCTGATAGGGAAATTACAAATTAGTTGCAACTCACCAACTTCCACTTTGAATTTCAAACAATGGACATGGAGAAATTTTTATATGAAATGCATTATCCACGATATCAAATTTCAAAGCTTGAATTATTTCTACTTTTAGTCTCACAACTATTATGTCACTTTTGTATAATCATATTTAGTTCTCAAGTAGTATTTTTACCACATTTGGTACACAACTTTTTTTGGTCACATTTGGTTCTTTCAACCAAATCTTTGGTAGAAAATTATCAAAATGCATCACATTTCTAATGCAAAATCATACATTTATACACAAAAGCATTGAGATATTTAAGTTGGCATGGTTTTGAGTTGAAAATACAATGAATTGTAGTCATTTTCTATCAAAAACTTGTTCAAAGGGATTATATGTGGCAAAAAATAAAAGTCATACACCAAATGTGACAAAAATAAAACTTGAGAACCAAATATAGAAATAATCTAATAGTTGTATAACCAAAATAAAAATACCGAAAATTCAAGAATAGCACAAAAATAACACTAAATTAATCTTATTAAATATTTTCACTATCTTTTATTACAGTTTATAGACCGATTCCACTTAACAACCAGCGTTGAAACTCATGTTGTTTTCAGCTCGAAACTTGATCTATGACCATTCCAAATTCAACACATGATCATAAAACCACACAACTCCTAAATACGATCATACGGAGTACTAAATTTAGAAGGCATTGGATAAAACATGAATATATTACCTCTAAATATAAATTATCCAACAAAAACAGTTCGGGGTCGGGCAGTTCAAAAGTCAAAACATGGGGGGCATTTTGGGATTTTGAACAAAAATATGAAGAGGAACTAAAAATTGGCGTTAAGTCAAATTTTGGTGATTTGATATCTTCCTCTTTTTTTTTTGGTGAAGATTTGATATCTTCCTGTCTCTAGACTCTAGTCCCGTCCCGTCTTTGTGTTTCTGCTGAATCCTAAAATTTCAGCGGAAAGATCTCCCCGAAAAATGAGGGCAAATATGAGCGGTTTCGCTTTGGTTCTGATCTTAGGGCTCTTCTTCTTCACCCAAATCCACTCGCTCCGATTCGATCTGGAATCGGGTAAATCCAAATGCATAGCTGAGGATATCAAAAGCAACTCCATGACCGTTGGCAAGTACCACGTAGTCAACCCCAATGAAGGATACCCTTTGCCCGATTCTCACAAAATCACCGCTCGAGTGAGTTCATTTCCCCGATTTTGCCTTTTTTCTTTTTAATCTTTTCCCCTTAATAATACTTATTGTTATTTGGTGTTGAAATGCTAATATTCTTGCCGGATTTGAAATTGCTCAAGATCGCTTCGGTGTTCTGGTCTTCTTCTTGTTGTTATGGATTTAGTATAAAACCGTTGCTTGATCTAACCGATTAAAATGCTTGATCATTCCTTCTTTAAGTATGAAGATGTTGTTAGGATTAGTAATCCAGTATGTTCTGTCTGATATTGAGCAATCAAGGAGGGAGCGTTTTTCAAAACCTAGGATCAACATTTTATTTTCAAAAAAAAAAAAAAAAAGAGGAGTGTTTATTGAATGATGTTTGGTTTGTGCGTGTTAGGTGACTTCCACATATGGGAATAGCTATCACAATGCGGACAATGTGCCGGATGGACAGTTTGCATTTCAGACAGCAGAAGCAGGGGACTACATGGCTTGTTTCTTTGCAGCAGATCATAAGCCTCCAATCACGATTACTGTAGACTTTGATTGGAAGACTGGTATTGCTGCTAAGGACTGGACAAATGTTGCCAAGAAAGGCTCTGTTGAAGTAAACCCGCTTTTCCTCTATGCACATCTCTATCCTTGCCCCGAAATTATTCATCTCTATATCTCTCTATCAATTCTTTTTCTGGCACATGAAACTCACAAACTTTTTTTCATGTTGGCATATGACTATATTCTTTGTGTTTGACAAGTACTTGTACTTGTGATGAGAGTTCTACTTTCACAATTACTGGTGGTTATAATCATTATATACTTATATGCATTCCAGTTGTGAAATTCTCTGCTGGGAAATGGAAAACTTATCTTGGTATAGGGGGACTTGTTTCTGAACAGAAAATGATTGAGGATAATGTTGTAGAAGTGATCATTAAGCTAAAGGAGAATGAGATCATTAAAATAAAGTTGGAATTTTATGAACTCTTTATGCAATTTCATTATTAAGTCTTGAATGTGGTTATCAAAATCATAATGCATCACAAGTATGTCTCAGTGTATGTTGTAATGCCTCATTCACTGTTCAAGTGATAATGGATTATTGAAGCAAAGATTAATAAGTCAGTTGAAGGTGACATTATTATTATTAAATGTTGAAGTTGAGATTGTGTACAAGTTAGAAAGAATAGACAACAAGGTTATGCAAGTAGGATTTCCCTTAAAGAGGCCCGCACAATGCAATCATTATATATTTATGAAATTGTATTTAAGAAATGATGATAGCTATCACAAAAAAATAAAAATAAAAAGAAACCTGGTTGATGTGGCATTTGTGCACTGTATAATTTTTTCTTTGAGATTTTTTTTTTTCAATTGACTTTTCATGGTTCTCATTCTCACTCTTAGATCTTACTCCATGAGTGCATGTCTAACTTCCTTTTGATTTCTGGGGTAAACCATGTGTAAATCTTTCTTCTTAATTTTTGCGTAACTATTCGGAACCCTTATCCCCTTTATGTGTCCTTTCTGTCATGCTCCCTGCTCCTAATATTTTTATGCTTGCTTATTGCTTCTGATTTAGGTAATGGAAATGGAACTAAAGAAGATGTATGAAACTGTCCAATCCATCCATGATGAGATGTTTTATCTTCGTGAAAGGTAACTTATTATAACACATGCAAATATGTGATGTCCATTTGTATGGTTTCTTCCACTACTAATATTTCTCAAAAAATGCACTTTGCAGAGAAGAAGAAATGCAGGAGCTTAATAGATCTACTCACTCCAAAATGAATATGCTGACCTTTGTGTCTGTTCTTGTTTGTTTATCCGTAGCTGGGTTGCAGCTATGGCATTTGAAGACCTTTTTCGAAAAGAAGAAGCTTATCTAATGTCTTCTCCTAGCCTTTGCCCTTGTTGATGTACAATCTTAGATCAATACGCTGAAGGAAAAGATACATTTGTAGTCAATGTCAGGATAGATGGATTGGCAATAGCTTTGATAGTCCTAGAGCTTGAATGGTTACTCCAATTTCCCCCTATTGCCACTTAAATGAATTAAAACAGTTTCAGCAATTGCAAACACTTACTAATTATCTGGTGGAGTGGTGGTTACTACTTATTTATGTCTGCTTTTCTCCTCTTTTTTTTTGGTTCCAAGATCAACTTTCTTTGGCTTTGGTTTTGTTCAGCTCATGGAAAACAGGAAACAGCTATTGTGGTTTGAATATTTGATAAACTTGAGATATATTAGGATGAAAACATTATTATTCTATAGAAATTTATTGGTTCTATCACAATGTGAAAATACAAATAGCATATAATTACAGGTGAAGGTGAGGGCTACCTAAGACATGAAGTATGCTAGCTCAAGTGGTTGAATGCATGCACCAGACCACACTGCCTCTGCACATTTGAATAAAGGATATATGAAATATAAAATTAAATGAATGAATGTAGACCTGTGGAGTAAATGTTCATTTAGGTGTGGTTTTTTCAAGTCTCTTCAATATCTCTATGAAAGAAGGTCTCTTGTTAATATCCATTGCCCAGCACTGATCAACCAGCCTACAAGTTTCCAAATAAACAACAGAATGAGGAATTTCGTAAAGTTCCTAATTTTGTTCTTACTGATCACAAAATCTGCCTAAAAGAACAAATTTCATTTCACAACAGACGTGAAAGCTTCAAAATTAATTAATCGTTTGGCAGTGCAACTGAGCTTAGTAGTAAGTGGAGAGAATAAATTCAGAGATCAATGTTTTTGACAGTTGAAAATCCGTTACTGATAGTTAACAACTTACTCTTTCAGTTCAGGTACAAATCCTTTGGCCCGGAACGCAGGTCTATGGCCTTCTGCTAAATGTTTAGCTGCTTCATACGCTTCATAGTGAGACAATGGTGGATCACCTTCTAGCATCTGCACTAGTTCGTAATTCACTTGTGAGATTTTTGTTTCATCTCCCTTTCAAGTTAATCACGCTGTTGAAAAACCTAAGATACCTCATATAATATCATCGCAAAGGAGAAAACATCCACCTTTTTGTCATATTTCTTGTGCTTGAAAACTTCGGGTGCCATGTAACGATCTTTTTGGCCGAATTTAATAAAAATTGTAACACTTTAGAAGCATGTGCAACTTAACTTGATTGCATGAAAAGAGAGAAAACTACTTACAGCTCCCAGTTTCGCCTGTCATTTTGTATACATCATGAGAATTTTGAACGCGAATGAGCTTGCTTAATCCAAAATCTCCAACTTTAAGATGCTCTGCACTGGAACTGACAAGAAGGACATTCCTGGAAGAACCACCATACCCAGCATTCCAATTATTTGAATGATAACAATCATCATAACAATTTGTGTATCCTTAACTCAAATGAGCATCAACCACAATCTACTTGAGGCAAGCAAGCCCTTGTAACATAGTTGGCATTGGCCACTTGGATTATATTGTTCTACTAAACTGTTAAGTGCCAAATCTGTCCATAAGCCCTCAGTAATAAAATTCAACATGGGAGTTGCAATGTCTAACAGATATCCATGGGTCCATTCATGCAATGCAAAGATGTAAACTTGCCTGGGCTTTAGATCTCTGTGAATAATAACATTTGGCTCAGTGTGAAGATAAGCCATGCCTCTGCCCACAAAATTATGCAAATGGTGTTGAAATAGTAGTTTATAGTTGGATCCGTATAGAAGTTAATGAAGAGGATATTGTAAACAATAAATTGAATTGCAACTACCTAGCAATGTCCATTGCGAAATTGATAGCCAATGATGGACTAAGTGCACCTTTTTCCTTCAGATGCTGATGAAGATCACCCTGTGACAGCATATAAATTGAGGGAAGGTTTTACAGTAGAACGAAAAGATGCTAATCGCTTACCCCTCTTAAATACTCTGTAATTAACATCAAAGGCTTTTTGTCAGTAACAGCTCCAAGAAATTGCACCACATTTGGATGACGAAGTTTCACCAACAAATTTACCTCATGCCTGAAATCTTGACTGAATCAAAGCAAACAATAGGTCTCAGTTCATGTAAATCTTTATAGCATTCATAAACAATAGGTCTACATAGATTTCTATGATGTATTAAAGGTGGCATTCATTTCTAGCAAACTCAAGGTCAGCAGTCACTTTGAATAATACATGGAATTCTGTGACTTCCAATTTGGAACTTTAGTAAATTACATATTCTTATAGAAATAAAAAATAAACTTCAAACAAGGGGCTTCACACGTTCAAACCCAGAACCAAGAAAGAAAATCCCATAAAGAAAAAGGCCCTATTGAAAGCATCAAAAGATAACCATAGCAACCAGCCTGGCTCCAAATCCTAATCATTTTGCACTAATAATAGGGAAAATTGAAACCAATGTTCCAGATTTCAGATATTCTTTATGCTTCAATTGGAAGTTTATTGGCTGTAATGAATGTAGTCATCCCAAAAAGGTAAATTACATCACCATGCGATCATCTGAAAGATTTGGAAGAATGCGTTTGATAGCAACAGGAGTTCCACGCCAATAAGCTTTTACTATCTCACCAAATGACCCCTGTTTGTATCAGCTGCTATTAGTACACCATAAATTTGCAGAGACATAAAACAACTAATATACAGCCCAGATCATGATAATGTCAGCAACTTTCATCAAGCATTAGATACAATTACATAATAAAAAATAAAATAAAATAAAATAGAGAGACATGATATGTGTAGGAAAAAAGACATGGAGGATATAATTTACTGAAGCAAAGAGGAAGTGAAGCAGTAAAAAAGATAGCCCTAGTATAGAAATTGAAACAAACATGAACATTCCACTTGGCATTAATTAGCTTAGTAAAGTATTTTCGTACCTTCCCAATAACAACTGAGTTTGAGAAGTCCAACTCTGAAGGATCAACCTCCCAATCACATTTATTTGGCAGAGGTGGTTGAACAGGTCTTGGTTCAAGATGGCTTCCATTTTGCCCCTAAAATATTACCACCAAAACTTAGAACACAATCCAGTTCCACACACACACACAGGAACCAGAAAACATATATCTCAGGGTGCATTTGCATACTTAGGAATACAACACCAAAAACATAAGGGCAGGATTAGGAAAAGAAAGTATAATCAGTGCAAGAAAATCACAAATATGATATCAAATAAAAAAACATATTGAGTATGCTTCAGAACCAGCTATAAAAGACGAGAGAAAGGGAAACACAATCAGGAATATGTTATCAAATGAAAATCATATGGAAGTTGTTACAAAACGAATTGCCAATGAAATTGGTGGAAGGAAAAAAAGAACTCTGAAGTCATTCACATGGAGACTAGTAAGAACAAGGGCACAAAAACAATGTAGTAAAAGAAAAGTAAGCAGTTAGTAGCATCACCTAAAATTCATAAAATATAATGCATTCATTTCAATTAATAACTCAATCATAGAAAATTTATTGAAGTTCTTCTGAAATATGTCAAGGAATGGAACTTACAAAAGATTGACCACCATAGGACTTCAATAATTCAATCATGCGAAGCTTTCTAGATCCTTCAGCATCAGCCAGAGGCTGTCATCATGAACACCATTCAGACATATCCAAGAGTATATGCTTTGTAATAAAATGTAAATAGAGGTAGAAGAGTGTACATGCAAGTTTATAGACAGATGTCCCATGTGCTTGGGAGGCCCTCCTCAACAGGAAATAACTCAAAATCCGAAATTTTAAAAATTACAAACCAAAAAATGCACCATATTGTAGATTCAGCCATTCCTAGAAAATGGACACTCTAATAATGCAACCTCACTAGTCACCATCAAAGTAGGGAAATAGTCAAAATACAGAGAATAACCATCTAACTTAATGTCAGTAGACAGATTAATGTTCCAACTCTCAAAGCAAAATATTATAGTACATGTTGTTTTTGGAAGTGGAAAAAGATGATGTCTTTAGTTTCTGTGAACTTAAGGTCACTGGTCTGATTGAATTTGAACTCCCAAAACAAAATGCCAAAACAAAACATTATAATACATTTTGTTTTAGGAAGTGGTAAAAGATAAAGCTTTTAATTTCTGTGTCAACCAGAGATGTAAGAAAATTAAAGGAAGAAGGAAATAGGAATCCTAAAAATTAAAGAAAACATTAAACAGAGGTTGCAATCCCACTAGTTCACATTCCTAGTGAAACAAAGAAGAAATATTAAAGTAGGAGAATTTTGAGGAAATGACAACCTGTGAAGGACATTATAGATATACATATTCTTCAAAATAATTCAACTTGATTTTTGGTTTACCATAACAGAAAAATAATAGTTCACATAATTTTACTCCCTAAAGTTTTTAATAATAACTCCAAATTCACAATGTATACGAGGTTTCCCACTGCACATAATATATCTAGCGGCAAAGGGAACAAGATATGCTTTAAGAAGAATATCCATCGGAATAGAATATACTTCATATTCACCATCATTGTACTCCATGTTTGTCAATTTTCATGATATTATTCATTCCATTTCAAGCAAATTTATTACGCGAAAAATATTTTATATTCATAATTTCGAGAAACACGTCGAATACAAATACGATGAACAGATATATACGTAGAAGGGCGTAATGTTGCTCTTAATTCCATGCAGAAATTTTATGCAGGATAGTTTAATTTACATCACAATGATCGAAGAAATTGGTTAAAGGAAAAACATATGTACACGTACAAATGAATACGAAAAAGTATACCGTATTTTTCCAACGATCTTGGGCATTGACGTCGGCGCCGTGCTCAATCAAACATTTGGCGACGTCGATCCAGCCGTGGAGAGCAGCGACGTGGAGCGGAGTACGGTGGTCGTAATCTCTGGCTTGCACTAGCGTCCTATCTTCCTCTAGCAGCTTACGTACTGCATTGGCGTCGTTCTGGTGAGCGTGCCAGAGTATCATCGACGTCCGGCTCGGTTTCGACTTCCCTTTCTTTTTCTCCGCCGCCGATCCTGCCTTTCCCCCACCGCTTGTGCTTCCGCTCATTTTGATCGCAGACTGGCTTCCGCTCGCTCTGTGAGCTTGCTTTCTATGTGAGTTCGTTCAATTGGCTTTTGTATGCGTCTATACGCACGTGCCCAGCTTTCATTCTGTTATTCCTTCTTTCGGATTACTATAGTACAATTTGTAATATAGTTAACTTATCAATTAATTTTAATTTATCTAACTATTATTAATTACGTGACTTTTTGTAATAGTTTCTTATTTAAAATATAAAATTTAAAACATTGCTAAAGTAACTTTTTTACAATTTGTAATATAGTTAGCTTATCAATTAATTTTAATTTATCTAACTATTATTAATTACGTGACTTTTTGTAATAGTTTCTTATTTAAAATATAAAATTTAAAACATTGCTAAAGCAACTTTTTCATAATTTTTTTAAAAAAAATTATTTATCAAGTATTAGCTAACCACTAATACGATCATAATCCAAGTGTTTGGTAATTAACTATCGGCTAACAACACAAATACACAATAATGTGGTTGCAGTGGTTCAGTAAAACCTAATAATGGTGAAGAATGCAAATTCCAACTTGAAGCATGTTCAAGGCTGAATTCAACCAAAATTTTCAAAAGCCACAAATCTTTATAGTAAAAGAAACCTTAAATTCAAATACAGGATGGTTCTGGTTCCTTAAAAGTCAGCTAAATCAAAAAGGAAATACGAAATCAACTCATAAATTGCAATCTGAAACTCAAGCCATTATTTTGGCAGATCTTATGAAAAGACTGTCAACAACCTTCCCCATGTTTGAGATGGTTTCTAATGTAGCGGGATATATGGCATCTGTCTTGGGGTCATCAAAAATTACGAGGCATCCTGCACCTTGGTCGAGAGTTCCAGCGAACTTCTTATCCAAAATCATCTGGGATAGCTTCTTCTCAACATGGTCAGCGGGCAACTCAATCAACTCAGCAATATGACCGATTTCAACCTTCGAGAAAGGCTCAATCAACCTGCAAAGATTTTGCTCCAACAAAGTGTCATAGAGGGAAGAAAGGTGCCTGTGGACAATGGGATCTTCATCTAGCTGTGTCTTGAAATCTCGAAGAGCAGTCTCAAATAGCTTCAATGAGCGTTTTGAGTGAGCATCAGCAACAGCTTTCATAGCATCCAGTTCTGGTCCCTGATACTGCAATCCAACCTTAGGCGATGATATTATGCTTGCTACATCGTCAGCCTGGCTCACCATGATCTTGCAAAGCAACATATATTTGAGGCTATATATGGCCTGTGAATCTTCAAGAGCATTAAACGCTTCAAATGCTTCATAAAAATAGCTGTAAGCTGTTTTATAATCTTTCTCCTCAGCATGAAGGATCCCACTCTGCAAATCAATAGAGCCCTGCTGACCTGGAGGCACATATATAGCATTGGCTGCTGTACGGGCAGCTGTCAGCGCAGCTTTTGCTTTGGGAAGGTTTCTCAACGCAAAATGAAGCTTGCTCTCTAGCAAGTCAATCTCCACAAGCAACAGCTTGTCGTCCAATCTTCTTACCTCCTTAATCAGCCCCGAAAGGAGTGTCAATGCCTCAGCATACTCCTTGTTTTCCATCAAAAGAGCAGCAAGTCTAGCCTCAATCCTTTGGCGAAGGAAAGTTCGCTTCTCAGCTCGGGTCCACTGCACTATGTCTTTGCAAAGGGCAATCTGGAGGTCAGATGTACCTGGTATTTTTGACAATGCATCAACAATAACTCGAACAATTTTTGCTGTTTTTGCCTTTGGTATCAAAGAAAAGAAGGGTCGCAATTGGGTCAGAAGGTTTTTAAGATCCTCTGCCTTATTCTCCTGCCTTAGCAGGTCAGAGAGATTGGAGATTGCCTGTTCTTTTATCCTTAAAGCATCAGAAGAAGATGAAGGGTTATTGAGGATGCTGTAAAGGATAGAGAGAGCCTCAGATGGACTTTTAGCCTCAGAAGCCTGGGCAAGTGAATCTGTTGTTGCAGGAATGTATGATGAAGCCATGCCCAACAATTTCAGATTACAAATCCTGCAGTTCAAAGTAAAAGCACTTTATAAGAGAATATGCAAGTAGCACAAGCTGCAAACAGAAAAGTCACAACCCAAAGGAAAAATTAGTCCGGATGAGAATATCCTCCATTCAGCTACAGAGTAGAGAGCATATACTATTAATCAAAATTGCTAAAATATAAATGTAGAGATATTCACTCAGCCAAGTCTAAGTTTACATAATGTTGAGATTTTGAGAAGAATAACAGCTATCTTAGAAGTTGAATGATACCCACTATTCCACTATATATACTTTCTCTCGCACACACCCAAAGTCCTCTTACTGAGGTCTTCTGTTTGAAATCACTTTTTTAAATGTAAAAAAATATACGGAGTAAGATTCATCATACTGCATAAAATCATTTAGTTCTGTTAAGTTCCAAGATGGCTTAAAGGTCAAGATCCTACCTGCCAAACATTAATATTATGTCTGAAATTACTCCATGTGTCCAAAACTATGAAACTTCCAATATACAAAAATCTTAGGTAATGCCACAGCCATCAGCAATCATACTTTAGTACAAATATATATTCTGAGGTGTTTGGATGTTGCATCTTAGACATTGGATAACCTAACTTAAAACCGTTAAACTATTGTGTATGGAGATTTACAAAATGACCAAGATGATAGTGTAACAGTCCGGATTGTTCTAATGCCACTTATCCAAAAGAAACAAGCAGTCTGGAGCCCAAGGAGCCATCAATAACAATAGTTCTTCCCCCAACCAATATGTCCAGGAAATATTAGACTTGGAATTCAATATGGGGGAGCAAGAGGTATTTTCGCAAGAGCTTAAAGCAATATGTCCAGGAAATATTAAGAGACAGGGTAAGCAAAGGAGTATGTCATTCATAGGCCACAGTCAAGCACATGAATCATTTGAATCAATTTTTATCCCAACTCGCCAACCAAAACTGCATGGATCTCCACAACAAAGATGGTTCTATTTTATCTCTCTTTACGCCTTGAGGACAATGTGCTTTTTAAAGGAGTGGAAAGTGATACACCATGATATAGCTAACTATAGAGAATCAAATAAGGAAATTATGATATCATCATTACCTTATTTTGTTAGTATAGTTTTGGTAACTTTTTTTTTAGTACTATCAACTCTATTATAAGGTAGTATCTATTCAATACTCTCTCTATACTTTCTCTATTTGTTGCAGCCCAATGAGTCAATACCCCACCACCGGGGTAACGAGGTTCAGTCCTATGACCTTCCCTCAAGGAGAGCCACAGAGGTGCCATCTGAGAATAAGGTGCTTGGCTGCATTAGTAATTTAGTATAAATGGTCATGTTGTACAAACAAAAGGATCATCATACTATAATGGAATTATCTTTCCTTCTCATATTCTTTCTCACTATTTTGTCTCTAAAATCTCTCAATTCTATCTCCCTAACCTCTCTATATTCTTTCACTATCCTCTTTCTCTCTTGAATAATGTATGTTCTTCCCCTCTTCATTCTTGATTCTCCCTCTCTAGTTCTTCTTTGTGAAGTCAACACTCACTTGAAATAGTGTTTACCTTGATACAAGATCATATGGTTTGTATCAATAACTATGTCTTAATTCATTATATAGCTAAACATATACATCAAGAAAAAAATGTTTACTAGGTAAATGAAAGGCAAGGATTTTAAGAATGCCATAAGGCTTCACAACATGCCCAACATAAAGTCCCTATTCACAAACAAGCTAAACAATAAATTGACTGGACTGAAGGTGCTAGAATGGTATAAGCTGAGGAACAGGAAACATTTACACCATTCATAACCTTGTGAAGGACATGCAATTTACACAACAAAATTTAACTCCAAAATTTTGCAGCCATGCGGCCTAGCAAATCACACAAGTAACACAATGGCCAACAGATTTCACAGTACTATGAAATAGCTATTCTGAGTTCAAGAAAAAACAGATCTCTAAATACAATAGATCGAACGGGTTTCTTTTTTACATTCTAAGAATTAGTATATCCAACTTCAAATAAAATTGGCTAGTAAATATAACAATAATCAAATAAACTCAGAATTCTAAGTTAATAAACGATATGAATGAGAAATTTAATCACTATAAATGGGAAACGAGAGTAAAGTTGAGAAATCTTACGCTGTATTGAAACTTTATTAGCAGTCCAAACCCTAAATTGCAACCTCGCAACCCTTTGACTAGGGCAGAGAGAAGTAGAGAAAGTTGGATTCGATTTGAAGGGAGCTAATCAAATGTGAGCATGGGATCCGTTGCGGGTCGGGTACTCTGTATAATTGTAGATTTGTAGGAGTGCAGGAAGAAAGGTATCCCATTTGCCAAGTTACCTAAAAAAGTATTATTCCAATTTTTTTTTTTAAATTACCTCTTTTTGTTATTAATATTAAGTATTTTCTTGAAATTTCCGTGACAATTTGGCATTAGGCTATCCCGTGCAAGTGTATCTCACTTTCAAACGTAAGTCCTATATTTACACCATCAATTTTAAAATTATTTTACTATTTTTTCTATATTACTTGCAATTTCTCACCTTAAAAAACGGTCTCACCTTCGTATCATAATTGTAAATTCATATATTTTTTATTAAATAAATAATGTAAAATCAATAAAATATTCAAAAAGTAGCTTTTGCTGCCATAGTAAAAATAGTGGATTGAAAGCTTACTAAACCATGGCAATAAAAAAGTTTAAAATTTAATTTTTTTATTGCCACCTCACCTAACAAGTGATAAACTTGTTGGTTGAAAGCTTAGTAACTTACTAAACCATATTTTACTATTAGATTTTACCAAGTATTTTGTGCTCTAATAACATCACTGTTATCTTTCACAAGAAAGATTTGAAGTTTGAATCTCATCCGAATCAAATCATACATCTTGAACTCAATAATCTTTGTTCCTTGTATTTTAAAAAATAAAAATAAAAATAAAAATTGTTAACTCCCACACCATCTCATCAAAAGGAACATTCACTAGTCCTCCATTTACAATTGAGTTAACCAAAGGTGTTGCAGAAGGAAGCTTGTAAGATGGTGATAACAGATCAGCAGACATTCATTCTCTTTCTCCAGTTTTCCATATTAAACAGAAGAGGCCAAGATGAAGCATGCAACTTTACAAGAACTTGGCCAACAAATGAATAAATCTCATCTCAAAGTACTTGCAAGAGCAAAATGATTAGTTAAGGGAACTTGGGTGTTCAAAGCCTTCTGCTGTTAACCTGGCTTGATGAAGAAGATGGCACAATCAATCTAATGTCCCTCTCTTTCGGGTCACTCCACTGTGCTGATCTTTGCATGAATCTGGTAGGAACCCGGTCACTATCTTCACCACCAGATGCATCATATCCATCGCTAGTTGAGCTTGACAACGGGATTTCCTTCTGTAAAGTAAATCCCGATGTTGATAGACCCGCGTGATGCCTAGCAGCATCTTCAGCTCCCGAGACCCGGAGGGGGTGAATATCAGGAGAGTCCAAACTGCTCTCGGGAGAGGAAACAACAATACCTCTCGAGCTGGACTTTGCTTGGCTCGGGTGGAAAGCACTTCTCGATGGCTCAGTGATCACAAGGCCTCTATTTCTTTGGCCAGTTTCATTCAATAGTTCAGTCAAATTTTCAAATGGTAGCTCTGCAGGTAGTCGAACACCACGCTTACTAGGTCGCCGCTTGTTATTGTCAGGCCTACTTCCAAAACTACTGTTAGCTTCAGGGGCATGAGGAGAATGCTGTCTCACAACAGGCTGCAGAATTTTTGACTTCTTCCGTGCCTCGGCAGCAGCCTTTGAAACATCCTCGGCATTCATCCTTGCTAATGTCCATGGACTGATCTTCACGGCTGCAGGGTTCTTTTTCTTGGCCGCCTCCTCAACCGTAGTCTTTCTCCCGAGTGAACTGACAGATACATTGTCAGGAGGAACTACATCAAACTGCAAATAGCCACCAGTGGCATTAGTTTCAAGAAGACACGCAACATTCATTGTGACATTTCAAAAAGCAAATAGCCAAATAGAGAATTAATTAAACTGCATGTGCTGGCAAAGGAAGGTAACTCGATGCTAATTTGGAGTTGCATTTAATAAGCATTAAAATGTCATCATGACTTGACTCTTAATCGGGCTTGCAATGTGGGCTACCAACTGAGGTTCCAAGAACACTTGATGACTGAGAGTAGTACTGGAACCCCAACTAAGTTGGTCAAACTGTCGACTTGGGAATTGATTGTTACAAGTTCGACTCAACAAGAGCGGCTTATTGTCCTTCTTGGTTTGAGCCGATCAACCTAGGCTGGTTTACATATTTTAAGTCCTTTGCCGGCTACGGTCACAAGGCGGGATTTACCCAGTGCACATCTCGGGTAGTAGTTGTGGCCTGTGGGTTTCCCTCATCACCCAAAGAACACTTGATGGCTAAACAATGGTTAGAGCTCAACATCCATTGTTTACTACTCAAGCGCCCAACACTCCAGAAACAAGGTTTTGGTATTCGTAGTGCAACTTCAAGAGATCGGTAAGCAATGAGTACATAGAAGTACATTAAAGCATAAAACGATTTTCCAATAGAATGAAGCTAGAGAAATGAAATTGTATAAAACTTTGAATCCTCGAATAGCTTAAACAGTAACAATATCATTTATTAAGTTAGTGAAACATATATATATACATATACATATCAGAGAAAAGTGGTAAAGTACCTGATCCTCAAGAAAGAGAGGTGGGGGTGTGCACCATGCAGCCCGATGAAAAGTATTAAGGGAGCTTGCACTGCTTAGCCCAGTAATGGAACTAGCTGTTGACATTTGGGGACTTTGCTGACCTTCAACGCCTTGTTGCTCTTGCTCCCTCAGGGCCATGATATAATCGTATGTGCTAATTCCCTGTCACTTCCAAGTATAACATTGTTAGTTGGAAGCCGAAGGAGGTTCACTGGTTTAGAAGCACCAGATGATGAAAAGCAGACCTTCTTGATAAGAATTATGTGAAAGAAGAAAAGTTGAGCAAGTGGCAATGTTGCTATCATCGCCAATATGGTGCAGACCGCCTGTCATATGCATATTTTTCCTTAGTAACACAATGAACGAGGAAGATAAGGCAAATGAGTTTCTTCTATCTCTTTTACTTTAATGACAATGACTTCAAAGAACACTCACCACAACCATAACAAATGGAACCACAGAGAAGCTGCTTCCTAGTTTTGAGGTGATTTCGGCATAGAATCTCTTCTTCTCTATAAAGCAGGAGATTAGAACAAGGATCCCTGTTGACCACTGAAGTATAAGCTGCAATCCCCAGTCCAAGGTGCAGAAACAATAAAAACCTGTCAACATTTTATTAAATAAAAAAGAAAAAGGCTAAAATGTCAATTTGGCCTCTATGTTTTTAGGGAGTTGTTAATTTTGTCCTTTTGGTCAATTTCAGTCTATATTATTCATTTCATTCAAATCACTCACTTCTCCACTTCCATTAAAATTCCTTCAAAACTACCCACTTTAAGACTTGATCCATTCATGTCAATGTTTTGACCCGGCCACCTAGAAAACATCTCAAGCCAATTTTGTTTTTCCCAACCCCTTTTCTTCACACCTCAAATTCCCATTCATGAAATTTAAAGGTCAGAAAGAAGAAAATTGCCAAGACCTTTTTTTGGAACCTCAAATCCCTAAACCTTTTTCTTCAAACACATTTAGGGTGGAGGTATTAGAAAGAATGAATGAAAACAAAACTGGCTGAAGAAACCGAGGAGAAAACCCCATGTTCAACGCCACCTCACAGCTCCATGAAGGCCAGTGTCCCTCACTCTTCTCTTCTTTGCTGATTTCGATTTCAATAAAGGGGAAGATTTTATCTTTTTGGGTAAGGAATAAAAAGCCCTATTTTTCCTTCATCTAAAGAACCAGGGCCATACTGACATTTTACCCAATACAAAAAATAATGTCATGAAAAATGCTTGCTCTGAGTTGGACTACACTATTGTGTTTTTATCTCAGAAAAATCTATTCGATGGGAGGATAGGTAGGAGAATGGACATTAAAGTAGGGGATTAATTGTGAACTTAGATGGTATTCTTGTTTACCCTGCATATGAATTCAATAATTCATACACACTTAACCAAAATACAAATGCAACCTAAAGAATTGATCCTCTATAATCTTGGATGAGTCTAAAGACAATATGAAGACACTGCAGATTCGTGGTAATGGCATAAAGCAAGCAAGGTCTACACATACCAGTAGGAGAGCAGAAACCATGAGGGTAAAGAATTTCCGATAGTTCCTTTTGCCTACACAATTATTTAGCCACTATAAAACAAAAGTGAGGGCAAGAATTAGTATTCTCACACATCTGTGTAAATTCATGCATGTAGATGTACATCTGAACATGCACGTGCTTCTCGACAAACAAAATATGAACTTCAAATCATAGAATGTCAAATACCCTGCAGTGATGATCAAAGCGGTCAACACATTTGTCACATACTCTACAGTGCTTGCTGTATTTGAACACCTGCATGGTGATAATATAGTGATTGATTAGGTTTAGGTGGTAATATATTGCAACAATCCAGATAACTAGTCAACTAGAGATAAAAAGTAGGTGTATCAGGGTCACGCTGCAGAAATATGGTTTTCTAGAACAGTTATTCATTTTAGTTCATGCTTCTATAGTTTGGATAACATCTATATATGTGTCAGTTGTCACTACTCACTAAGCTAGAGAAAATGGTGCAAATAAATCGAAAAATATACACTCACCTCTACTTCACATAAACTGCAATAGAACATGCCATCTTCACTTGTCTGTTCAGAGGACTCTTCACGTTGATCAGAACAGTTGCACACAAAAGCACAGGGTAGTAAAGGTAACAATGCAGAAAAACACGATGCTTGATGAGAAGTCTCGATTTTCTTTTTGGTTTGAGCAGCAAGATGTGTGGCTGCGTGGGGATCCTTACTGTTATTGTCAAAAGTTTTATCTCCAGCTAAAGCAGTATTAGCATCTTGTACTGAGTCTCCGCCTAGTTTAGATTCTTTAGCCTGGGCAGATTTGTTATTGTCCGCAACACGAATATACTTTTTTGACTTGAAAACTCCCGAATCAGCAGGATCAGACGCAGCACACCAAATATACAAGCCAATAACACATACAATCTGGGAAAGAAATATAGGAATGTCAGAAAAGTTAACAACTTAAATTGGACATATAAATAAATATGGGAAAATTCTTTGAAACAACCGAAGTGTTTATGATGTGACATTTAGCAGATGCTGATAGATTCATATGAATATTAATAATAAATACATAGGCATAAGCCTTTTTGAACTACTAGGTTTTCCAAAAATGTCCCAGTTTTGCACAGAAGTTTTAAGCACATGAAATCCATGTTCCTTGGTCATTACTACATTATACTCTGTATAAATCCACAAGTCAATCTACATCAGCCAGTTCGATAGAAGCCAGTTCTATGCAAGAATAACACGACGCCAGGACCAAAAGAAATTTACAAGTATCGGTCATTGCTCTCTAGGAGTAGATCAGATTCAGTTACTCATTAAGCCCTGAAGGTTTCAAATTCCTTCCTGTCTTCCACAAATATCCAACCAGCACCTAGCCTAGTAGTAACATTGGGATTTAGCGTTTGCTAGAAAGGGATGCCAAGATCCATATTCCAAAGCCACCCCTTCCTCTTACCCCGGAATTGCCCAGATCAGTAATTGAAAATTACCACTTCCCAAACTAATCAATTATCAAATCAAGGCAATGAGGGCCATAACCAACCTTTCAGTTAATGGCATTGAAGTTTAGAGGGTGTGCATTTGGCCCTAGCATACACAAATTAGTCAAAGTTGAAGCTCAATAACTATAACTCAACCTGATCTTCTGAAGATTATAAATCCCAAAACCTCCCAACAAAATGAAGGAAGCAGAGGGGAATCAGGGGACTGGCAAGCAGAAAATAATTGTACAGCACAGTTCAGAGAAAGATCAAAACAACAAAGTGATTCAATCAGGGAGTAAGAACAGATCTCAGCACTTAACAGTCTCATACTAATGCAAACATGAAAATAAAATAAAGAGGAAAAAGGACTCACAAGTGGTGAATATAGCCCCATTACAATGTACTGAAACAATTTATTCCCTACAAAAGGCGCAAAGAACACATAGAAAGCAAATCCCAATGCCAGAAACACAGCAACAGCTACCACCTGCAAACATACATATCTAAACTCAAAACACCAAGCAAAATTCAAACTTTAAAACAATAAAACCAATATACGAAAAAAAAAAGTAAAAATTAAAAGATAAGCACAGAAAGAGATCGACCTGGAGAGGATGGTAGGGAAGCTGCCATCCGTGTTTCCTCATTCTCTTCTGATTCAAGATTCTCTTGGCAAGAAAAAGTACAGTAACAGGCAAATATAAGAAGCAAAATGGGCTTGAAATGTGGACTTTCAAGGGTTTTCTACTTTTTCCTCGCTATTTTCTTCCCTTTTCCCTCATTTTCCGGGAATATCCAGATAAGTTACTGTTCCAGCAACCAAACAAAAAAACCCCATGCTCATCTTTCATGGGGTCTTGCCGTCTTATCAAGAAGTGAAAAAAAGAACAACTGAAAGAACAGCATTAATACAAAAGAAGATAAATGCACAGTTTACAGTGAAGGGAAAAAAGGGTATTGAGCTATGTAGCTTTGTCTGCTTCACTAAATCATAAAACCCATTTTTACAGTGAAGGTGAAGAGAAAGAGAAGAAAGGAACCGCCTTTGAGGTGAAATGGCTATCGGGCTTCTTTTTCATTTATTATTATTTAAAGAAATTTTTGGTTTTCTTGAGAAATCTCATGGAGGAAGCTCATCTGTATCTGTTTTTTAGCTGAGAGGGGAAAGAGACGGCCACCGGATGGC
The DNA here is from genome assembly GCA_003576665.1 of Ipomoea trifida. Lineage (NCBI taxonomy): Eukaryota > Viridiplantae > Streptophyta > Magnoliopsida > Solanales > Convolvulaceae > Ipomoea > Ipomoea trifida. Next base: position 25,684,142 of record CP025644.1, read on the forward strand.
TTGTCTATATATATTCATTTCTTTTGTCCTTGTCCAAATTATATTTTTCAAAATGAATTAAAGTTTACTTTTAATCTCTTAAATACTACAGTTAATATATAGAAAATAAAATTATATTGGTTTTAGACTAAAATATTATCATTTCTCATACTAGACACTATTCTCGTGTGATCTCCCTTCATGCAATTATTTATCAATTAAAACGGGAAAAATCACACTTTTAGTCTATCAATTATTACTATAGAATATGGTCAATGTTGTAATATGGATCACATATAAATATTTATTTTTAATGTGTTGAAAATCTATTTATCGGTAATATAATTTAAAAATAAATATTCATTATACTAATAATGAACATTATACTCTTTCAGTCTCATTTTATGATTTTATCTGTCATACTTACTATTTATTGGTCAAATCAATTCTTTCTTCCTTGTTCATTTTTTTTATTATTTTTTACTTGTTTTTAAATTTGATTTTTTTTGTATTTAATAGTACTTTTAGTGTAGTTTCAAAATATATAAATTTTGTATATTAATATTAAACTTAATATTATGAAAAATTGATTAAAATAACTTCAGTCAATACTCGTTAACCGAATCAGACACATAAAATAGGACAGATGAAGTATCAAGGATGATCACGATCTGTATTATTATTGAATTAAGCATATAAAATATAAGAAGAGAAATATGTGGCAAAATTTTTATTTCTTGAAAGTAATATATCATTATCATCATTATTCTAAAATAAAAGCCAAAATGGAATATGAGAACTTAATCCGTCGATGCTAGAAAGCAGTGGAATGACAAAAACACAGACTAGGGACGACCAAAAAGTCATTAATTAAACATGTCAAAATATCATTACGCTACATAGCTATTTTGTCACTTTCTTGTTAGATTTATCGTCCTTGATATACTCTATCTGAATAAATAATTGATCAACAAATTCAAAATATATTTTGTTTACAATTTGATTTAATTGTGCATCAGTATTAGACTATTAGTGTATAAATATTTCAGAATTGTAGATCAAATTGATCAATTAAGTCACATATTGGCTCTGTTTGGTAAATGGTTGTTGGCTGTTTGGATTAGAAGGTATGATTAGTTGATAACATTGGCTAATTGTAGAAAGTTGTTTGATAAATTAGCTGATGGCTGTTTGATATAGGCCCTGTTTGGTAAATGGCTGTTGGCTGATTGGGTTGGCTGTTTGGGTTAAAAGGTATGATTTGTTTGAGTAGCCTTTTGAATTTTAGTATTTTGAAGTTACAAAAAGCTTATTAACCAAACAACGACTAATAGTGGTTAAATAAGTCAAAATTGTCTGATAGGCTGGTTATTTACCAAACAAGGCCATTGTGATTTACCTCCCACCAACTCTTTAAATTTAGGATTCAAATTTATAAATAAATAAAAATTATTCATTTGGAAAATCAATTAAAAATGTTCGTTACTTCAATTATTCGATCTGCAAGCAATTTTTTAGAGTGATGTGAGAAATTCACGATCACTATTTAAGCGTGTGCACTAGATAAATCTCACATTGAATCATAACCAACAAATGATCACAAGGATGTAAACCAACTAGGTTGTATATAACTAAATAACTCAAACCAAGAATGTCATAAATAGATCACTCCCACCGAAAGTTAAACTTGGAACATTGTAGTTACTTAGCCATCAATATGATCAACTTAGTGTTTTCATTTTCCAAACATTTTTACTCCAATCTAATTGCTAATTACTACACATATCAACCCAAAATTTATTTTAAAAACCATTGTAGTTTGAATAAAGAGGAAGAAAACTTACAATCACTGCACTTGATGAACTTTTATCCTATGCAATGACTCAGAGTACAAACTACACCAAAATATATATATATATATATATATATATATATATATATATATATATATATATATATATATATATATATATATACTAAGAAAATATTGTGCAACAATGGGCTAACATGCTTTATTTTTACAGTATGTTATAGTGTAGATTTTATTGAGAATTAATCTAATCTTATACTTACGGAGGAAAGAAATTTAAAGTGTTGCATGCATGGATTTGTAACGTGACCAAGTACTAAAAAGAGCAAATAAAAATACTAAAAGGACAAATAAATTATAAGAAATGATCAGATCTGCTTCCTTAATAATTAATCATGATTATTGGATGCACTTTAAATTACTTGTATTAGAAGCAAACTAACCATTGCTTTTATTATAATTTGACCCCTACATTTTTAGATGTATTTTGCTTTCAATACATATAGGGGTTCGAAAGCATCACTCTACGTCTCTACCTTCAATTCTAAGATTTGGTGACAAGTTCTTGTGACAGTTGAAAATAGAAAATGATAAAATATAAACACGTAAAATTAAATAATTAGTTAATGCTAATGAAAGCGTGAATAAGATGGTGCGAGTAATCTCTTCTAATTTATTTAGAGACCTTAGATTCGAGCTCTAGAAATATGATTACCGGCCTTAAAATTAATGACCTGACACAAACAAGCAAGATAATATTAATCTCGAACAGACCGAAGATAATATTAATCTCGAACAGACCGATTAAAAACCGTCATAGTCAAACAAAAAATATAATTATTTAATATTATACATGAAAATAGGAGATCTATAAGTGGGAATATACATATATCACCCCGTGACTAGCCAGCCTTTTCATTTTTCTTTGTTTTAGTGAGTTGATTGAAATTTGTATGTATCCCGTGACCTCACCACTCACCAACTAAAAGCTATTATATATTCAAACTATTGTGGATTAAGAGTTCAGCATTTCACATTTGGTTAATTTTGGGATAAGCATAAAGACTATTTTCATAATCGTTAGGGTGAGTTTGGATTTAATTTAGTATAAGATCCAAAGTGTATTTTTAATTCTAGTCGTCTATTATACTAAAGTGTATGTTAAGACCCTTTCTTATATAAACACCGTTTAAATTGTCATTGATCTACTTAATTAAAATACTTCCGTAATGTAAACACCACTTACAAATAATATATGCTATTAATATAATTATCACTAAACACAAATCATCTTCATTAAATTAAATTAATTTCAATTTCTATAAACAAATAACTCATCAAAATCCTACCCAAAATATGGAAGAAAATTGTTGTGATGGGTGTTGAAGATGCAATAAGGTCGGTCAAGCATCTGATGTTCATATCTTAACAGATTCTTCTTGTCTACAACGTAACGTATGTAACGTGTGATATTTAATTTGATTGTGCATGGGGCCAAGGCATTAAATGGAATGGAGATAAAAATAAATGCATGTCGAGTCCCCTCCCTTAGCTTAAATGATGAGCAATAAATAAAGATGGCAGTGGTGGGTGGCATGCAACAACAATAATGACTACTTATATTGCAGCGCAGCTTTCAACAAACATTCAATTATAACTTTTATTAACTTTTTACCATTTTTATTTCAAAACTACTAAATTTATTTTTAAGAGTTACCAATTTAATTATTATATTCAATTTTATGTTTTAGTACAAGTAATGAATTTTATTATGTATAAATAATTTAAATATTATTTTTTAAAAATAATTTAATAAGATAATAAGTGGTGAGTATATGTATGAACACTTGCACCCGGTGAGGTGGGGTGAATTTTGAAAAAATTCACCAGATGCGAGTTAAAGATAGGAGTGGGTGAAAAAAAAATATAAGGTGGGTCAAGTAGTAGATGTAGCATTTCCCGACCCACACACCAACCCATTGCTATCCCTAGACCTAAATGTATATGCCCTCAATTAATACATAATTGTGGTTGAGAGATTTATTATCCGTTTTAAGTGGATGTATAAGGGGTGTTTTCTAATAATCATAATTTATGATTCGTTCAAATAGGTTGAGGCATGATGAAAATTATGAATTTTACTGCGACTGATGAAATTATGTTACTTTAAGTGGAATAAAATATTTACACATAATTATTATAAATAAAAATGAACTATAAAGTCATTTTCAATAACCTCACATGGTTAAGAACTAAACAATACGCATAACATTGCTTTAATTAATAACTAACTAGTGTATATATACTATTGGCTTTTTTCCCAATAAAATTGTTATTAAAATACGTTGGTATAATATATATATATATATATATATCACATAGTGTTGTGTGAACCATAACAAAATATATATTTTTAATATACTAAAAATATATTATCTGTGTACTGGATGTACATTATATAAAATAATGTAGTTTCAGTATTCAAATACTGAATTTTATCTAAATATAATGTGCATTTTTAATATACTAAAAGTACATTATTTAATAGTATGGTCTATGCAGTTGTATGAACTAGGATTGCTATAGATGTGAGACTCTCAACTTTTCTGAACAAATTGAAGATGACAGCCCATAAAACTTGGCCCAACCGTATTTCAAGACACTCTGAATTGCGTTGAACAAGATAATTGGCGTTTATAATAAATATAACGGCCCAAAGGTATGATCAATTACACCATGTTTCTGTACAGTCAATTGAGTCAAATAATTAATTAATATAAGAATGTAATGGTAGAAAATTCAAAGATTCCAGCCAATTACAGCTCAAGCATATAACCTCCTTGAAAACAAAGTGAGATAATGACTATATAATATATTATGTATTTTAATATTACTTACTAAAAAATGTCTAATACAAATATACAATGATATGATGATGAAAATGACCCAGTACAATTAACAAACTGAGATTAAATATCCTCCATACAAAGTACGAGAATTACTTTCATTATGTATCCATTTCTTAATCTCATGCCAAAGAAGTCTCTATTATATTCTATACCGGCCTGCACAAATACGTGAGATGCATTTCAACTATTGTAATTTGTACGCCTACGGCAAATTATTCTGTGAACTTGAGTTCAAAATACAAAATTTACATGTTAAATGTGAACATTCAGTATGTAAATTGTGATGGGACCCATGTCCATGGTATAACTATTGGTACACCAACCGTGATTTATATAGCGTTTGGCTCAAAAATAAAAATAAAAAGAATAAGAATAAATTACATAAGGAATGAAATAGAAAGGGAATAAAATAGAAATATTATTTTATTATTTGGTTGGTTTAAGGAATTACATCACAAATTATATTTAAACGTTTAGTTGATTAAAAAATAAAAAATGAGTAAAAAACCTTGTGGTCTAATGGCATCTGGTTTGCTCTCCCGCATAAAAGAGAGTGGGTTTGAGCCCTAGTAAAAGCGACTGTTGACTCTCTTTATGCTTCAGATGGGTGCTATAGTTTTGGTGCACCCTAATGCATATATTAAGGTTTTTGCTTGGGCAGTGGATTTATCTAGTGACAATTTTGTAAAGTTTATTGGTTAAGTAATAATAATTTTGTGTATTATTTATTGACTAAATTAATTATTTTTTATTTGTTTAATCTTTTTAGAATTTTTTTATTATTCTTAAATTTAAACTTTTTTGTTTTCAATTGTATTTTTAATAAAAAATTAACTATATAAATTTTATATAATATTAAATTTAAATTTATAAAAAGTTAAATTATAAATAATTTTAATAAAACATTATTAATTGAATCAGAAACATGAGAGAGAGAGAGAGAGAGAGTATAGCCTAAATAGATATTAAACAAATGAATAAAGATGTCTACCCGTGGGAGAACAATTTGAATTGGCAAAACGAGAATAAATAGTTACAATTTCCCAAGCATTTATATGCAACATCTACAAGACAAGACACTATACCAAATGAGTCAGAGATTGTTGCTCAAGGCCTCAAGTATACTTAATTTCAAAATGCTACTCCGTATATGTTATTATTCTGTAAAAAGTTTATAATGATATTTAGTATAATTAGATATATTGATTGATAATAGTGTTAATTGTATTAAGAATAATCTCAATGGTGTTAGTTTTTTGTTCATCAAAAAAGATAAGGTTGGACAAAAGAAAAGTTTCATCTAGTTAAACCAAAAGAAATATTTCATTAGAAACCAAAGTAAGGTTTTATCTTAAATCAAAAGTAAGGTTTCAAACCTGTCACTTTTACTGAGAGATAAAATATATTGGTGCAAACAGTAAAATAGTAGGAAACCTTTGAATTGTTGCATTGATGGTCTGCAGCTATTTAAGGTCCTCTACCTCTCACTACTCAAAACATTAAATTTCATACACCATCTAGAGAGTTGGGTAGGACCGTAGGAGTGAGGGAAAAATTACTAAGAGAAGCAGATTCAGGCAACAACAAATATCAATTATGGCTGGAGGTTAGATCATATATATTCCATGTTATTTAATCTCATAGAGAGAAAAAAACCGACAACATTTAAAAACAAATATCTTATTAACGCGCCAGTTGGTCACTGCTAGTGTGCACGCGCACCAACAAATCTCATTTTTATAATTTTTTTTTACAGGGCTCACAAAAAATTCATTTCCTACAATATCCATTTTCTTCTCTCTTCCATTCACATATGCCAAAAAAACTCAAGAAAAACAATATTGTGGATGCTCTAAGAGCAATTATATTTCTTTTTTAATTGTAACGAATATTATCAACTAACACCTGTACTAATGATATTCAATACAATTAGGCATATATACATAATTATTACACTTAATATTACCTTCACTATTACAAATTTTATATTATATACGTAGTCACATCCATGGATATACAATATAAAATGGATGTTAATTGAATGGTTCTACTTAACTACTAAGTTGTTACACATTATTTTCAAAAAATATTCTTGGTTGAATATTATATTGTAATGTATGGACTATCTTTATAGATGCATTTTTTCCTTAAATAATCACACATATTATTGTTGAAGAGACAAGGACATTTATTAGATGTCTTCCATTAGCCTCTGCATTTGGAGGTTCACGGTTAGACATACATTGAGATTCCCAGCATGAATATTTTAGGTGGAGTGGGTGTAGTCTTCTCATCCATTGTGCCGTGTGGACCGATCGAATTCAAGAATATTTTTGGTTGTATGCCACCAAAACCGCAATTAATTTTGAAATACCAACGCAAAATCTTTGACTCACATCCTATACACATTTCCTTTTTTAATAAATTATGTTAGAGACCTTTAAAAGTGTTATTTTTTTATTAATCAGTCTCTAACCTATGAAGATTTCTCATTAATCCGTAGTGATTCATTATAGTTTTTTACATTATTGTGAGATTAGATAAAATTATATGAATTAAAAAATTTCACCGTTTATATGACAATAAAACTAAAAACTTATATTGCCACATAGATGGTGAAGAAAATTTTAGTTTTTTAAATTATTAGCTTGGTCTTGTGAGATTAATCTGAATTTAATTTGAATTAGACTCCATGAAGTTTGAATTGTACTTTAGAGTAACATAACACAGACATAATATTAATATATTTCTTTTCATTACAGTTAAAACTTAAAAGAAAAGAAAATTGATTACTTGCCTTACTACGGCAATACCTACCGTACCATAAAAATGAATATTATATTGTTAGTCTAAATTTTCAGATACAAATTGGAATTCTGTATCAATAAGATGAAGAAAGAGGAAAAGAAAACCAAACAATTCAAACTTCGTAACTAATGTTTAAACTATAAAAATTCAGCATCTATCATTCAATTAAATGGTATGTTTTATTTCAATTAAAAATCTAATTAAATGACATATTTCGTCTCAACTATAAATATAAACTAGTAACAGGTGGATTAGACATTTATAATTACTATATTATATGCTCAATAAATTCAAGTGTTATAATATTTTATTATAAAAATAAAAGTTATTGAACTTGCATTGTGATCTCAAAATTAAATGATGAGATCGAACAATTATATTTTAAGTCTTTTAGGATTTTTTTTTTATATAAATCCATTTGTTTTCCTTTGTTCTCTTAACATAAAAATTAAAACATTACTCCGTATTTTTAAAAAAAATACTCATGATATATTTACAATGTACTATTTGTTCTATATTTTTTCAAACATTCTCCGCCTAACGAATCTAAGTCCCCACCACCAGGGTTCAAACTTCAAACCTATGACCACCTGTTTAAAATAGTAACCAAGATATCATCACATTACGTAGTAGTTGACAAGAATAATGTTAAACTGTTCAAGTATAAGGTTATATATATAATATATATACACACACGTACCTGAAGTTTGTGGTTTGATATCTCTAAGGATACCCATATACAAAAGGATGGCCATGATTGATAGCTAGATCCAATTAACTCTACGTCATCAAACTTAATTAAAGTTACTGTCATTATCTTAATCTAAAGTCACCCAACATACTACTTGCCAGTTGCCAGTATATAATTTAGAGGTATAGTATATAAGTTTCTTTTGCTTTCACGTAATTAGATACTTTTTAAAGTGATCACTATATATACACACACACATATATTTAATCTATACAATAAATATAATTATAATTCTCAACATTATAAATAAGATCATTCCAGAAACTCTTACAATATAATTACTATTCTCTATTCACTACTCCCCGGCATGTCATTCAATAAGGGAGTGATTAATAAAGTATAGTACTTGTAGATGTAAAAAGCATTTTCCTCATAAATATATCAATATTATTATAACATTCATGCATTAGTACGTAACAATTAACTAGAAACCAATTATAACAACCTGTAATCAATAAATAGGAACCTAATTAAACCCCATACACTTTTGAATTTTGATTGGTATAACTGAAACCCTAAATGGTTAAGATAAATACAAAATAATAATTATATATGTTTTATCAACAAAAAAAAATTATATATGCACTTACATAAAAAGTTTAAATTGTTAATTGATATACGCAGTTACGCACTTCAATACTGATCTAATCAAGTACTCGGTATTTCTCTTAACATTAAGTCAATAAAACGAGACATTGATTGGTCATATTTTGTAAAATACTTGTACGTGTACCTAATTCTTCAACTATTTCCTCAAAGAGGAGAGAAAATGCCAAGATTTGAATAACCTTTTGATTGTAATATAATTTTATTTTCTCAACTGGTTGGTATATAAATTTTAAAGAAGTATATAATTAGGGTCCATATTGCGGCGCAACATCTGGGGTAGGGGCAGAGTTTCAGGGGCTCGACCACTCAACAAAAAGGTGAATGTAACGACATGAAACCAAACATCACCTCCCTAGCTAATTAATGATTGAGCTGAGTTGCATTCAAAAGTGGGTGTTTTGCCATAACAATGAACAATCCCACCAACCTAATAAATTCAATTTAAAATATTGTCTGCACTGCCTAATCCTCATTAAAATTTTAAATAATTTCGTAAGCAAGACTTGTTGTTTGCTTGCTTGCTGTATAATAGCCTTCACCAAATGGAGCAATCATTAATCTGTTGGGTTTATCTTAATGGTGGGTCTTTAGGTGGTCTATCTTGTCTACTCATTGCACTTAAAATTTTAGAAGTTATTGGTACACTTGAATTGAATTGTTGGTTGTCTATTTTTTTAAACATCACTTAATAATTGTGTCACAATATTTTCTTCTTTTAGTGATGAGAAAAATCTGTAATCATTATCTGATAGTGTGTATTGATAAATTTCGTCTTGTGACCCTAGTCGTCATTGAGGTTGACCGGCTGGAATCAATAAGGCCAATGAACCGTTCTTATTGGTAGGTAGTCAAATTTGTAAGATTGCAATTATCAAGTCAACAAGCTAACTAACTTGGTTGGGAGACAAAAACCTACTCTTCCTGCATGAACCTTGAAGTTCTCTCTCCAACACTCTTTCTCTCTTCCACTAAGCTCAATCTCATAACCTCTCATATGGGAGAGTCACTACATACCATCTGAGTACAAGGTGTTTGACCTCTAAGACCGGCTTTTTAACGTAAAAACCACATACTCTCTCTTTGAATTTTATTAATTTATCCACAAAATATTTCTTTTGAATTTTATTAATTTATCCACAAAATATTTCATTGACAAATTTAATTTTTCTTATCATGATCTATGCTTGTAAAAATAGAGCACTAGTTACACACAATTCATGGACAATAAATATACTTTCACTTATGAGTAAATACCAGTGGAGGTCCTCCGACTTTGATGGCACCGTCACTTTTAGTTCTCAACTTTTAAATTAACCACTTTTAGTCATCCGACTTTGATGGCACTGCCACTTTTAGTCCTCAACTTTTAAATCAACCACTTTTAGTCTTCTTACTTTTTGTTTCTAACCACTTATGGTCCTTTCTTTACAATTGGACATCTAATGTCATTTTCTCAAGGACACTTCAATCATATTTAATAGGAGTTAATTCCAGCAATGGTCCTCCGACTATGTTGATTTTCCAAAATTAGTCATCGGCTTTTAATTTGGACAATTTAGGTCCCTTGACTTTCAAATTCTTTCCAATGTTGGTCCTTTCGTCAAATTTTGGTTAAATTGAGGTCAAATGAAGGGGTAAAATTGTCCGTTCACATGTTTAGTGTATTAATACTCGTATTTCTCCTATCCTATATGCTGTATATATGAATATAATCCAGTCGAAGTCTCAATCGAAGCCATATAATCTCATTCGATGTCTCTTTGATTGATATTATATTCATATATATAGCGTATAGAACAGAAGAAATACGAGTATACAAGTGAATGAGCAATTTTACCCTTTCATTTGACCTCAATTTAACCAAAATTTGACGAAAGGACCAACATTGAAAAGAATTTGAAAGTCAAGGGACCTAAATTGTTCAAATTAAAAGTCGGGGACTAATTTTAGAAAATCAACATAGTCGAAGGACCATTGCTGGAATTAACTCTATTTAATAGAGTCAATGAAATAAAACATTCAATTACCATATTTAACCTTCTTGTGAATATTACCGTAACACGGCATATATTACTCCGATACACCACCATTTTTTTTTTCCATTTTGGCTTCTCCAGTTTTTATTTGCATTAAATGCATGACACGTGCGGCATGCTTGTGACATGCCGAGATCTCGGTCATCTTAAATCTATTTTTTTTTTATAAGTGGGTGCTATAATTATTAGTATTACTATATTATTATTATCATTGCTATCAGTACAAACACAATGTTTAAAGATGATGTGTCACCCTTGCCAATCTCCAACACTAAAAACCCAAAACTTTAATATAAAAATTTTCCATTCTTGGTCACTAAAAGGCTATATTTCTCATCCCACACTCTAAACTACCGAATTATAAAATAATAAATTACGGTATTCAATTACTTATTAAGTAAGAGTTACAATATCTGATACTTATAAAAAATCTTTTACACTGAGACTACTAGAGTGCAATATTATATCTTGTCTATAATATGATATTCGAGAACTAACTGAGCTAATCATGCCAAAAATTTGTCCATTCAAGTCTTGGTCTTGTGCCAATTTTAGGATAAGAATTTGGAGTTGGTTTTGGTAGGACTATATATACATACATTAGGCTTCTTTGGGTTTGGCTGAAACTCTTGACTTTGTAATTTTGCACGCATACAAAAACCAGACAACAACACAAAACTCTTGAACCATTCATTATACAGCTCAGCTCACCGTGGTCCATTTCTCTTCTCAGGTATCTCTTTCTTCTTCTTCTTCTTCTTTCACCTGTTATTAACTTGTTTATGGAGTTTGTTTTTGCTGGGGTTTTATCATTTGCTTTGGTTCTCATTCTGTGATTGGTTTTCTGCCATAAAGTCTCCACCTTTGTGGCTCTGTTTTCTGCCAAGATAGCTCGCATTGATTATGATTTGACCTTGGCTTCTAGGCTGTCACTGCATGGTAAAAGTGACAGCTAAACTGAACTTCTGTTCTGTTGTGTTGCCCTCACAGATAGTTCTATTTGTTAACATTCCCAGAAATGTGTGTCTGAATCTGATTCTTTGATCTGAGGCTGGAGTTCTAGGTAAAATGTTTTAGTTAGATTCTGCCATTTTTGTTGGTTCTGGTTTTTCTGATTCAGACTCATGAGTAAACTATTGATGCCCATGTTTTTAACTTTTTTTTTTTTCATGTTGTTTGACTATTTGTTCTGTAGTATTAATTTAACTAAGACTTTAAAAGTCTTTTTTTTTCCCTTGTTCATATTGAGATATTTCTCCATCCCCTCTGTTCATGAGAGCCCCAAAGTCTTACAACTCAGGCTATTCATTTGATTTTTACTGTCTGCTTTTTTTGGTGGTTTTTCTTTTTCTTTTAATTCAGTTTTATTATTCAATTAAAGTAGGCTTTGAACTTTGGGAGTCTGAAATTATCATGTGCCAGTTTGTGAATACTGAGAATTTGGTTGTTCCAAATTTCTTTGGCTTTTCTTGAATCACCCTTGATTGTTGCAGAATTGAAGAGCTGCTGTGATGTGTTGATCTCAGCATCTCAACCTCCTTTTATGACATTCAAGGTAACTAATGATTTGTGTTGATAATTGCAATCAAGACACATAATTAAGGAAAACATCAAATCTTTTGTGTGTGAAAATGTTCAGGTGTAGGCATTTGTGGGATGCTCCTGTGATCTGACAGTTTTTGGAGGAAGGCAGTTTTTTTGTCTTTGGGGATTCCTAGGAAACATGGGCGGCTGTGTTTCAAATCCAACCAAGAAGATCAAATCACACAGAGTGCCCTTCCCAAAGTGTCGAAGGTTTCGCAGGAAGAGGCCTTGCAGTGTGTCCGTTGCACCAATAGAACAGTTTTCTGGTGTGGGGAATTACGGGAGAGATTTCGATGCAGACGAGTTTGTCTCGATCGAGAATGAAGAATGGATGGTGACAAACCGGAGACGAGCTAACCTCAGCCAAGTTGATTCTAGTGGTATATATAATTCTCGAGATTATTGCAGGCTGATAAATTTTGAAGCATATGCCTAAATTAAAATTGATTTCTTCGTTGCAGGGGTGTGTCAAGAGGAAGCCTGGTTCGATTCGAATAGTTTCCTCGAGTCTGATTCAGATGAAGACTATTGCAGTGTTCATGGAGGTATATAATTAGATGTTCCCTGGTTTTTGGTTCCATTGTGCCATGATAATATCGAGTTGCATTTTCAAATTGCTGTGATGTTTGTACCAGACTTTTGTCTTTCGTTGGGCAACACAGCCGGGAGTGTATTAGCAAACCAAATGGCTATGTGCGAGGGAGATAGAATCACTGAACTTTGTAAGTAGAGATTCCGAGGAATATATACTTACTTGATTGATCAATCCCCCCTCTGCAATTGGTATCTGGTGCTTTTCAAAAACACTAAACGAACGGGCATAAAAACAGGTACATCTAAAAGATTGTTGTGTCGTCCAAGGGCAGGACAGATCATTCCATGTTCTAAGGACGAGAAACTAGCTCAAGGGTGTTGGATTCCGGTTTCGCCTTCGGTCTTTAAACTCCGGGGAGAGACTTTCTTCAGGTACACAATTATCTTCATCTTTTGCTGCTTTCCTGAGTATCTAACTTTCGTTTGGGAGTGTCACTAACAATGTAACATTTCTATTTCTCGATGCAGAGATAAGAGGAAAAGCCCTGCACCCAACTGTTGCCCTTATGTTCCTTTCGGTGTTGATCTATTCGCTTGCTCCCAGAAGATATCTCACATTGCTCAGCATCTTCAATTGCCTACTGTAGAGCCACACGATAAAGTTCCACCGCTTCTGATCATTAATATACAGGTATGGTGTTATCTGAATTTAATCGGTTTAAATTTCTAAGACTAGTCAAGTAATGTTGATTAATTCTACCAGCTACCAACATATCCCGCTTCCCTGTTCCTTGGAGACGGGGATGGGGAAGGAACGAGCCTCGTCTTGTATTTCCAATTATCAGAGAACTTCGAGAAAGAGACTTCGCCACAATTTCAAGACAGCATAAAGGTTCTTTTAACGATTTCGATCTTTAACATTGGCATTATCCTTTTTCTTTATTTAATTGCCCTATTTATCTCTGAAATAGTTGCACCAAAAAAGCCTCAAAAGGAATTGACAAAGAGGGATGTGACAGAACGATCTAGTTATCGCTCTGTCACCAACAATCTGTGGATTAACCTGATTTTTTTCTTCAGAGACTTGTGATGGATGAGGTGGAAACCGTCAAGGGTTTTGCAAAAGAATCAGCGGTGCCATACCGGGAGAGACTAAAAATTTTGGTTGGCGTCGTGAATCATGAAGAACTCCGCCTGAATTCTGCAGAGAAGAAGCTTTTGCATGCCTACAACAATAAGCCAGTACTTTCACGTCCCCAGCACGCTTTCTATAAGGTAAATATATTTTTATTACAACACGGTGAGCATTCGTTATCATAGTGTGTACTAAAACGAACTTTGCAATGCTCTTATTCTCAGGGTCCAAACTATTTTGAAATCGACCTGGATGTTCATCGTTTCAGCTACATTTCTAGGAAAGGGCTTGATGCATTCCGGGAGAGGTTGAAACACGGGATACTTGATTTAGGGTTAACGATCCAGGTATTTACTTCATTTCTTCACTCATAAACATTTTTTCTCAAGCAAATTAGGCAATATAGTTCTATGAAGCTAAGAGAAAACATAAGATTAGATTTTTATACTTTCCATTTTTGTTTTGGACAATGTAGGCTCAGAAGGCTGAGGAACTGCCAGAGAAAGTTCTGTGCAACATTCGACTAAACAAGATTGATTTTGTAAATCATGGGCAGATACCTCAATTTGTAATACCTGTATAACTCAACTGAGGTGGAAGAGAATTTAGGGTTTATTATTGAATTCTTAAGCCACAAGAAATTCCTTGACCAGTAAAAGGTGACAGTTGTGGAATTCCAGATGTGGTGGTCTATTGGAGATGATGATTAATAAAATGATTGTTGCCTTAGCTTGTTCTTCACATTTTCTTTAGCTCAATTCTGCAATACAATTATTGGTGGCATTTAAGTGTTTGTATAATTGTACTTTTGTCTTTTGACTGCAAGTATGATAACCCCACTATTGACATTTGAAAATCTACCCTCTCCATAATTCCATGTTTCCTTGCAAATTATATCATTTTCCTAACATTCATGATTCAAAAATTTCAAAATAGTCAAAAGAGGTAGGATAGTAAGAGATTTTGACTTTTTAGCGGCTGAATAATTGTTAAACAATTATTTCAAATTAAGGGTGTGTTTGAAAATCAGAAATATGATTTCTGAAAAATATTTTTTTTTTCATTGTTTAGTTACATTTCAAAAAAAAAAAAATGTTTTGATTCATTTTTTGAGAATGAGTTTTTTTTTTTTTTTTTTTTTTTTTTGAAATCAAAGACTGAACATTTTTTGAGAATGAGTATAATTGTATCAAATCTTAACAATTTTGAGCAAACAGCGGTGCATTCAAAACAAACATGTTTATACAAGCAATTTAAGGGGTATCTCTTTAAAAAGTAAAATCAATATTATTTATTAAAAAATACTGGTTTCATAATGTATTAAAAAAAAAAAAAAGATTTTAGAAGCCAAAAATCGGCTACTGATAAGTTTATGACGGAAACTTCTCCGATTTTCGTATCTTTCGGCTGTGGTTTTCATTCCCACAGTCGAAAATCATCTCCGGTGGTCAATGTTCATCAAATTAGGCATCGTAGATTAAAAAAAAAATCAAAAAAGTAAAAAAGAGAAATACCTTGCTAGTTGATTGAAGAAGAAAATGAAGAAGGTTTGAGAGAAAGAAGAAAATGAATAAGAGATTTGACAGAAGAAGATGGAGAAGGTTTGAGAGAAAGAAGAGATTTGTGAGAAGAAAATGAAGAAGGTTTAAGAGTAAGAAGAAAATGAAGACTAGTCGTGTACTTGTATAGCTCTAGAAAGTGACTCGATTTTTATGACATAGACCGGGTTCACCTTGCAAGATCAAGGTCCAAAATGGCGTTGTTTTGCTTCAAAACAACACTGTCCGAATAAAAACAAAGTTTGTCTGCTAGAGTTATAACGCATACTCTTAGATAGTGATTACAAGTTTTCAAAGTCACTCAACAAAAAATATACTCCATTTGTCCCATTTTATATGTCCTACTTACTATTAATTGGTTAAACCAACTATTTCTTTCATTGTTTATTTTCTTTAGTATATTTTACTCATTTTTAACTTTTTTGTTGTACTTAATAGTACTTTTAGTGTAGTTTTTAAATACATAAATTTTATATATAATACGAAACTTAATATTATGAAAAATTAAATTAAAAATAATTTCAGTCAATCATCGCTAATCGAACTAAATACATAAAATGAGACGGATGAAATATCTAATAGTATTAAGTATTAGTATGTTGTGATGCTATAAAACAAAAATGAAATAACATAGGAATCTGACACAGGCATATGTTTTTTCATAACAAAACCAAATCAGGAATACAACTTGACTGGACAGAATCCCATTCGGTAAGAATGAGGAAGAACTAGTCGCCCGTACAAGTATATAAATCACATGATTCGCTGATCTCTTGACATGACAGACAACCGTGTCTCCAATCATTGACTTCTTCATTCGTCAACTTGGTTTCACAACTTCCATTCTCAACATAAGTAGTGCTCCGCTTTGATATTTTTTTTTTTAAGATTTCGTTTTTTTAACAACATGACCAATGAAAACTCAAAGTGTTATTCAATCTTGTCGGTTAACTTCTCAATTTAATTAAAAAGTGATATTTCTTGTGAGTTTTCGTGAATGAAAGTTATGAACTTAATTTGACGGATACTCTAAAATCTTAGGATTATAAAGAAAAAACTCATGTTTATTGCATAATTTAGCTAGAACACCGTTTTATAAATAAGAGTAGTACTCCGTATTTGTTACTCGCCGCCCAGTGAAGATCCCCAGAGCGCCCAACGCTAACAGTGTCAACACAAGTTCAAAATGGAGCAACGGAATACCAAGCCCATCCGCTGCATCGTCAAACTTGGTCAGCGATCTTCACTCTCGCTATTTGTCATGATCTCAATTTATCCTATCAAATTTATACTTCTTTTTCTTCTTCTTTTTTTCTTTTCAAAAAAAAAAAATCAAATTTATACTTTTATGCATTCAATCAACTGAATCCGATATCCGTGGCTCCATGGATTCCAATCTAAATATGGATTTTCTTTCTCAAATTGTTTGTATTTCAAGGATTTTTTTGTATTGTTATCGATCATGAATTGTCATTTCGATATCTGGATTTCTTCATAAAGTTTTTATTTATTTATTTTAAAAGACGAATGTGTTATAATGGATTAACATAATTGTATGCTTTATTAAAAATGCAATCATTTACTCTATTACTACTCCGAGTGAATCTTGAAACAATAAAGTTTCCGTTCTACAGTATAGTTCTTGCATATTTATTGAGTAATTGACACAAAAGAATAGCCTGGTTCTTGTTGATTGATATATTCTGGTACTTAGTAATTAAAAAAAAAAAAAGATCATTAGGTGTTTGCCTTTTGTAATCTCAGGAGGAGCGGCCATTACATGTAAAAATGAATTAGAAACCATAGATGAGGAGAACCTTATGACAGTTTCATCTCAGCTCCGGCAAAGTTTGATGTTTGGTTCTGCTTCTCAGAAAGTTTCTGGAATGGACTGGAGTAAAAGGCTTGGATTCTCTGAACCTCCAACTGTTGACAGTGACTTTAGTGATCAACCAGTTGTTGGTTCCAAGAGTTTTGTTGTTGTTCATGGGGCAGGTTGGTAGTGTTTAGTTGTCTCTTTCTTGAAAATATGTATACTCAGACCTTTTTTCCTGTGGAACTTAGTTATCCAATATCTTTAATCTTCCAAAGCGAAATAAAGCTGGATTCAAAAAGATCATCTTGATGGCTAATATTGGTTCTATGATAATACCATCAGTTTTCAGTTCTATCTCTACTTATGGTGGTGCTTTCAGGTTCTTTTGGACACTTCCAAGCGAGCAAATCTGGTGTTCATAAGGGTGGGTTGAGCCAACCTCTTGTCAAGGCTGGTTTTGTTGCTACACGTATATCTGTAAGATTAATTATGATATTCCCTTTAATTGAGTGTCTATCTTTTGACTGTATTGTGGCCTTGTATGTATGCCATATTGTTTAATCATGGATTCATGGATCAAGTTACCTCCCTATCTTCTCTTAAAAAGTCACATACAAAGCTTTACAAAAATTCAGCAAAGTTCAGAATTTATTGCTTTCTCTTCTCCTCAACTCCCTTGATTCCTAAGAAAGTTTGGTCAGGTAACAAACATGAAAAATGAGGTCATTGTATCTGCCAAACTTTTATTCCCACATCATGCAATCCCTTTGGAGGCATTTTTTGTGCTTGGTTTCTTTCTTTAATTTTGTTAATGTTTTTATTTAAATTTTTCTTGAGAGCTGTCTGCCCAGGGTGTTAGTGGAATTAATGGTTTACTATTTCACATCTAGATTAATCCATCAGGAGGCTGGGGACTATACATTGGTTGATTTATGGGCTTTCATGTTTCTGGCATTTCTTATTTTTCTTACATTGCATCTTTGTTCTCTGACATTAAGTGACAGAAAGTTGAGTCTGATTTTTCTCGTGTTTTTTTTTTTCCTGATGTTTTCAGGTTACATCCCTCAATCTTGAAATTGTCAGAGCTCTAGCAAGAGGTACCGGTGCTACTTAAGAAACAAATTTCTCAAGAATATAGAGTTTTTTTTCCCTTGTTGCTAAAATTTTTTGTTGCACGACCATGAATCAAGCAATTAGGAGATAGTCCTACAAACCCAAATAATGTCTCCTCATGAGTTTATTTACTTCAGAAAATCATAATTTGCTGAAAAGCTCATGTTTTAGTTCACCCTTTAAAGAATTTATCCTCGACTATTCTTTGCCACCAAATGCATCTCTTAACTAATAGTTTTGCTTTCTTACAGAGGGTATTCCTTCTATTGGAATGTCACCATTCTCTTGCGGTTGGTCAACTTGTAAAAGAAATGTCAGAAGGCAACCAGATGATTGTATTTGTTAAACAAATGATCATCTTTTATTATCTCTTTAGCTGTTTAGTGTTCTTTTTATTTATTTGTCCATTAAAGTTTGTTTCCATGAATTAGTTGATACCTGAGAACTTATGCATCTCTACAGATGGATACAGCCGATGTGTCTATGGTGGTTAATGCTATTGATGCCGGTTTCATCCCTGTAAGTTTCTATTCATTATAAATTTAAATTTCATATGCTACAAAACTGTGCCCATCCATCAATTCAAGTATATAATAAGCAGTAATAGTCATCATATCCAAAATGATTCAATATGTATGCTGACAGATATTCTGCAATATTCTGAATAGATGATGTGAGGTGCAAGATTGGGGAGTTTATTCATTATAATTTGATCTGCCTTTTGGTACGTTCCCATCTAATATGATAAGTGATAGATATTTGTTCACTGAAATTTCAGGTTTTGCATGGAGATGCCGTACTAGATAGCTCACAGGTTTGGTCAACATATTAGTTGGTCAGTTTACAACTTTACATGGTAGGGAGTTTGATGTATGTATTTACATTTTCAGGAATGCACTATACTGAGTGGAGATGTGATCATAAGCCATTTGGCAGCAAAATTGAAGCCAGAATATGTCGTTTTCCTTGTATCCTCTTCATTTTTAAATTCCATTATTAATTGGATTTTTTAGGCATAGATGAAGATTTCAATCCAAACCAACACATGCTTTTCTAATGGACTGCATAAATTGCTTCTTCCTTGTGCTACATTAAGGGCTGGATGATTTAATTTTCATTTAACTTGGTAGGCCTGCCTTTATATGGCAATATGATTCTGTTTGTATTTATTATATCTTCAACAAGCATGTGAAAACCTGCACAAATATGTCTCCTGAAATTGCTATTATATGAAGTTTCATGTCACACGAGTACCTTGAGAATCACTGCAACAAATGGTTTCTTATTTTCAAAGGCAAAATGTTTGTTACACGCGTTATCCTATATATTTATTCTATAGACAGATGTTTATGGTGTATATGACCGCCCACCTACAGACCCCGATGCTGTACTTCTCCAAGAAATAGGTCAGCATTTAAATCTGAGATGTATTGCAGTAAACTTTCCTCGGCTAATTTAAACAAAATATTTTCAGGATTCTGAGTAAAACTTACTCCATCCAGTATTGTTCTTAAACTTGCTCAATTTGAGCGTAAAATTTATACAGCATTATGCTAAATTCCATATTAGACCAAGGTGAATAACAAATGAACTCTTACAGCTGTGCGTGAAGATGGGAGCTGGTCCGTAGTGAAGCCAACCTTACAGGGCACGAGCAAACCAGGTTAGTGAAATGGTCTTCGTATATAAGTTGAGAGTTACTCTCGTATAGTGCTAGTAGAAACAGTCTAAAAACGATGAAACTATATGATTTGTTCCTCGTTATTCTTCTTTCTTCTCTCTCGATGACAGTCAACAGCTAAGATTAACATGTGAGAAATTCCGCTCTTGTCAGAATTTACTGTGGCTTCCCATGATACAACTGGTGGTATGGTTACCAAAATATCTGAAGCTGCAATGATTGCAAGACTGGGAATCGATGTATACATTGTGAAGGTAAAAAACAGGGTTTGCTTTGACATAACGAGGAAATGAACTCCCTTTCATTATTTTACTTGAAGTAGGCATTTGAGTTCTCGGAAAATTGGATGGATTATGCAGGTGGGAACTGAACACTCACTCCGGGCCCTTGATGGGAGCCTGAGAGGCGAAATTCCTAACGATTGGCGCGGAACAGCACTTCGACTTGTAAGATAGAAGACCTAAAGGTGGATGGGTGGATAACAAGTTGTGAAATGTGAGGGACTGGGATGGATTCCTTTATACCATAGGACTGAAGATGCAGAAGTTGTTTGGGATATATCACAGTCCACGGACTTAAAATTTCCCTTTTCCATTCAGGATGTCTACAAAATTGAAATCTTTTAATATTTCAAAGAGTTATTGTTATTTTGATCTTACGAGTTTGATGGCATTCTTATTATAGGTGCACGCTTAACTTTTTCTTTTTTTTGTTCTTCTGGTGAGAATTTTGACATAATTTAGAATAAGTTGAGGATCAGTGTAATGAAAAATGTAATAAGTTGAGAATCAAGGATCAAAATAGCATTTTGAAAATTAGCTGATTAGACCAATCAATTATCTCAATAAGCTATTTTATTAAGAGTTATAGACTCATCCCCTAATTTTTATTCCCTGATGTGACAGACATTGATAAATTACTTTTTTTCATGCAGTCCCAAATACAAGTGTCAACATCAAAATATTTTGAGTAAAAATTAAGAGTAAAAAAAAATGAGAAATACAATTAAAAATAATTATTTGAACGATTTTCTAAACACTCATAATCTTTTATAATTATTATAACACTCCATAACCAAGAAAAGAAAATGAAAAACTAAATATATTTGTTTAAATATAATAAATAAACTTTTCAAAAATAATAATAATAATAAATCAAACTTTATAAATTTAACATGTGAAGTCACTGGATGTATACAGATAATTGTTGCAGTTAGGCTTTTTTCCCCCACGGACCAAATTCTAAAAATGACTCAATTGAAAGCGAAATACAATAAGTTTACAACCAGACACAACACGAACGACATTCCAAACTTGCCTAACTATTTTTGGAGTTATTCAAATAAAGAGAAATTTGGCAGAACAAATTTTGCAACAAGTTGGTTCAGAGTGTCTAAACTTGACACTGAAATAATCTAACTCTTGGGCCCAATATCCTTCAGAGCACAGATCTGCTCCTCTCCCATGGCAGACATCACACTCACAACAAGGTCCTTGCCGTCAGCAAATCCATCCTTGATCTGGCATAATTCAGGAAAAACATGAATAAGTGCAGTGCAATGAATTAAGATGCATTAAAACCGACATAAAAAAAGTCTCTTCAGGTATTTTTTTTATATGTTATAAAACCCACAATATTTTTAGAAACCATAGTGGCTAAATTAGGAAACTTCGTGTGCCCAGTTGCTAAAAGTAAAAAGTAAAATACACTGACCTGTGAAAGCAAATTTTCATCAGTTGGAAGCTTGAGGTCATCCTTAGTGTTGCCATTCTCAGTGAGCAGACTCACCTGCAATAGTTTCCAGATTAATAATATATTACATTCACAAAAACAGCATAATGAACTTAGCAAGGGAGTTGCAACATACAAATCCATCTTCAGAGATGTCAATGAGCTGGTAATCTGTGCGGTTAACATGGGGAACCTGCAATTATGAAATACAATTAGAAAATAATAGGGTGTCGGGAAAACAGACTGCAACAAGTCTGAATATCTCAAAGGAAAACAGCATACTCAAAAGACAAAAAAGCAGATGGCATACATCACAGTTGTGTGAAGATGGAACAATATCTTCAAGCTTCTTTCCAGTGAAAATGTCAATTCCAACAAAGTGGCATTTAGCATGCCCATGCTTGCCAGTCTTGGAGGTTGAAACTTCCACAACCTATTCCCCCAAAGTCAAATATTAGGACAGAACTAAAATCAAGTAATTATTGAATAGATAACTTACATTGTGGAACTATATATACAAGTCAAAATGCAAGGGATAAAACCAAATTGAACAAAAGAAACCCATCAAGATCAGAAACAATATGCACTCTGCACTCAACACTTAGATGGCCAGATTATCCATAAATGCAAATACTTTGATACAACCGCACTGTTAATCAAGCACAGAATTAGTTAGCATAATGATTTTTCATCTATCCATGAGGAATTCTTCGGAGGAAAGTAAGCAGCAAAAGTTGCAATGTTCAAAAGCTAGCCCTGGAACAATTTTAACAAATTCCAATACTTATAAACAGACGCAAATTCCAGACAGATCCTATTAACGGCAAGTGATCAGCCTTAAATATACACTGTCACAATCTACTACTGCATTTAATATTCAGACCTAAGCTATGCAGATGCTACTAAACAGCAAGAACAAATGGCAAAAGTACTAAACATATATACTCCGTAGCAATCGCCTTCGCAATTGACTAAACTATCCAACTTTTGAAATTCACACAGCTACTAGTGAAGCAAGCATAGCTCAATTTCTGGCAGAAATAACGTTAAAATGCAAAAGCAATTCCATTAAAATTCTCCAAAACTAAAGGATCTAAGCTTATATATAATCTAGTATACATAACTAACACCATTCATAAACGCAAACAAGTCGCTTAATAGATTAATAACATCCATACGAGGGAGAGGGAGTTAGAGAGAGACCTTGCAAGGACGGTTTTTGATGACAATGTAACCGTTCTTACGGATAGTGCCGGCCTGCTGAGGGTAAGTCTTGGAAGCTCCGGCATCGGCCTTGGACTCGAAATGGTGCTCCTCGTCCGACATGGTCGTTGTCGTCTCCGAGAGTCAATCCGGCGAGGTTTGCTATAGAGTGAGAGAAAGAGAGATAGCGAAGGGACAGAGACGGGATAGATTGCGATCGAGCGCGT
Organism: Ipomoea trifida; assembly: GCA_003576665.1. Taxonomy (NCBI): domain Eukaryota; kingdom Viridiplantae; phylum Streptophyta; class Magnoliopsida; order Solanales; family Convolvulaceae; genus Ipomoea; species Ipomoea trifida. Next base: position 25,707,627 of record CP025644.1, read on the forward strand.
GCCCACGTATAAATAGCCGGGGAGTGTCGTGTCGTGTTTGGGAAAAATATAAAACAATTTTTTATATATATTTATTTATTTGGGCAGTTTTGGTCTTGCGTAGAAACGACGCAGTGTTTATCACTGTGCTCAGCACTTATCTTCAAACGCCGTCGTTTAAATAAGCTCGATGAGTGCGTGTATCACGTTTATTTCAAAAGGTTACAATTTTGTGCACAAGGTTTGATAGAGAAAATATTATTTTTAGTCACTCAACTATAATACATGTATCAATTTTGGTCCTTGACTATTAAAAATTTCAAATTAAGTGCATGACTATTCAATTTGTATCATTTTTGGTCCTTGACTATTAACATTTTCAAATTAGGTGCATGACTATTCATTTTGTATCACATTTGGTCCTGCCGTTAAATTTTTCGGCCAAATTTTTGACGAAGTCATCGGGAGTGACCGGCGTTTTCTATTTTTTTTTATTTTTAAGTTTTTTTTTATTTAAAAGTTACGAAGTATTAAACTAATTTTTAAAATAAAAATTAAATAAATTAGTCGGTCACCGATGACTTCGCCGAAAATTTGGCCGGAAAATTTAACGGTAGTACCAAATGTGATACAAAATGAATAGTCATGCACCTAATTTAAAAATGTTAATAGTCAAGGACCAAATGTAATACAAATTGAATAGTCATGCACCTAATTCGAAATTTTTAATAGTCAAGGACCAAAATTGATACATATATTATAGTTGAGGGACTAAAAATGATATTTGCTCAGGTTTGATATTTCATACTCCGTATTTCGTTAAAAGGTACATTTTGATCATGGAAAACAATTAGGTGAGAAATATAGATTAGTCTCTAATTATTATTACTATAAAATAAAATAACATATATATTGTCTTGATGCTAATCCTAAACATCTCTACCTAAGTTAATTCCTACTAATCATGAAATGACGTTTCATCATTTTATTATGAGCAACTCGGCCAAGTGGTAAGGCTATTGACTTGGAAATAATAAAATTACAAGTTTGATTTTTATTGTAAGAGTTAATACCCGACATAGTCCTCGACAATAGTGGTTTTACTCAATTTAGTCCTAAATGACTTTTTCTACTTAATTTAGTCATCGACTTTGATGATTTTACTCAGTTTAGTCCTCCGTTAACAATTCCGTTTGTTGACTGCTAAAAGAATGGTCAACATAATAATTTCTCCTCTCTTTTTTTGTCAGATTACCTCCTCTCCAATGGTGTAAATTATTGAGTTTGTTTTATTCAACGAAACACGGATGCATCCAAGATATTAACAATATCCACAACATTCTGTACAAGGGCACAACCCTTTTTGAAGTTTTATGCATTTGCATAATACATTTTATTTTGTTATGAGTTCTTGAAAAGAGTTTGACAACCCACTTCAGATCTTCTGAGCCTCTTCTTCAGCTATCTTCCCTGATTTCTCGCACTCAGCCTTTTCTATTTCGACTTGCTTCTTCTTCTTCAGCCTCTCCCTCTCCATATATTTTCTGGATATAGATGTTCTCTTTAGCATGTTCCTCTTCGCTGAGGATCTGACCCTGCTGTCACTAAAGTATCGGAGCCCTGAGACAGATGATCGTCCAGCTCCATATGGTGTGCCTTTCATCAAACCATACGAAGTCCAGTGCGCAAAGCCAAAGATCTCATTGACATATCTTCTTCTTCTCTGATGATGATTACTGACTAGGAGAGAGTGTACGCATTGAGTTTGTTTTATAAGAATTCTTTGTATCAACTTTATAGTTTCTCCCTGTTAGAGCTTGTCATTAGTTTAGCGTTCCATACTTCAATGTTTAAACCTGATGAGCATTAGCAACAATAAGAGGGAGAGAAATTACCATGTTGACCCTTCTTTTAACGGTCAACAAACGGAATTGTTAACGGAGGATTAAATTGAGTAAAACAATCAAAGTCGAGGACTAAATTAAGTAGAAAAAGTCATGTAAAACTAAATTGAGTAAAACCACTATAGTCGAGGACTATATTGAGTATTAACTCTTTATTGTAAGCATGTTAATTTTTTTTTTTTTTTTTGTTAAATCAATGTCACAATTATTTTAGTATAGGAGAGTAGTATTTTTCGTTTAAAACTATAATGGCCTTATATATCTTTTAATTTTGGTGGATATAAATTTTTTTTTAAAAAGAAGAGAATATTATTATGTCTTTATAAATGAAATAATAAAGGCTATAAGTGATAAATGTCTTGAATATGAAATTTTTTAAGCATGAGTACTTTACATGAAAAGTAGTGTACAATTATTCTTTTTTAAGAGGGATACGTGAAGTTATCCTTTCATTCTTGGGAAAAAGTTTGGAGGAAACTAGGAAAGTGATTTTAACCATTCACGTTAAGAACCTTTCGACGTATAAGTACCACTAGTTTTTCCATCCTAGAAGCAAAGTACTTATTGGCGTGCTTATGTTGTGTTTGGATGGCTCGAAAGTGATAGCAAAGAAAATGAAAATGAAAAAAATGAGAGAGGAAAAACAATTGAATTTGGACCGCAAATTACTTTATCACGTAAATGAAAGTAGTGGCAGTCTGATAGAGAGCCATCACAGGCGTCGCCGCCAATCACTGTCATTTATCTCATCATTATTCATTATTATATTAAAATTTTCTTATCCCTATGGAATATATACTGCTTTCAAAAAGGCAAATATATGATATATATCTATTATCTAGTATGATTTACAGAAACGTAAAGAATCAATCAATTAATCGAAAACACATTCAAATATACCCCTATGAGGCAAACATCTGTTATCAAAACTGGGAAATAAAACGAAGAGGAACTAGCATTTTTCACGTAAAAAAACACACAACCTGTGCTCCTGCATCTTTTCATATTTCATAGAATAAGTATCAAAAATAAAATAAAATTACGTAATAAATTTTTTTTACTAAAAAAAATATATTCAAGGGTACCTGCGAAAATTTCACATCGCTAGAATAGTCAAGAATATATTCCAGAAAGAACACAAAGTGACTCCATTAGGCAAGTGGAAACACTTGGAATAATTTACCAGAATAATGTAAGCAAAAAGTGTGGAATACCAGTCATCAGCGATTAGCAAATTCTTCAACACCAGAATAACAGTATTAAGATATATACAAGGCTAGCAAGTAGCAATCCATCGGTAAAAAAGCAGCACCTAACGTTAGGAAAATGAATAGTTGCCATGCAAGTTCATCTCTTTATCCTTTTCACCTCTTCAGGTTCGGGGACATGCACGTAGAAATGTCATGTACTAAAATGACTGGAATTATCAGTTGGAATGTAGAAATCAAACCTGACGTCGACAGAACTGGAGTCTTCTCCATTATCTTTGTACTCAGTATTCGTTATTGTTCCGGATGGATCGTCTTCTTGGTATTCTGATCGCACCCGGCGAACTGGCACCATTACAGAGTAGATTGTCCCAAGTTCTGGATCTCTAGACACATTCAGCTGAACTTTATCTTGTGATTCTATCTCCACATAGTCTGAGAGAGTGCTAACGACATTGCTTACTATCTTCTGCTTCGCCTCATCACTCACTGCACAACGATCAGAGAAAAGGATCATCTTCAGGCGTTGCTTGGCAATGTTTGCATTAGACTTTCTCCTTGACAGTGATGATGGAAACATTATCTTCCAAGCCAAGTTTAAGCGTTCAAAAAAGCTCAAATTTATGGCATTAAGGAAGAAGTCATCAAACTCCTGGCTCAACGAACTTGGGGAAATTCTATATTCCCCCAGCGGTTTTCCAGAGTGGCAGTGCATACTATGGCCATCACGTACTGAACGAGACCTTATAGGCACAACCTCAGAAGCACTATAATCTACCTGCAATGCAGCAGGATCGTGAAGGGTCAGCTGTGATAGCAACATAAACATGTCAACTGAGTCTTAAAGCATGCTTGCACTAGACAACATTTGGATCATTAAGTCAGGATAACATGCTTACATGCATTAACAAATTATAACAATACTTTCACCCAAAGAAATTCGGTGCTAATAGGTCACAACTTAGTAAGTTTTATGCATTACTGCAACAGCCAAAAATGTAAGAATAGAAGAAACGATGCAAATATTATAGTGCATAGAGAGCAAAGTTCTTACTAAGGTTAACCTTAGGAGTTAGGAGGGATTTAGTTCAAGTTATCTAACATTACCTAAATAATGTGAGTATGATAGTGTTATATAACTTGTTTACTTCAAATTATGTGATAACGTTATATAACATTACCGTATTCACATTACCTAGGTATTATGAGTATAGTAATGTTATATAATCTGTTTAGTTCAAGTTATGTGATTACCTCAATAATCTTAAATTACAGCCACGTCAAACATAACCACAACTAAACATGTTAATACGGAGTATTACATTTTCACAATCTCAACTAAACATACAAGGTAATCTTACATCCTCATAATCTCACATTACCTCTATGAAGGTAATCCTATTACCCAAGTCCCAAGGTAATCTCACATTCCATGAACTAAATACAGAGATTACACAGTGTGTATACTACCCTAGAGAATCAAGCATAAAGCTTTTACTAATAAGGGAAACATGTCTAAGAATCTTCAAAAAACAAAAGGATTCATTACATTTTTAAAAAGCTTATGCTTTAATGATTCCCTTACAAAAGCATTACCACGGCATATAGTTGGCAAGCATAAATTGCTGCTACAGCTGCCAGCCTTGTCTCAATTGACCTTCAACATACCAACCTCCACATTAAGATGCATTGCATGTCTTTACAAGGTAGATATATGTATTTCGATATATCTGGAAAAACATATCCTCTTTATTTTTCCTATAAAACAGGTTTAGCATGGAATAGTCACCATTTGGCACACAGACGAGAAATTATGCCTAAGTACAAGTCATGAGATGTGGTGAACCAAAAAATTATGCTACTAACTAGGATATGATCAAGAAAATGCTCACATTGTAAGATTTTCCTGTATAATATATTAATTAAGAAGATTTTTGGTGCAATAACTAGGCTTGTTAAGAGGTTTGGTCAGACTAAATAACTAAGGGTGTGTTTGGTTCACACATTGGAATCGGAATCAGAATGGGAATCAAATACTTGGTAATGATAATGGGTTTTGGTGAAAGTATTTTGCATGTTTGGTAGTAGGGTGGAATTGGAATGATTACTAATATTGATGTTTGGTTGTGTATGATCTTATAATGGGAATAAATGTTTTAAAAATACGAAAACAAAAAAAAATATAATGATCTTAATATAATGACAAACAAAGCATTAATATGAACAAAAAAAATATCAAAACAAAAATCTAAAAGTACTAATCCAAACATAAAAGTTAGATTACCAATAAGATGGAATGATACCCCTTTTTAATTAGGGAATGAAATTTTTAATTGAATGGGTAATCAAAACCCATAGTTGTGTTTTAAAAAATTGTCAACTAAACACTAACTATGATTTTGATTCCAATTCCTAGTGTGTAAACCCATGGACCAAACACACCCTAAACGTTACTTCGTATTTAGTTTACCAAATACATGCCTATATTGATGGGATATAGCATATATAGTTCCTTGGTACTCTCACTGCTTAGTTAACGCAAAATAAGCCATCTAAAGTTCCGAGTTAAGTGTGGGACAAAACATCTAACTCTCTCCATGCAGTCCTACGGTCCTACCATTCCAAAGGCAACACAAACACAAAGATATCAACTATGGTGGACGAATTAGATTCTATATTGCTTGCGCTATGAAGGTTAGATTTCATTATCCTTTTACATGTAAAATTCATGTATATAATTTTGTATATGTCTAACACACATCAAAGTTATATCTCTATATTAGACAATACTCACATCACAATTTTATGTCTATATCTAACTGTATTGTACTTTTTGCACAAATCTCTGAACTGTATTTAGTGTTGTCCATAGTAGGCACACTAATTGAGGAAAGCAAGGCTTCTAGTGGCACTCAGCAGAAAGAAATAGGAGTAAAAGCCTAGGTTAGTCCTATGGAAGGCAATGCTAAGTGAGTGAACTAAAAATGAAACAGGGAAACTACTGAATAAATAGCTTTTTTATGAGAAACGAACAACAGAAACTAGAGTCTCAAAATCATTGCCTCCATACTTTTAGGTTGTGTTTGATACTGGAATTGCAGCAAATTTGAACAGTGTGGACCTTGGAAGGAAACTGATATTATTTAATCGAATTTAACTATATCTTAAGAAATGATATTTTCATTCCTTCTTCCATGGAAATTACAATTCCTTCCAAAGTAGTTAAGGGGAAAAAGTATTAGAGATAGAAATCGTGATAATTCCAGAGGACATGAATAGTTGCATGCAAATTCAAGTCTCGGACTGGTCAGAAAATATAAAACTGACCTAAGGTTAACATAAGCACCCCAATAACGTCCTCTAAACAGACAAAACCATATATATAATTGAAGAAAAACTCAAATAATTCACAGAAAAAGCTAAATTAACTCGCATTAGAGAAAATACAAGAAACGTGGAACCGAAAAATGAAAAAGAAGTTGAGTTGAAACCTCAAAGGATAAAAAGGGCCAGAGACAAACCTTGGAAGGAGGAAGAAGATGAAAATGCTGTGAGCTCCGGCGAAGACTGTTATTCGGAAATGGAGTCATTGCGGCGGAGACCCGTAACCCTACGGATATCTCCATTTCTCAAAATCGGATCTAGTGAAGAAGGATAGGGTTCGAAATGGAGCTTTCAGGCGTCTGCCATTAGTTTAAGCTTCGAGTGAGAGAGTTCGCAGTTCAAAGCAGAGGCTGTAGAGCCCTGCTCCCGTTAACTCCCTGACCTACGTCGTCGTTTCGAATTTCTTCTTTTAGATTTTGACCACATATTTTAGGGCTAAATTCATTTGCCGTGAATATCATAGCGACGTCGTTTCCATATTCGTATTATAATTTAGGGAACTAAAAAGTTAAATTTGTCCCTAAATCGAATGAATATTATAATTGGATTAACTGAACAAAGTTTTAATGAGGCATCCTAAATTGATAAAATAATGTAATTGGATCCTAATATTACCTATTTAATTGGGTATTGTTGATCTGGCATTATCTAAACTTCACGTAATGTGATCTTGTTTGATAAATCAAATAATTTTGAATCTTAAATTAAAATGATAATAAACAAATAAAAAATCAAACATAGACAATTACAATTGTTATGTTTCTTACCCTAGGCAATATAGTATTGTAATCATGGTTGTTCTGTTGATATTTAGACTTTTTATGAGATAAATTTCTCATAATTATTATTTTTAATGTTTCAATTTAGACGCAAGACAATCATGGTTGTGAAATTACTGGATGGAGACAACTGCATTCATTATTTTGATTTTTTTTTTCTTTTTTATTGTTTACTTTAAAATTTTTAATTCCCATTAAGTCATATCACCACCACCCCCGGGGAATCGTCACTTGTGGGAATTGAACCCGAATTCTCTCAAAATTCATCCCCATAAAGAAAGTTCACTTGCCACTTGAGCTACCCCACTGGATTTCTAAAAGTGTAGTTAGCATCCTATCAACAATAACATGTTAAATAAATAACATTAATATCCAATTACACTATTTTATCGATAAAAGTTTTCAATTCAACGATCCAATTAAACTCTTCACTTTGCCAAGGACCTTGTAGTCCAGTGGCATCAAACTCTTCCCTTTATACGGGAGGTGGTGGGTTCGAGCCTCAGTGAAGTCAATACTGACTCTTGTGATTCGATAGGTTGAGAAAGTAGTTATGAACAGATACTGCATTGTAATAGAGTTAGTAGTAATTAAAAAAAAAAAAAAAAAAAAAACTCTTCACTTTAATTAAGGATGGATTTAACACTTTTTTTCCCAATATTTTATATTCCGGTGAAAATGTGAAATACAGATAACAATGATCGAACATGCATGCAGGAGAGAGAGTGGGCTTAATTGTTGGGCTTACTGAGCCCAGTTAAGGGTAGTAAAATGACAAAAAAAAAAGGGGGGGGATAGATTGTTGAGTGTGATTTCAAAGGAGTGATAGCATAAAGTACAGAGATGACATACAAATTCTATGTTCACAATTTTATAATTATATATTTACAAATTTAAATTTTAATATACAAAATTACATTACTCAATATTCATAATTTTTAAATTTTATATTCACAGTTTTGTTATATAGATTCAAAAATTGTGTTATACTATTAAATATAGAGTTATGAGATTATGAACACAAAGTTTTATAATTATAATATAGAGTTCAAAAATTATAAATATGAAATTTTAAAATTGTGAATATGGACATGGGTTCACTTTACAAGATGAATCTGTGTCCATGGCATAACAACTGATTGGAAGGGAGTGGTGCAGAGATCTGAGGAAGGGGACAGATGGGTTTTAGTGTGTTGGAGATGGAAGGAGGCGGGACCCACTACATCTTCATGGATAGATCCTGCGTCCGTCATATGATGTGAAGCCCTACTAACTTGCACATACAATTCTATAAGTGCATTTTCGTCAATTTCTGTTAGCCTGGATTTCAAACTTGAAAGGGAAAGCTTTTGGTTTTGGGGTTCCGGAGTTTTGTGTGTATGGACCCCAAAATTTGTTTCAATCACATAAATCACTTCCAAAAATTAAGTTTTGAGATTTAACACTAAATTATTAACTTATGAGCACAAAGAGTCAAATGTAAACCAAAATTTTACTTATCTCGAGTGTTCATATTATGGCGTGACATTATAAAATAATGAGTTTAATAAAATAATGGCAAAGACAAAAATGTACGTAGCATGAGAGCATAAATGTTGAGTTGAAGTTGTCAAGCCAATTAATTTGTCTGATAGATACATATAGTATTAATTAGGGAGAGGCCCCTTGCACGAGTGGCGCTAGTTAACCAACACGTTCAACAACTTAGAAAATGCCTCGCATTTCCCGTGAAATGACCATGCAATTCAATAGGGGACCAGAATTAATTTGGTCTTATACTCTTTTTTTTTTTTTTTAGACATATCGGATGCATAATTAATTAAATTAGGTTATGATTGAATTTGTGCAAAACTATTTTACATAAGACGATTTTTTAAAATATTATACATTTTGTATCCCATCTTACAGTACACTTTTAAGCGCAAGACAGCAAGAGCACCTGTCCAAATTGCCCATCGCTCTGTCAATTTCCAGGTTCCCACTCATGCACATACATCGTGGGTAGCATAAAAGGTTATTCATCTCCTCTGATTAGCTAAGATCTCTCAATGACCTGTAGATTTCTAGTAAGATTTGAACCACATATTTTTGTTGAGCAATACTTTAATTTTTTTATTAAAAAGTATTCTATATTTAAGACATTACAAAAATATATAATTGAGATATATGTATATTTTTAAAAAAATCATGCATAATATGACAAAAGTCATTGGCGATTTGGGTTACTTAAGAACTTGATGGGTGATAGGTACCACATTCATATAACTAGTAATCAATGAAAATATTGCATGTGTGTCGAAATATGTATGGATCACAAATTTTAAAAACTTTTTCTTAACTAGACTAGACATGGATGGTCATCATTTTTCACTTTCCTTGTGTCATATTTTGTGTTGGTTGGTTTGTTTTTATTTATTTATTTAACTTTCCATGTGGCATGTTTTGTAACTTTGGGCAATAATTTACTTATATTTTCCTTTTCAAACATAACAAGTAAATAAGTATATAAACTTTACAATATTTATGTCCGAAATCTTCAAAGCAAAGTTTTCCCAATTAAACAAGTAAAAAATCTAATTATAACAAACTTTAAATCTAGTGTTGGGGTTATGTTGTAATAGTTCAATCTAACTAGTAACCCAATTAAAGTCCAAAAATGATCATTTATTTAGTCAAAGATATAACAAATAACTTTACTTGAGACAATGTGCCACATCTAGGCTTACTGTAGATTGTGGTATTAATATAAGATGTGAAACATAATCCATTACACCAAATTAAATAGTATGCTTTTATACGTTAACAATAGTTATCTCCTAATTGGTCATAACTATACTATAAACCTATTGGTATGTATAAATTGATGAGTATCTTAAAACCCAAAACATAAGTAACCTTTTATAGTCTCCTTACGAAAATGTTGTCAATTTGCTACCAAAAGCAATACTTACAATTTGCAATTTTGTCTTCACCATTAAATCAATCCAAAATGCCTTAAATTTTGCCTTTACCATTAAATCAATCCAAAAGGCCTTTACCAACATTATATTATTATTATTTTCTTTTATCTTAATTCTAGCACTTCGAATTTATATTTATCATTCACAAGTAATCACTCCTTATGTGCCAATCATATGCATGCTTGTGATGTGATATTTTGTCACATTAAGTGTCAATTGTAGGGATAAATAACGTTTATTAAAATGACTAAAGAAACTCACCGGTCTTTACTATATAAGAGTGTGTACTAAGTAAACTTCATATTGTAATTCTAATTGATAAATGACCATAAGGGGCCGTTTGGTTCGGGTAATCTCAGATTACCTAGGTAATATGAGTCTGGTAATGTTATATTACCTTGTTTGTTTCAAGTTATGAGATTACCTTATATTACCTCAAAGCTGACGTGGCGGTAATGTTTCAAGGTAATGTGATTACCCCCGTTTTTTTAGGTAATCTAAGATTACCTTGGTTATTCCAATTTTGCCCTTGTTAACTAATCCTTATATAATAATAATAATAATAATAATAATAATAATAATAATAATAATAATAATACTAACACAATAACATATATAAAATAAATATATGTTTATATAATCAAATATACATGTGTGTATATTTATATATTTATTATTTTAATATTAAGCATCAATACATTCATACATATAAATAAATAAAAATACACACAATAAAGGCACACAAATAAATAAATAAATAAATAAATAAATAAATATATATATATATATATTAAAAGGACATTATAGTAAATTGTCCCATATAACCTAAAATATAACCCTTAACCAAACAAAGTAATATTATATTCCACAATCCAAATCAAACACATCAGGTAATCTTACATTCCCGAAATCTCACATTACCTTCCTTGAGGTAATCCTATTACCTGGGGTAATCCAAGATTCCGTGAACCAAACGCCCCCTAAGTATATGTAATATACAGGGTAATATTTTTTTTTTTAATTTAAAAGAAAAACATTTTTTAAAAAGTATATTTAGAGGGTGGGGCCTAGAAGGCTTTAATGCGTTGCAGAGGCACCCGCGTAGGTATATATGATGATATGATCGTATCTATCATACCCACACATGCTTCGAAGTTTGTACGCTACAATAGTACAAGTACTTGCCTCTCAACTTATATACTTTCTGTGTAAGAAATCAAGACCCATCAACCAATCACGCACCCTTTACACAATAATAATTACCATCATAAATCCTTCCACCCTCCCCGCTAAATCTACCTTAATTCCGACTTTACTTACAATTTGCCCTTCACCATTATTAGTTTGAGCGAGTATCTATGAACAACTTAGTCTGAATTATCTTGCGATATCGATCATTTATTGACGGTAAATTATTGTGTGGACCACGTAAGGATGAGCAAAAAAAGTCAAACCGACATAAAAATCAATGACCGAAAATCGAACCATCTGAATATTTTGGTTTCGATTTCGGTTATTAAGGTCAAAACATAATGGATTTTCGGTTGGTTATAGTTTTTTTTTTTTTTTCAAGAGAAAACCAAAAATCGAAGATTAATCTAAAGAAAAATAAAAATCTAACCTCATCCCATTTACATTTTGCAAGTCAATAGTCTATCACATTAATTTTAATCACTTATTAGATTTCATGGCCTTTGTTTACCATATAATATGTAAATATAATTTATATCTCACTAAATTACTATTGTACTTTAAGACATTAATTTTAATTGATTATATATACTAAGATATTGCTTTTTTCCCGTAATAATTTAGTATGTTCACATTAGTCAAATAAATAAAATAAATTTAACTATTTTACTTTATAATTTAAAAATGTGGTTATATTTAACCGATTGAAACCAACCAAAGATCGTTGGTTTTGGTTATGAAGGTTGATCGATCGGTTATGAAGGTTCGGTTAAAATTTCGGTTATTAACAAAAAAAATTGACAGATGTTCACCCCTACTAGGACCACGGTCAAAAACGACGTCGTTTTGAAGTAATTTTTTTTTTTTTTTTTTGGTTCCGCACGCATGTTAGAATAATGAAAATTATGGAGTAATAAATTAGAATAATGTACTTTATGTGTTTTTTGACCGTGATCCACGCACATGTGTGGACCATGATCCATGCAATAATGATTGTTTGCCAATCATTTTGTGCACACTATTGAATAGTGACGATAGGTTTCCCTCATCTTTAAAAAATATTAAATTTTTGTAAAAAGTTGGGTAAGAAAATTAATGTTGAAATTGAATGTCTTTTACCTTTTTTGGGTGTTAATTTAAAAACAACAAGAAGAATCCATATATATCAAGTATATTTTTTTTTTGGTAAATTTACAGGGTCTTTCCCTCCGTTCGTAGGATCTAGCCGGCCCAGGGGGATCGTCACACTCATGGAAGTTGAACTCAAGTTCTCCCAAAATTTCTCCCCACAAAGAGAGCTCACTTGCCACTTGAGCTACCCACTGGGTTATATATATCAAGTATGACTGCAAGGAAAAGAGAGATAATTAATATAATTAAGCCCCACTAATGGGAAGATTATAATACTAATATTCATAATTAACAACTAGCTTACAATGTTGTCAAGTTGGCTGTGTTTGTTGTTAGGACTATAATGAAGGCGTGTACAACCAATACGCATGGATATTGATAGATACATCATACATACACTGTTAATTATTATTATTATTATTATTATTATTAGCAAAACAATATTATTCGCTCTTAAATTGTTTTATTTTTACAAATTTGATGAATGCAAGTTAAGTAAAGTAAAATTAGTCCTTTATTATTCATAATATTACATTTGTAGTCCATATTGATATATAATTATCAAATTTCATTAGCACATGCCGTTATTTTTTTTTATAATTTAGAATCAATATATTCACTATTAAAAATTATGTTCACGGTGCATATAATGAAATTTTAACCATGAATATTTGTTCTAATGAAAAAATAACATCATAACAAAAAGAGATTGCTAATAGCGTTTGATAATTATATAACACCAAAAATCGAAAGTGCAATATAATGAACAATTTAGAGACTAAATCTGTTTAAATTAATTAACATGAATCATGTTTTCAAAAGTAAAAAAAAATAAAAAAAATCATAGACTAAAATCATTGTTTTTTCTTATTATTTAGAAAACTTATATTACATGAATCATGTTTTCAAAAGTAAAATCATTGTTTTCAAAACTTTATATTAAGAAAACTTATATTATATGATATGAATAATTTAATTTTTCAATAACAATATCTGCACGAAAGGTAGGTAGAATCTAGACAAATCCCTCGTTACTTTTCATTTGTTCAAACCAAATTTTTTTCCTGAAACAAACAGCGTAGGTTATTATGTGATAATTATATTTTAAATATACAAACAATATTTGTATTAAGCTTTCTGTATAATTGTATCAAACGATGCAAATAAGTATTTTAATTCTTAATATTATTTTTAAATGCCAATAACCTTGTGATCAAGTGGCATGTATTAATTTTTCCAAATAAGATACTATGAGATCGAACATTTTTTGTGCTTCAGTGCTTCAACAGATTGAGAACTTTGGTACAAATTTTTTATATAGGTAACGTTTATTGCATTAAATTACACATGATTATTGTTTTTAAAAAAAAGAAAAATTCTAAAGCGTTAAAGCAGTAAATTAAAAGTTTAAAGATTCATAAATACGTAAATCATACCAGCAATGGTGAATTTTACCCATTGATATTGGAGTTGAATTTTTCAATCTAAAAAGTTCAAAATTATTTGCATTTATTTATTTCGGTCAAAAGTCATTAAGTTTCATGATGTATGACATGTGTAAAGAACAAATGCTGTTTTGCTATTTATAAAATATAAATATATATATATATATATATATTTACGTTACATAATATATATTCTATATTGATCGACTGAAAAAAAAAAGACAAAAAGAAAAAACGAAAATAAATTACCTACAAAATTAATAATTGCGCAAACACGTTAATGTTATAGTCATATATACAGTATAAAATAAGGACATAGTAGGCAACTCCAGTCAACTTTCTTGAACTATTAATTTTGTTGTTATAAAGTTTCAAATTCAACTTTTAAGAAATTAGTCTTTGATTTTTTTTAGTTTGAGTTGGATAGCTATGACATATAGGTAATTTAAACTAGTTTATTTTGTTATAACTTTTTAGTGAGATTTATTTAATATGAAAATATGATTCTCGTATTAAAATGTTGCAAATTTTAATTCTTTTATTCATTATAAATTTAATTTTTATCAACATTCTCTTATTCTGCCAGGTATTGATACTTTGATGTGACGTCAGAATTAGATTGAATAGCAGAGAAGAAAAAATCTGGTTTCCGGTATAGCACACGGATGTGATTACAAGTTCAGAGTTGCATAGCTGATAGGTGAAGTGTATAGTTGCAGAGAGAGAATTAAGCATAGAATAAAAGAGGTTCTTAGAAGGTCGTTTGTTTGTGCGAAAGGTTTTCTTCTTAATATGGAATCCCTCACTCTCTTCTCTTTCTCTCTCTAAAAAGGGAAGAGCATTGGTTTAGAGAGGGAGAGAGAGAGAGAGAGAGAGTGAGACACCGGTCCCATCAGATCGAAATCTCTAATTCTTTTTCTTCAATTTTTATTTTTTTTTTCCTCCATGAGGATCTGAGCTCTTCAATGGTGTTACCAAACAACCCACTTTCTTCTTTCCTTGTTTTTATTCCCTAATTATTAAAAATTTCCTGCTTTTACTCTTTTGCTTTTATTTATTTTTATGTAATCCGTATATTTTTGTTTTTCTATTCTGCCTTTTCTTCTCTGTTGGTTTTTTGTCCTGCCTAGTGCCAGTATGGGGCTCTGAATTCTCCATGCTCTGTTCAATCTTTTAATCCATTGGAGGGTCATGAGATTATGAGAAGAGATGGTTTCAAGATGTGAGTTTAAGGTAAACTTATATATTTGTGGGTCATTTTTTAATCTGTAGATTTATTTAATTTGACTATTACATACTGAACAAGGAATTCTTGTTTATATAATTGGCATCAATTGATAATCCTGTGGTTCTTTTAAGTTATTATTTTCAGAACTGTTTATTTTTTTTTTGTCTAATTAATGCTTTGGTTAGTCTTAGTAGTTTGAGATTATTTTATCATATAAATTTTGAGGAGGTAAACTGGTGGTGCATTTCCTGTATTTATATACTGTAGTTTACTTGCTGGTAATGTATATCTGCAGATGCGATCAATTCTTGGATTTGCTAAGTGGTGTTTACTACTTGGGATCTTTTAAGCCTCTATTTAATGGACTTATGAACCGTGAGGGCTTATCCCTGCAGAGGAAGTGTTTTTTCTTTCAATAGAATTTCCTTCCTCATAAAGGATTTTATCATTTTAACTGTAGGAAGCAACCTGTAATGGTGCTTCTAACTATTTTATTTTATTGTTATTCTATGGTTTTGATTATTGCTGGTTACACTGATTATATTACCTATAAGAGCAAGTGGTTTTGGTCAAATTAAGGTGCTTATTTCCAATAAAGGAACCCCTTCAAAGCTCTCAATTGGATTTAACATTTGGACTTTATATCCCAGTTATCTTGGTAGTTTGATTTTTCATGCTATCCTTCCTATGAAATGTTTAGCAATGGAAAATGCCGCCAAATCTATACTACATTTTCAAAACATTGAAGGTGAACTGCATTTATTTTTATATGGAGAACCTTGGATTTAAGTATTAATGAGTCCTTCCTTCTTCGTGAGAAACAACAGAGATTTATTTCTGCTGCAATGGTTATCTGCAGATTGCTGCCTTATCTACCTTAGGTGATTATAACTATTTGATGGTACTTATCAACTGAGAGAATAAAAGCTAAAGTCTATTATTCTATTTGATGGTGTATGGATAAGTTTAATTCCTAATCAATGAAGAGTAGCACTATACTTATAACTTATCTTTGAACTTGTTTAGTTGAAGTGGTAATAATTGTTGTTATGTGGTGATTAATGCTTTAACAAAACCAGATAACTCCAAATTCCCGTGGATGTTTATGATTGTCTTAACCAAGGTCTGATGATAACTTGAGGATGATGTGTTGGTAACTTGGTATAGCAGGTCCTTGGATTCTTGTAAAGAAAAATGCATGAATTGATAACATAAATGATCAATTTATAGAGTGATTTCTGTGCTACAGATTGGCTTAGTGAAATTCTGAGTCTACATGAAGTTCTCTTCTTTTGATATGTTTTTTCTTTATTTTTTTTATGTTGCTTCTGCATCTATGAAGTCCACTATTAGATGGTGAGGGGTGTGTTTTGTTGCTTATTTCTGTTTTATTCTTTATTCTTTTTCTCACTTGTGTTTGATTTATCTTCGACTGTTTTTGGATTATTTTTCTTTCATCTCTACTTTCCTCTAACAAATAAGAGAGACTCAATATAAAAACAAGTATATAGGAGCTTTTCATTTCCTATAATTGCAAGTTACCGTATTTTAATCTAACTATGGTATACATAATTGTTAAATAACCTACTTCTTACTTTCTTATAATATAATATACCAATGTAGTTGTGTTCTTTATGTTCCTTTCTCCCGAAGTTGTGAATTGTGATAAAATTAACAACAGTAATGGTTTTCTCTGGTCGCTGCCAATAGATATTGATGTCATACAAGAATTATCCTAGGAATGCCTTGTCTTCTCTTTGCTTATTGTTTTCAAGTAATCAAACTAACTAGTCTTCATTACAGATGAGTCAAGATTAAAAAAAAAAAAAAAAGTACTTCATTTTGGTTTTGATTCATGCAGGATTATGGGAACCCAAGTGCAGAATAAGGACGACTTTCCAGTTTATCATCACATGAGAGACCTCAACGGGAATGCTAGCAGCAATAATTGGCCATTTTATTACAGCGATAGAACCTTAACAAATGGGCAATATTGTAATGGTTTCATGCCAATGACCATAACAGATGCAAATTCTGATTATGAGAAGGATGCACTAAAGCAGAAAATGATTGAACATGAGGCTGTTTTCAAGAATCAAGTATATTTTCAGCTGTTTCTTCTTCTTTTTTTTTTTTTTTTTTTTTTTTTTTTTTTTTTTTTTTTAATTTTAATTTTAAATAAATGTTATTATTGGATCTAGCTTTTGGTTGGCATGCTGGTATCTGTCTCGTTATTATCTAATGAGCACTTCCTTTTTAGAAGTCTTTTTCCTTGTGTCTAAGTTAATTATTTGAGATTCTGCTCCCAGGTTTCAGAACTCCATCGACTTTACAGAATCCAAAGGGACCTGATGGAAGATGCTAAAAGAAGGGAACTTAATAAACATTGGATGCCAATGGAGCCATCATCTTCGTCTAGCATCCTAGGTTCACAAATGCCATCAGAATATGCTTGGAAATGGCAAAACACTTGCTTTCCTTTCGTAAATTCCGGATATGCTAGGCCAGCTGCGTCGAGCACTGACATTGTTAACTCTCCCCTAAGCTGTACAAAGGGAAATGACATACAGTCTGGTCGAATACCATTTCAAAACGGGTGTTCATCAAAACACTATGAAGTGTTGGATTCTAGACCATCAAAGGTGTGTAAAAAGTTGTTTGATCTTGAGCTCCCAGCATACAAGTACATTGATACTGAAGAGGGAGAACACTTGCATGATTCCAAAGAATCTTTTCATCCTGGAAACTCTAAGAATACTCAAGAGAGTAGTGTGAAGTTGTTTCTTGATGGCCATGGAGCAACTGATTGCCGAAAGGATGCTTTAACATCCAATTTATGTCTAAGAAGTGGAAATAAGTTGGCTGATCTCAATGAACCTGCCCAGCTTGATGAAGCAACCACTCAATCACCTGTTAGTTTTTTTAGCCATGACACTAATCACACAGAGGCTAAAAACTCAAGTGTTATTGGTAAATCAAATCCATTATTGGCTTCATCAAGAGAAGGGATCCAGAACTGTCATTATGGTAACGGATTTTTAAGTAATCTATCTGCAGAGAGCCAGGGAAAACAGAGAGGATTGCTCCCATACACATATGAAGCAGGTAATACCTTTTATTGCAATGCCTTTCTCTGATCAAATGGGAAACATTATGAAATATGTACACAACAAAGCGGTCAAAATACATTTTCACCTTTTCACATAGAATAGTACTATGTTAAAACTATAGCTTCTTTTTCGGGCTCTTGGTATTAGTGTATTACAGTATGTATGGGGTATTTGTTCATTTTGCAGGTCACGTTAAGAAAAACCAAAGTCAAGCACTGGAGGGTCTTGAAAAAAATAAGTTACACATGCATTGCCATCCTGCTGAAGGTATACAAGGCAGAGCTCAGCAACATCCTGGAATTCATCCAACTCATGGTATTAGGGGTGACATGTGGAGGGGGAAGACAGGTTGTGGGTTACCAACCTTTGAGAAAAATCATGACAACTCCAATAACAGTTGTGTGGAACCACTTGCTACTTCCGTGTTTTCCACTTCATATACACTTGCTAATTCATCACAATTTGCCAATTCATGCTCACATTCTGTATCAGCTTGGGGAAAGTCAACGAGTAGTGTCACTCAGAAAGTGGTATCATTTCATAAAAGCCCTTGTCTGAACTCATCAACATCCTTGGAAATGCGGCTTTCTGAAAACACCCACACATCCATTGGGGACAACATCAATGGCAGTTCTAGGGATATGAATCCAGGTTTGAGCAGTGATGTTCTGCTCAGGAATGGGTTCGCCCATGGATCTTCTAGGTTGAGGGATCAATCTACTTGCTTACCTTCAAATTTTTTAAACAATATGAAGAGTAGTAGGGGTGATTATATGTCATCTGCACGCTCTACTAACCATTGGCATGATGAGAAGCTTCTTGTAAGCTCCAATTTTATGGATTCAAAGTCCACCAAAGGTTTGGATTTGAATGAGGCCATCGGTAAGGAAGATGAAGAGTTGGTTGACAATAAAGATAAGCTTGGAGACAGTGCGCCAATATTGTGTTGGCTTAAAGATAAGCCGGTTTGTAAAAACACGGGTAGAATACCAAACTCTGATTTTGGTTTCATTCAATCCTCTCCGAATCCACCTTTTTGCCAGAGTAACAATTCAAAGCATGCCAATGAGGCCTTCAGTCAGAGTATAACATTCAGTGAGAGAACTCTGGAGGCCAAGGAAGTGGGAGAGACTCCATGTGCTAAAAAAATTCTAGGGGTTCCAATTCTTGAAATTCCTTTTGCTTCCAAACAGGAGTCATCTTCGCGTATTTCTACTTCAGCAACCATTTGTTCCTCAGCTGAAGGAGAGCTCCTCCGAAATGAAAAGAAGTGCATGATTGATATCAATGTGGCTTGTGACCTTTCAATTGATGAGTCTGACGAAATGGCAGTCCCAGAACCACTTTTTGCAGGGAAAGGGTTGGATTCAGAACCTGCTGGTATGCGAAATCACTTTGATTTAAACTCGTGTATTACCGAGGAAGATGATGCATTAGGACCATCGGTCGCAAGCGATAATGTAAAGACAAGGACCATATTGGACATAGATTTGGAAGCTCCTGTTATTTTGGACTCCGAGGAAGATAATCCGCCCATACAAGAAAATAACCAACACGAGACATCTTTGCAATTGCCTGAGCACAAAACTAAGAAGGCAGACGATGAAGTAACCTGGATTGCAGCTGAAACAATAGTTGCCATGTCATCTGGTCAGTGCAATCCGACAGAAAATACACGTGAGAATCCATCTGAAGATCCTTTTGCAGAAACACTTTCGTGGTTCGTTGATGTAGTCTCTTCTTTTGCCGATGAACTCAAGCTGAATTCAGGCAAAGAAATTAGAGGCAAGGGTGGTGTGCTTAATGAGCAGCATTTTTCCTACGAGGGAATAGATTATTTTGAGGCGATGACATTGCAACTAACAGAGACTAAGGAGGAAGAATACATGCCCAAGCCTTTTATTCCTGAAGCTCAAAACATGGAAGATGCAGGTGAACATTTGGCACCAACTCGAACCCGAAGGGGCCAGGCAAGGAGGGGAAGGCAACGGAGGGACTTTCAAAGGGACATCCTACCTAGTTTGACTTCCTTGTCGAGGCATGAAGTGTCTGAAGACTTCCAGACGTTCGGAAGGCTGATGAGTCCTCAGGCTTATGGATTCACCAGAAGAAATGGGACCAGAAGTCTGGGTGCTAGGGGAAGACGACGAATTATGGTTGTTGAAACTGAACCTGCTGTTGTTTCAAACCCCGTTACCACTTCCCTGTTGCAGCAACTTAATAAAGGAGGCCTGGAGGATAAAAGCCTAACAGGGTGGGGAAAGAGAACCAGACGCCCTCGAAGGCAAAGATGCCCTCCTGCAGCTAATCCTCCCATCGCCACGGTGACCTAAACCATGGGAAGAGGTAGTTTATAATCAATCCATCATATTTTATAGAGAGGAAGAAAGACAGTCTAGGAAGTGTTGGATTTATGAGTTTGTGAGAGTGAGGTTCTTAGCTATGGGGATCATTCTTGTATATGTCCTTTGTAGCCCTCCTCCAGTCCTCCCCATGGCTGTTATTATGCTTATTTTGGTTGGTTTTACTAACTTGTTTTATTCAGGAATAATGCTGTGTGTTGTCTTTTGGATTTATACATCATTGCTTCAAATCCAAATACTTCAGGCAGGCAGTCTCCTACAGACATTAGCTTCTCTACTACATTTTTCTTTGATTTTGATTTATGATGCCAAAGCCCTACTGAAACAACCTACTCACATGTATGTTATGAACAATTCAATTTCATGCAACTAAACAAAAAGTAACACAATGAAACCCTATTGAAAATTGATACTTTGAGCAAGTAACCAACTATTATTCGATTTAAGGTGTCACATGTCATGGAAAAGACCGGGATAATATAACTTAATTGTGAATGTTTGCATTAATATATTAGTTTAGCTTGTATTTGTATCCTCACCCGTTTACCGCTTTTAGCGAGTAAAAAACTATTACCGAATTTGACATGAATTTATTGGCAAAAAGGCTAGACTAAGATGCCACTTAACTGGACTAATATGCCACCTAACTGTCAGCACCTACATTGAAGCTTTGAGCAAGTTTGTATCTTTATCAAAAATTTTCATCATATTTTTCAACTTTAATTCAAATGTTACATTTATTTTCTAAATTATATTTTAATATTTATGTGATTTTTTTTTTTGTAGTTGACTATTAAATGAAAATTTTTACTCCGTAATATAATGGAGCTGACTAATACATTAATACTATTGTCACATAAAAGAAAGTGTTTTTTTTTTTTTGAGAAAGGATAAACAACTAACAAGAAGGATAAGAAGTGCTTGCAAAAAAAGAAGGATAAGAAGTTGATAGAGACGCGAAGATAGGCGCGTGAAGTGTGGAAACTGAAAATCTGAAATGACAGATTGAGTGGAGGATTTAAGGAAGTTAGAAAGCTGACGTGCTTCTGTTCCTTTTTCAGCTCTCAGATTCTTTTTGCTCTTTTCATTTTAATTGTTTTTTTTTTTTATAAAAAAAAATCTGCAAAATAATTGTCTCTTTCCAGTGTTAGATACCGCCTCTATCCTCAACTCCCTTTTATGCTTTGACCAGAACCTTGTCCCCACAATTCTATGACACGTCGACTCTCGCTCCATACAAATGGCTACAGATGATTAAGTTTATTTTCTCTTCTTCATTTTTTTTAAAAATTATTTATTTCATACACGTCGTTTGATTAGGTCCAGTGTTATAAAAATCGCGCCTAAACACAAGTCAGTTAATTAGGCCTCCTAGGTCACATAATCGACCAATTAGCTATTGCTCTATTTTTCTAATGAGTTATTTCGTTCAAAATGATATCGTTTTGAGTAAAAATAATCCTAAATTGTTCAAATTCTATATTTTTTTAAAGTTAATATTTCATATTTTAGTATTAGTTATTAAAGTATTAAATCCTCTATAATTATCAAGTCTTACAAAAAATAATAAAATTTAAACAATTAAAAAAAATACACGGGAGTCGTCTCGGGCTCTCGGCGCCCCCCAAACGTCCGAGGAACGCCTAAAGATTTTTTCAACCATGACTAAGCTATAAATGAATAATTATATTTAAATTTGATGAAAGTTTTAATTTCTCATCTATATATATATATATATATATATATATATAATAACAGAAGTGCCTGAAGGAGTTTTCTCCCCAAAACTGGAGGGCATTTTAGTAACAACATAATTAATATAATTAAATTACAAAAATTCTTATTTTGTTAATAATATAATTAATTAAATGTATCTTCACCCCTCCTAATTTCTGTCCTTTTTCACTATATATATATATTATTATATATATAATAACGGAAGTGCCTGAAGGAGTTTTCCCCCCAAAACTGGAGGGCATTTTAGTAACAACATAATTAATATAATTAAATTACAAAAATTCTTTTTTTGTTAATAATATAATTAATTAAATGTATCTCCACCCCTCTTAATTTCTGTCCTTTTTCACCTCTACCTCTCTCTTCCTTAATTTCTTTTTTTATGAGAAGTCCTTAATTTCTATATAAACTATTGCAATATTAATATATTTTGAACATATATATTCGTTAATTTGATTCAAAAAGCATTATCTTCGTTAATTTGATTCAAAAAGTATTATCTTCGTTAATTTGATTCAGAAAGCATTATCTTCCTTTTTCATCACGCCAAACTTACCCAATCTTAATATATTTTGAACATATATATTCGTTAATTTTATAATTAATATAATATAATGTATATGTACATTATATAGATATTTATGTATATATAAGTGCATACACAAGTTATGCGTATATAAATGGATACAGTTTTATAATGATTTGTATGATTTATTAGTGATTAGTATGAATATAGATAATTATTTATATTATTTATTAGTGATTGGTATGAATATAGATTGCATATGAGTTTAGGTACATTGTAGAATATGGTCACATGTTATGATAATATTTACTTATTTGTACAAAAAAAATAATAATATAAGTTTTTTAAAACAACTTTAAAATACAGTTTGATTCCAATAATCGTGGCACATCTTAATGATTTTTAAAATTTTTAGTAGTTCAATATAAGTAAGTGGTGTTACCAATTAATAAATATAATATAAGTTACATTTGGAGAGAAAACTTAGAATGAAAAAATAGTATTATTCTTAATTGTAATTATGATATTTAAAAATTATCATCATAACTCGTGTATTAACTAACCAATTAATCATGGATACCACTATACTCACTTTATGAGTGTATGTGAAAGATATATGGTTTATATAGTAATTCATTGTAAGATAAATAATTATAATACTTCAAATAAGCATTCGATTATGTCATCATTACAATTAGTTTTTTTTTTTGTTTTTTTGAAAATCATTACAATTAGTTAATGTTACATGCTTTGAAAAGAGTAAATAGAAAAAATAAAATATGATTTTTTTAGTACTCCGTACCATTTATCACTTTATACAACAACAGAGTTTATTTTTTGGATTTAAAAAAAAAAAAATCTTTTTGGATGAGGGCACGAGGCTGGCACACGCCTACCTGTTAAACAATTCCACGTGTCAATCTGTCAATGGTGCACAAGAATCCTACCCTCAGGCCTCATCAACTGCCTTCGTCTTCCCCCGCTATATAATTAAGAGACCCCCAATCAATCTGTAGCTCATCCTTCATACCCACAGAGAGATAGCCTGTTAATTAGTAACTACAAATCTCTGTCTTTGTACTAGAAATTAAAGATGTTTGTGAA
>CP025644.1:25737898-25807009 GCA_003576665.1 Ipomoea trifida
CAACACAACTGCAGTTACTTTTTGATATAACTACAGTTTCTTTCGATAATATAAAAACACAAATGTGAAACTGTTATTCAGTATCTTTTCATATACACTGCACTTTCTTTTCAACACAACTACAGTTAGTTTTTGATATAACTACAGTTTCATTCGATAATATCAAACACAAAAGTGAAACTGTTATTCAGTATCTTTTCATATACACTGCACTTTCTTTTCAACACAACTACAGTTACTTTTTGATATAACTACAGTTTCATTCGATAATATCAAAACAAATGTAAGGCAGTATCTTTTGGAATGAACTGTAGTTTCAATCCGTCTCCCACTTACTAAAATGACGTCGTTTTGGGACTGCGGACAACAATGCATTGTGGACCGCGGTCCACGATGTAAGAACTGGTCTAGAACAGCCTAGAGTCACATGACGAATACGACAGAAACATACGAGTGGTGTGATTGGTCAAATACAAAAAGTAGGTCCCACGTAGTGTGAAAACATCCTTAAAATAGAATGATTCCCTTCCTCGACGACGCATTCCGGACTTATCGCAATCCAAGACATATCTTTTGGATCAGGGCACGAGGCTGCCACACGCCTTCCTGTTAACCATTTCCACGTGTCACTCCCTCTTCGGTGAACAGAAACCCCACTCTCATCAACCGCCTTCCTCTTCCCCGCTATATAATTCACCCATAATTGCCCAATCTTCTCAACCCTTATCTCCACTCTCATTTCCTCTTTTTAACTATAAATCTTTGTGTTTTTGTAATAGAAAGATGTTTGTGAAGGGATTTTCTGGCGTTTCTTTGTGCAAACCTTCTGGTGCCCTGTTTCCGGTGGGGTTGGGTTTGGGTTCATCCGTCTCCCCTGTCTCGAATCTTGCTTTTCCGGCGGGGCGGAAAGTCGGGTTTTCGATCTCGGCGGCTGTTTCTGAGACTGCTGATTCTCCCCTCACCGGGGTTGTGTTTCAGCCTTTTCAGGAGGTCAAGAATGATGCTTTCATGGTGCCCATAACTCCTCAGGTCTCGCTTGCTCGTCAAAAGTACTCCGATGAGTGCGAAGCCGCAATTAATGAGCAGATCAAGTCAGTTTTCTACCTGTCTTCTTGTGTTTTTTCTTCAGTAATTTTATTCTCTTCACTCTCTCCATGTATAATTTCATTTCAGTATCAGAATCTCCATGCCCTGCCTGATCAATTATTTGGTTCCTTTTTATGCTCTTATGGCTTATTTGATTTGAATTTAAGAAGCACTGTGATTATATTTTGTTTGCCTTTTGTAACATTCAATTCAAGCAATGAAAAACAATTATATTGGTGATTAAAGACTGAGAGTTGAATTAATTAGTTGCCCCAAGCTAAGGAATTGAAGTAAGTTGAATTGTGGTGTTTGATTTTGCAGTGTTGAATACAGCGCCTCTTATGCGTACCACTCCATGTATGCATACTTTGATAGAGACAATGTTGCCCTCAAAGGGCTCGCCAAGTAACTATCAAATCTTTAAACTTTGCAGATATTCTTTCATTTTTCTGTGTATCCTTAGCTTGTATTGTATGTAGTGGTAATAAGCTGATGTTGTGGGATGCAGGTTTTTCAAGGAATCAAGTGAAGAAGAAAGGGAACATGCTGAAAAGCTAATGAAATATCAGGTTAGGTTATTGTCTAATCTACTGCTATATGCCGCCATACATGTCAGAATGAATTTTTGGTTCCTTAAAAGATATCAACTAATTGTGGTTTTAATTTAATGCATAACACAATCAACAGAACATCCGAGGTGGAAAAGTGAAGCTGCACTCTATTCTTTCACCTCTTTCGGAATTTGAACACGTTGAGAAGGGTGATGCATTGTATGGTAA
Source organism: Ipomoea trifida (assembly GCA_003576665.1). Taxonomy (NCBI): domain Eukaryota; kingdom Viridiplantae; phylum Streptophyta; class Magnoliopsida; order Solanales; family Convolvulaceae; genus Ipomoea; species Ipomoea trifida. Next base: position 25,739,764 of record CP025644.1, read on the forward strand.
GTTCATTTCTATGAATAGAAATTGTTGCTTTTTGAGTAATAATAATATTTTCTTGTTGTGGTATGAACATAAATTGAGTTTTGTTTGTGGCTTTTCTGGTGGACAGCTATGGAACTAGCACTATCGTTGGAGAAGTTAGTGAATGAGAAACTCCTCAACCTCCATGCTGTGAGTGCGATATACTCTAATTTCATCTGGCCAATTACTGTCATGGAGAAATTCTGATTAAAGAAATTGTGTGGGGTTGTTCTTAATTCATAACAGGTGGCTCAGCGAAACAATGATCCTTAGATGACAGATTTTGTTGAGAGCGAGTTTCTGGAGGAGCAGGTATGCAAAGTTGCTGATCATAAAGCTAGGAACAAAAATATAATCTCTCTAACTTCACAAATGTTTAACTTAATTTGCTTCTCTTACTGTGTTGCCAGGTTGAAGCTATTAAGAAGATTTCAGTATATGTTACACAATTAAGAAGGGTTGGAAAGGACATGGTAAACTGACTTTTATACTTTTCTGCTACTTATCTCATTAATGATTGACCCTGTATTTATCAAATTATTTGTTTGTGAACTTGTAGGAGTTTGGCACTTTGATCAGATGCTCCTCCATGAAGATGGCAATGGGGTGGCATGAAGTGATTAGTTACTATGTCAGTATCAGATCAGAAGTAGATTAAGCTATGTACTTGTTAGTGTGTTTTGTTTATCTTAGAAACTTGTGTTTTGTTTCATCAGTAAATAACATTCATCCTATCTGACAAATGTGGGATGAATTGTTGTAGTGTAGCTAGACTAGAATATATGTTGGAAGATGTGGAGTATATGTTCTTTAATATTGTTTATATATATATAAATATATATATATATATTAGACGCGTTCAGGTGCGAACTGGTGCCCAGGAGAGAACTGCGGACGAATCACAGCGCGCCACATGTCCGGATGTAGTTGCAACTAACGTTATAACTAGGTGCACTTCATGTTATAACTAGGTGCACATAGGTGTACCCAGGTGCATAAATGTTAACAAGGTAAATTACTTGCACCTGCAAGTGAAAATAGGTGCACACGTGCAAGTAAAATGTATTACAAGTGCAAGTAAATTATACAATGAGCATCAATACTAAGTGCACCTAATGTTATAACTAGGTGCACCTATTGCTATAACTAGGTGCACATAGGTTGCAACCAGGTGCATGAATGTTAACAAAGTAAATTACTTGCACAAGTGCAAGAAAAATGTATTGCAGATGCAAGTAAAATGTATTACAGGTGCAAGTGAATTGTACAGTGAGCATCAATACTAAGTGCACTAATGTTATAACTAGGTGCAACCTATGTTATAACTAGGTGCACCTATGTTATAACTAGTGCCCTAGGTTGCACCCAGGTGCATGAATATTAACAAGGTAAATTACTTGCATTTGTAAGTGAAAGTATTTGCGAAAATAGGTGCATGAATATTAATAAGGTAAATTACTTGCACTTGTAAGTGAAAATATGTGCGAAAATAGGTGCACTTGTAAGTGAAACTAGGTGCACACTGTAAGTGAAACTAGGTGCACTTGTAAGTGAAACTAGGTGCACCAAAGTTCCAGTTATTTACGAAAATGCCACCGCGTCATTTTTTTAAAATTGCATCTGATTCGTTGATCTGGACACGTGGACGGCTGTGGAGCGTTCTCATTTCCTACCTGAGCGAGAGTTCTCACGAGAGTGCACCCCTATATATATATATATATATATATATATATATATATATATATATATATTCGTTTCTTATGTTTTTGTCGCTACAATCTGATCATAATTCATGAAGTTTCCATCCCAGTTGTTTCATTTTTATATATTTATCTATTTGTTTGTTTTGATATGAACTAATTGAATCATAATATATATATATTTTTGTTGTTTCTTTTTAGGCTTTGATCTGGATTCTCAATTCTTCTGTCTTTCTTTATTATTTTTAGTTTTTGAATTTTTATTTATTATATAAAATTATTGTTCATGCCGTCATGAAGTTCCCCCCCCCCCCCCCAATTGTTTCATTTTTATATATTTATCTATTTGTTTATTTTGATATGAACTAATTGAAGCATAATATATATTTTTGTTGTTTCATTTTTATATATTTATCTATTTGTTTGTTTGATTATTTATAATTTAATCTTTAATTTTATTATTTAAATATTTAATATAAAAATATTATCCGTGCATCGCACGGGTAAAACACTAGTTGCAATAAAAACAAGAGTGAAAGAAAACAAAAAAGATAGAGATAACCATATCGGTCTTATTATCAAGAATACAAGAAGATAGAATAATAAAGAAGTAAGAATATAAAAACAATAAAGAGATGGTAATCTAAGAAATAGATGTCAATAAAGAGATAGTAATCTAAGAAATAGATGTTAATCCGCGGACACTGTTTAATTAGATAATGGGGGTGTTTGGCAAACGGCTGATAGCTTATAGCTGATAGCTAGTTGGTTTAGCTAGTAGTTGATGGCTGATTGCGTTAACTGGTTTGACCAGCTGGTTGTATTAGCTGGTTATAAAAAACTGTTTGGCAAATTAACTGTTTACTAGTAGCTGATTGAATGTAAAATGATATTTAAGGGTATTATTATTATTATTATTATTATAAAATAACAAACACACCACTCATTTAAAAGTAAATCGCATTGATTTCAAAGTATAAAATAGTCAATATACCCATTGTTCCCACCAGCTGATACAAAAAGCTACATTCATTAGCTTTTCAATTTTCAGCTTATTGGTCCAATAAGCCATTTACCAAACACTTCAAAATAGCTTATTGGTTGGTCAAAAAGCTAAACTTGGTCAAATAAGCTAAAATTTGGTTTATAAGCCAATAACCAAACACCCCCCAATATCACAAAAACTATATTCTATTTCTAAACCAATGAGTGAATATTAAAAGTTAATTTAGAAAGGAAAAAAAAAAAAACGCACACTTTTTAGTAAGCATTTTAATAATTTTCAAAAAATGAAAGTGAAGATAACGGCAAGGGCGAGACACCATCTTAAAGGGAAAAAGTTAGAAAACAAGAGAATTTACTCTTATTGCTCCTCAAAGCTCAAACAATAGAATTACACAGGAGACCAAAACAACCTCTTGCACCTCCAATAGTGCAATGAGAATGGAAACCAAAAAGACCAAAAAAAATACAAGCTTTGGCAACTTCTTCCGGCATCCTCAACCGATGAATACATTATGTTCTTTGAGGAAAAAACAAACACTACACTCTCTGATAAACGTATTTTGTTCTGGGATCCAAAATAAGGCCCTTCCCTCCATTCACTTCTATATCATGCCTGCAATTACAATGTCATGAAATAGTTTAAGAGTTATCCATCAAAGGGAGGAAAGAGTACATACAAGCGTAAGACAGATCTCCATCCAAAGGGCGGGGGTTCAGAAACTCAGTAGTGTTGCATAGTTCAAGGTGAAAATTATATTGGACATAAGATTTTACTTGAGATGCAAAAACACACATTGTTGATTGATTATGGGCGGGTATGAAAACTTACTGAAATACAAAATCTGGAATTGTAAGCTGTTCACGTGGAACATGTCGAAATAGCTGAAGAAGATGATCAACATATTCAACCTTTTTCCACACCTGATAATCAATAACGAGGCATTTAAAAGTTCAGGCAAACTGAAAATTTTGAGATACTAAGATAGAAAAGCAGGATTTTCTTTCATTTTGTATAGCTTTTTGTCGATTTATTTATTTATATTTTTCATAACTAATTCAGCTTGGCTAGAGCTTCTAGTACCTCTTTATCCACAAAGAGTTGCAATGCACCAATGGCAGCCTTTAGACCTATAGTTGGGTGAAGGACATATATTGCCTGCATAGGAAAAATGTAGATTAAGGTTTAACAGCAGAAAATTGCTAAAACCTACTCCTCTAGTATTTGAAAGGCGAAAATGAGATTGTTACACGGAGGTTATGCCTATGTCTCCGGCCCAGTATTTCTTGTAATCTCTTCATCCATCCCAGATCCGGTTGCCTTTTTAATTCCATAAGTCCATATTAGATACCATGAATAACCAAAAAAAAAAAAATTGGAAACAAGAAACAAAAGGAATCCCAAACAACTTGTAATGGGAGAATTTTAGTTATTCAGGCAAAACTACTACTACATATGTAGAAGAGGGTTGGCCCAAAAGGAAGTTAACATGTATATTCGTCAATGCTTTAAGGTTTGTACTGGTCACACAAGTGGAGAAGACCATGAAACTATACCAAAGAAGAAAATTTTTATTCATTACAGCTGATAAAAAGGGACAAGAGTGTACTCACTGTTGTAAAGATGCTGCAGAATGGAAATAAACAATAGTATAAGGCTTCAGTGTCAATGACTCAAACTCCTAAAATTGAAAAGTGAAAAGCAGTCATGAACAGTGAAATGCAGGTATAACCAAATCACTTGATGTTGATATAGATGATAGGACCTTGTGCATTGTGCAAGGTAGACAATCGTTGGTGATCATAATAATCTAAGCAATATGCCCATACCTTTACAACATGGAGAATAAATCTCTCTAGATCAAGACACTTTAGCAGAAAATGTGCCCCCACAATCACCATTACAGGGCGGCCCTCACTGTCAACCCCACCTCGATAACTGAAACACAAGGAAAGAGGAAGAGAAGTTGGGAAGCATATATGAAAATCATGCCAACTAAGTGGATCTTTAAGAATGTAAATAGTTTTTGGTTTCTTAACAACAGTTGTCTTACCCTCCTTGAAGGAAGAGAAAGAAAGGGGGTGTAGGGTTGTATCTAATAAAATAATTAATACTTGCTTACACAATCTTCGTTTCAGCAATATCAGAAAAATTCAAAGAATTTGCTTTAGCAAGGTATCTAGAATGAAGAGAATATTCTTCAGCAGCTGACAAAACAGGGCCTCCAATATCACCGTATCCAAGCATTCTAAGGAAGTTCCAACGATTTTGCTCTTGAGCGGTTTTTTCCCACTGTTCTTCTTTCCGTTGATCTGGATCCTTCATGACGGACATAAAAGTAGGATCCAAATATGATACCAAATTGGATGAACTCCTGTTAATAGATTGTTTTGATAAGGTCATTGCCTCATTGGAGATTTAAAATAAGGACACAGATTTGATTTAGTTGACAAGCAAAATACAGGGAGACTTTGAAGCCCTGTTTTGCTGGCACACTAACTAAAAAACTTTACAGCTCTACATGACAAATGATAAACTTTCACCAAGAAAAGCTTCATTTCCAAGATTATGTTCCACATATGTAGTAAAAGGAACTCTGATGCTACAATGGCTTTCAATTTTGACTGTAGTTGGCTTCTGAAATTTGTTTTACATATTTAATTTTGTTATACAATACTAAGACTACAAGTACAACATTCGTAGAGTAAAACTACTCAACTACATTTCTAGGAGTATCCATGTACCACAAAATAGGGTTGATAAATTAAACTACCTTGGAACAAATTAATCATGGCTATCCAAGATAAAATAAATAAAATTTGCTCTTATTTGCTAAAGGATCATACCACTGTTTATGATTCTAATCTTTCCACTGCTAAACATTTAGAAAAATGCAAAAATTTAAAAAAAAAAAAAAAAACAAAACAAAACAAAACAAAAAACAAAAAATAGAAAAAATTAATCCAGACCAGGGCATAATAAATGATCTCGTGTGCATGTAGAAAATAAATTTCTTATACAGGGTTGGTGTTGATGGTTGTTTTTTTAGCAAATTATCTTCACATACAAACTTTTGATTATACAGGGTTATTCTGACTGACCTTCTTGTCAATCCAACATCACTGGAAGGAAGATCAAGAGTGGTCTGTGGTTCTCTTGCACTAGATTTTTTTGTCTTGGGCAAAGGCTTTATTCTGATCTTACGTTCATCTATAACTGTCTCTCCATTTTCATCCCCAATATCTGTAGGTAGTTTTGCAATAGCTATTTCCTCTTCCTGTTTATCTCGAGGGAAGTAAAAAGGAAGCAATCTGCGAATATATGATGCAAGCTTTCTATTAATTTAATGCTTTGTTAGCAAACACACATGAAACTAATACATCTAATGTTTAATGCTATCTACTCATTAAATAATAAGTTTATATGTCTAAAATAAAGTATTGCATCCGGGTTTTGAAGTATGAATGAAAAAAAACATGCATTCCATAAATTTAATATTCTATTAGTAAACATACCTTTTATATATCTCAGTATCAGAAGATGACTTTGTACAAAACACAACTGCCTTTATTCTATCCTTCTGTTTTTCAAGAAACCTCCGTAAAGTTCCTAATCCAATAAGTTAAAAATGAGGTCAGCATAAATATTCCTTTTCAGACAGGAGAAAAAGATGTCAACCAACAAAAAGAATTCCTACACACATAACAAGCACACAAAAGTTGGCAAAGATATTTGTTTTGAAATAGTGATATCTTACTTATTGCAACATGAGCAGCTGGCTCTCGTGGATAATTCTTGTTTTCCGTATAAATACAACCAGTAGCAATGCTGCAGCCAAATATCATGAAGTGGTAAGAGGAAATGCCAAACAAATAAAAACTCTAGATAGCATAACAAAAGATTTAGCCATGAGTATATGGGGCAGATGCCAATTAAGCAACCTCTGAAGTCCATTTTCGATTAGAAGCTCAAGGCAGGAGCGGTAGCAATGACTAAGAGCATTTTCTGCAGCAGTATGATATTTGACAGAATATTTGGGACCCACAGTGTGTATAACCCTCCTGCAACATACAAGAAATAACTTGATTACTAGATTAAAATAGAGATGCATTTCTTTTGTGATGTGTGAAAGCAGGGTGCACCCTTGCAAGCATGCATACAGATTTTAGGGTTGTTGCATTATCAAATACTCTTGATAACATCAAAATGTCTTTTTCTGCAATGATGCACACCACACAACAGATTTAATCCCTTAGATTTCAATGAAAAAGTCATTTGAATCAACAATAGAAGCATTCTTTGAAACCCCATGGTGGCTGAAATGTTGTGCTTCTTGACAATAGGTATTATCTACAAGACTACATCTTAAGAAAATAGAAACATTTAAAAATTCATTTTTTATGTATGTGTAATTATGGAGTAAACAAAAAGGGCTTTTGGCAATTAGGAAACCAAAATAAACATATACCAACCTAGCAGGAAGGTCATATGCTTTAGTAACTTTTGCCATTCCTGTTCTGCAGCCACCCTATGAAGGAAATTAAAAATTAATTGTGTCAACATTGGAGATAACTATTTCTTATACTTATTGGTAACAGCTGGCAAAATATTGTAACAATATCATTATCTATTATAATCTATTAAGAATACCAAAGGCATTCACAACTATCTCAGTGCAGATTTAAATTCCCCTTTTTTTTATGTATACAGATAAATAAGAAAGCATACATTTTACAGCTTACCAATGTCGCACATAATTCTGCAAGACTAGGTCCTGCTGCAGCATGCAAACCAGGGCTGCTGTGAGATTCATCCATGTTCTGTTAACCTCATAGCAAAATACAAACTTCAGATTAAATTAAATTCGTAGCCATGATGATCTCCAAAGTCCTAAGCTAGCAACATTACAGACTGCAAAATTTGCAGATTTTTTGGTAATGCCTGAGGTATCCCTACACTACTTTGGGTACAGGACTAGTCCACACTTGCACCAAGTGGCTGATGGTGGCCTAAGGAAATCTGACAAGTAGGAAACAAACACAGGAACTTAGCAGGCCCTTACACCACTGAGCCATCCCTTTGGGTTGCAAAATTCGCAGATTGAGTAAAAAAGAAGGATGACGAAAGTGTTAGTATTTTAAAATCAGTGGTCAAAAGACTTAAACTTCATTCTTCCTACACCACTAAACGTAAAATTTACTCTACTGCTTCACAATATAGAAATACAGATCAAGAAAATGACGTTCACATATGCATATATCAATTGTATACATTCCATCCCAGACTGGAAAAGTCACACTGAATGTAAATAATAAATTGTGAAAGGTCGATAGGTATTTAAAAGTTGGTTAATACCTCATTGGTTGAGTTAACTACAGCATCCACCTCAAGATTCCAAGGGTCCCCTTGCCACAAATATATCTTTGAGTTTAAATCAAGATTCACAGGAAACTTGGAAACCATACCATTAGCATTATTTTCCAACTCGGAAGTAGATGCTAAAGGATCTGGATTAAATGAAATAGGAAGAGAAGCAGGATCTTCATTATCATACGAGTACCGATACTCAATATTACTCCAACAAGGAATTTGATCAAGTGTCACCACAGAATCTTCATTCTCAGTACCTACCCCGCCTCTGTTAGTGGTTGCTGCACCGGGCCGAAACATTTTTCACAATTCCTAATTCAATATCGACCTCTGATCCTCTCTTCACCAAAAAAAGTTTGATAATAACAATAATAATAACTCTTACAATTCCTTTCTCTTTTGGTATAGTAAAACTCAAAGATGTATTGGAAACGAAACTCAAGTACTCCACTCAAATTTTTAGCCAATTAAACTTCCCCACATCCCCTGAAAAAAAGAAATTAATTAATCAATTAATAACCGAAACGCTTCGTCGCTTCATGCCACGACTGCGCAATTCAACAACAGAGGGTGATCATAAGATTTTGGCAATAAAAAATCTAGCATTTTTCTTAAAAGTAGGATAAAAATACAAAATCTTTGTGCAGGAATAGTTACGAATCCCAGGAAATGTACGCGAATCAAGCTCAAATTTCCAATTTTATCAAGAAATTCGCAACCAGGGAATGAAAACCAGATATCTATAACATGTATATCAATTTCACATTCGTAGAATTACAAACGAAGAAACACATACACATGCCTAATAAAATGAATGATAAAAAGAGTGATTAGAAATATGCATAACGAATTTGGAATCACAGATTCTGTCAAAACTCAAAAGGATAAACACACAATCGCTGCGCGTATAAGAGGTGTTATACGCATGCAAACACGAATACGTCTACGTACCTTAAAGTAGATGAGGCAGAGGAAGGGAGAAGAAAATTGAGCTGAGGAGAAGACGAAAGATGGAATTGATTAGCTCTCCATGATCAAAACTTCTCTCTCGGAAATTAAATGGGAGGGTAGTGGGGAATACTATAATTTTTCGAAAATTCTGTGGACGTAGTGATACTACTAGAACACCTTTGTAACGGTGCAATTTTATTAAATATTTCCTTTCATTTACCGTAACCACTATTTAAAATCTAACCACCTTCATCTTAAGAGACTTATTTTATCTTATTATTTGGGCATCGGGATAAAGAGTTCCCTCACTTTGATAAGTTACTATCACATTATCGCTTGTGAGACTCAATCTGGAGTCAATTGGAATCTAACGTATTACGTATCATTTCTTTGTGCGCAGTGACCAAATGTCTAGTCTCTATGTTCAGTTGAGTTACCATGATTTACATCTTCACAGAAGCTTTGTCAACCCGGGACGTGAGGGGCACTTGAGTTGGGGATTCAACCTTTTGGGGGAAGAAGGATTGCAAATCTGAACAGTGTACTTAATACGGACTACGGAGTATAATATATTTGAAGAGCCAAAAAAAAAACTCAATTTAAGGCAAAAATAGTAGTATGGTAATAGTGAGAACAAGTTTCAATATCAAACACCGGTCATCAAAATGATGGTTGTCAATTGAGCTTAAAGACAACAATCTGGTTATGAGTCTTAGTAAGCTCTTTCACAGTTACACTTGACTGCGTGCTGATTATCGTCATATACAGAGATGACTTGCCCCTGTGTATTAGTTTGTGTACTTCTTGGAGTTCAGCCTTCAAGCATGATTTTAGCAGCATCAACTAATGCAGGCCGAATATCATCTGAAGCTCGGCCAAGCACAGTGTACCCTTCCTTGTCCTCAGCATCAACACTTGCTCCATGTCTTATGAGAAGCAGAGCCACCTGCCAACCAAAGGTTCAAGAGACACGCATTATATTCGGTTTCCTTAGATTGCAATGGGAACTTCTTTTCTTTTCTTTTTTTGATACATTAGGTTTCCCAGCTTAGGGTAAACTAATCCTAAGCCTCCAGAACCCAGGCTGGAGGAGGTAAATCGCGAGTCGTTCAAGGGGGACTGTTTTATTTTAACTACTTGTTGTGTCCCCTAAACAATAAGTCCACCAATATGCAATAAGATAAATATATAGGGATATAGACAAAAGTGAATTTAAAAGTTCAAAGTGACTGCAACTGGTGTAGAAGATAAAACTCACATCTCTATTGTGGCATATGACTGCATTCATGAGAGGAGTCTGGCCTGCTCTATCCACTTCATCTACTTCTGCACCCTCCTCAATTAAGAGCTCGCACAAATCAGACTTCCCTGTACTAGCTGCCCGATGCAATGGGGTGCATCCAACCTACAAACAATAATGATAGATAAATCAAAAGAGCTCATGAACACTAAATGCCAAAATGAAGAGGTAAACTAGAAGTAATAGTTTGTAAGTTACAAGCCTTGTCTTTTGCATTGATCTTTGCACCATGTGAAATCAGAATTTCAGCTACTCTCAAGTGACCTTTGCTTGCAGCATAGTGCAGAGCAGTTCGACCGCCACCATTTTTAGCATTAACATTAGCTCCTGTTCATAATACTACTTCAGTTTGCATGTCAAGGATTATATATTGGTAAGAACTAGAAACACACACACATTGTTACATACATACATGTATATACTTCCATAAGTGAATATTGCTTCCTTGAACAAAATTTGGTTTTAATATTAGAGGATAACCCACACTTAGATTTTGCCAGAACGAATATTTAAGGATGGCAATCAGAACGGGTAAGCTAAATGTATACATAACCATAACCAAAGCTCATAACCTAGTACCCAAGCTAGCTTCAGAAATCAATCCTTTCATTAGATATCATTTATGCTTTCACTTGATTCTCATATCTTCTATAAAGATTTTTTTTTTTAATAAATCCAAGCTACATGGTAAATCTGTTCAATATGTCATCCAAGCACTATTCCCAATTGGGGAAATGATTTGTATGCTCCCTGTTGTTTTTCCAAGTAAAATTCCTCACGTCATGGAAGATTACTTGCGAGATATTTTTCATTTATACAAAGTACTGGTAGATTCAATTTAGGAAGACGGAAGAAAAGTCAGAGAAATTCCATTTCTTCTCACCTCTGCTGAGCAAAATCTCCACAATTTCTATATTCCCACTACTTGCTGCAGAGTGCAGTGGCACCCAACCTTCTTCATCTCCACTGTTTATACCGCTAATTGAAGAGTCAGAAGCAGCCAATATCTTTACCACCTGATTCATTCACCAAATTAATGGCCTTAAACTACTGGGGTTAACTGATCCAACAAATAAGAAGGGAAGGCATAAAACAATTGAACATTCTGATTTTCACTTACAGAATAAATCTGCTTTTTGAAAGTGAAAAGGTTCAATTACAACCACTTCTTATCAGCATTAAACAAACAAACAAACGGCTTAAAATAGTAAAACACCCATTTTCTAGCACTGTAGCACACAGGTGTAAGTAACAATTAGAAACAGTACAATAGTATCTCTGAAGAACAATTTACAATTCCTCCAAACTTTAATCTTTCTGGTCTGAAACATTACAAACATAATCTACCACTTCAGTTATAAATATGGTAACAGTGTACCTACAATATACCAGTTTTTATAAGAACACACAATCCTAAGAATTTGTTTTTCCTACTACATTGCAAGCATCTCGCCTGCATTTCTGAAAGAAAACCCCAGTCACGTTTCTTTCATTTCAATTCCGCAACAAAGCTAGAAAATACAATACGGAGTATGAAAGATGGAAAATTAGGAAATAAAAAGAAGGAACCTCAGTGTGAGCAGAAGAGACAGCGACGTGAAGAAGAGAGCGGTCATCTTCGTTGCGGAGAGCGAGGGCTTTGAGAAGCTGGTCATCAGAGAGGGACTTGAAGAGCTCAGAATTACCCGATTCAGCGGCCTTGAAGAGGTCTTTGTCTTTGATTTGAGTCGGTTTCGTTGAATCTATATCCATAGCCATGGATGCCGGGTACTGGACTACTGAGGGCTTTGTTACAGGGTTTTTGCTGGGGAAGTAGAGTTTCGAATCCGCTACAAACGGTGGGGCAGTTTAAAATGTATATAAAAAAAAAAAAAAAAAAAAAGGAAAAAAATGTAATTTTAGTTCTCAATTATTTCTTGTAATATACACTCAATTCTCAAAGAAGTTGTAGTTTGACTATTCATGAATAGTAACAAAGGTATCTATTTGAAGAAAATATTGATATTCTATAATACATTTGAGATGCAACAAAAGTACAAAAGAACAAGAAAATAAAATTGGATCATTTAATATCGTCAGACGTGTAATAACATCTTAAATAATTCAAAAACTAAAACTGAACATGTGAAATAATTAGGGATGAAAATAACAATTCACTATAGTTCTTTATCTTCTTCTTGTTTATGAAAAAAAAAAAAAAAAACCATTATTTAACTATGGTATTTTATCCACTTGTGGACACTAACAAGGGCCAAGTCCAAACTATGGTATTTTATCCACTTGTGGACTTGGCCCTTGTTAGTGTTTAATGGGCCGGTCTTGTTGGCCTACAATAAATAAGGCCAGGTGGCCCAAAGTCGTGCAAGTCAATTGTTATATCATGGATCAATGTTTATCTTTTATTATAAACTTAGATTCAAAAATTATGTATTTATAGTTGACGTATTTTGTACATGCAGTTAACATATTATGTACATGCAGTTAACATATTATGTACCGGCCTATAATTAACAGTTTATGTGTTTGTAGTTACTAGTTTATTTGTATGTTGTTAACATGTTATATGCATTTAATTTACTTATATGCACATAAATGGTTAATTGCAAGTACATAATATACCAACTGTAAACACAAATCTGAAGGTTATTTTGGACCAGAGTCCACAATGTAAGGTAGACTATGGTCCATAGTATCATTTGCACGTGCAAGGAAGCTTAGACATAAGAGTGTTTAGTGGAGTCACCCCTTCATTTTAGGCAATTTATATCGTGGACCAGGGTCTACATAGCGTTGTGAACATTGGATCAAAATGAAGTCGTTTTGAGCTTTAAATTTTAACGGATTCTACAAATTTTTAAACATAACTTCATAACATAAGACACAATATGTTGTGTTACACATCTACCAATATATATCCCATGCACATAGTTTCATATATAACACAAAGAAAAAAAAAAGAAGAAAAAAAACTCAACACAAGACACACATATACACGTATTATATATTTACTTATTTTTAAATCTAAATTGTGTAGAGAATTTATGTTATATAGGTACAAAATTTCACAACACAAGACATAAATTCATAGTATAAGACACACGTACAATATGTTTTAGATACAAAATTCATACTCTTAAAGTACAAAGTTTCATAACACAAGACACAAGACACATGCACATACTTTATAGTTAAATAAAATGTAAAGTGAAATGGACAACCAAACTATCACTGCCAAAATTAAATAAATCGTCATTCAAAAACGACGTCGTATGGGACAAGGTCATATAAAGATGGTACATTTTAGGTGTTTTTTTTTTTTGCACACTAAATATATATATATATATATATATATATATATATATATATATATATATATATATATATATATATATATATATATATATATATATATATATATATATATATATATATATATATATAAATGTGTACATTGAGATAATTATAGTTAAAAAATTTGTGTTTAATATTTTCTAATCAAAATTTAAAATGTTATCCAAAATACTCTGTAGTAACAAGTTTGTTCGAAATGGAATCAATTCGTACTATTATAATAATGTACGTTAAATATAATTTCAATGAATTTAGAGTATGATCTTAATAACGATGTACGTATAAATAGATATTACTTTTACCTTACATCAAGATGTACGAAATAGTTTTTGATATTTGTCTAGCTACTTTGTTTATTATTATGGGAAAGAAACAAAAACAAAATAAAATAACAATTCTAGTTAGTGACATTGATTTTTCCTTTTTTAGGACAGGTGTTTTTTTTTTTTGGGTGTAACCCAGGATCACCACCATTAAACACAGTGGCTAATCCCTCGTTGGATTGTAGACACCTCTATTGGGTAGGACAGCTGGTCTGGAGATTTAAGACTGTTCCATACCCAAAGCCAATGGTCGAACCCATGATCTTTGGTTAAGGATGAATGAGTCCATTTCCACTCAACCACACCCTCTGGGTTTCTAGGACAGGTTTCTAATAGAAATGACAGGTAGGTTTGATACGAGTTTGGATATTAATTATTTGAATCGGGTTTATGTGTGGATTTATGATATTGGTTAACTACTTTCATATAATAGATCTTAAATTACATAAGAGAGATAATTTAAGGGGTAACTGAGTTGATAATTAGAGGGTTTTAAATTTGACTTCTTGACTGAGCTGTTTATTGTCTTTATTAATTTAGTCGATTAGCATGGTCAACCTAACGGCTAGGCTCGACTGAGATTAATGATAAACATGTTTGTAACAAATTCAGACAGTAATAATAGTAATTAGGTTTGAGTTAATGTTACATTTAATAAATTGGTACCGGACTGGGTGTCATCCGTGATATTTAATCAGAGTCACATTGATTTGGATTAAATAATGTTGTCTCTCTTTCATATAAGAAGACTTGAAGAATCGCAATAGGATATTCCTTTTCTGCCGACAGTAAACCATAGTTACATTTTATGACCAAGGCTAGCTTGTCCACTAAACTAGTGCACAATTAACATATCTGCATGTACCCCACCATATATCCACAATACAAAACCTTCCATCCTATACTGATATTGGATGGCGAAGTCTTTTGAAAAAACTAAGGGAAAAAATCAGCAAATTATCCATTGATCAATCGAACATACACGTAGCAATGGTGGGAAAACTTGTCTTTCTATCCTGGAAAAGACCATAGAGAAAGACAACGTGGATAACAATATACTAAAATGACAAAGCAGATTCACCCACACTACTATATGTTATGGCCATGGAATCGTGCAATCTAATGTTATGGACAGTAAATTAGATCAATTTTCTTTTTAAAAAAATATAATAATAATCTAGTATTTCGAAATAATTCTTGAATTGGTTTGGATTTTTGGTTGCGCAATATTTACTTTAACAATTGCATTCAATATAAAATGTATAAATTTAGTACGGTAAGTGGTTGATTTTTATTTTTATTTTTTTTCCTTTTTAACATTTATTAAAGAGTTAACATAGTACTAAGGTTAGGTACTTAGGTGGTTGTTTTATTTAATTATTTTATTGATAAAAACTTGTATGAAATTGTGTCACAAATTTTTTAACCTTAAGACGAATAGGTTCAATATAAAATGTAATACTTATATTAATAAATGTAATATTAAATTATGAATAAAATATTTATTACTTAAATAAATTACTTTTGTTATCAAAATATTATATTTTCTCTTATAATTGTTTAAGTACAACTATACAAAATGAAAATTGACATGGGTAACGGTGTGCCATCGTTTTCATTTCTTGATCGTTTTGGGTATGGATTGAGAGATATAACAAAGTGCACGTGGCCTTTCTTGCCGACGTCCTTAATTCTCATCTTCCAAAATTATCTCAGCTCCCATGCATATATCTTCAGATTTCTCTGGTCATGCCTAAACTCAAAGCAACTCATGTCCACCAATCATCCATAGGCCATAGCCAGCCATATCCCTAAGACAACAAAAATATCATCCACCCACAATTCTTCTCACTACTTTCTCAATCAAATGTGTCGTATAGAATTTTTTAATACACTTGATCTATCATGTCTTATTTGAAATCAAAGTATTAGAGTATATAGGAGTTGAGTTTACCATGTGTACATAATCAAATTATTACAGAGCATAAAGCAGTGCTAACGAATTGTCTTTTTGAAATTTTTATATATAAAAAAAAAATTGATAGATTTTTGTTTTTTGTTATCCTAAATTATTAAAAAAGTAATTTTAAAATTTGTTGCATTGTTATGCATATTGTCCCACCATAAATTTCCCATTCCCCAAACAAGCACCATTCTATACATATATTTCTATATAAACACCATAGCCTATCTATTAACTTCCCCACAAGCTAGCCAAGCAAAACCAAATCAAAACTCCATAACTTCATATCCTCATCTTCCACGCGCACAAATTCCATGGATTTTCTCAAGAAAGCCTTAGACGGCGGCCACGACTCCGACCAAAAACCTTCCGACAACTCCGGCCATTCGAACTCCGACCTCTTCTCCAGTGCTAAGGTGGTGGCCGAAGCCGCTCAAGCGCAGTTCCAGAACAAGAATTCCGACATCAACAAAGGGGAAGTGGCCGGCGCCGCAGCTAACCTCCTCGACGCCGCCCAAAAATACGGCAAGCTAGACGAGACCAAGGGAGTCGGGCAGTACGTGGAGAAAGCGGAGGGCTATCTCCGGGGGTACGGCCAGTCTGCGGGCGCCGCCGTCGGTGGAGCGGTGGAGAAGGCCGAAGGGATTGGCCACTCCGCCGGTGAAGCGGTGAAGGAGCACGTGGGGGAGGCTGAAGGGATTGGGCACTCCGCCGGTGAAACGGTGGGGGAATATGCTAAGCAGGGTGAAGAGTTCCTGAAAAAGCAATCCTCCGGCGAGGGCCACGGTGGCGCCGGAGATTTCATGAAGGCGGCCGGAGGTTTTCTGAAGAGGGATTAACAAACTTTATTAACATGTTATGTACTATGCTTTATATCTTCTACTTCTAATTTGCTGGTCTGTAGTAATAATTGATAATGTGGAGCATGTGCTTAGGCATGATTATATTGCATGTATTCACTGTCCATGTTTATCTGCTTGATATATAATAAATATATATGGTTGTTTTTTAATTATAAGAATTATTTTCTTTAATACCCTAAATTTTTTGATGATTTAAAAGGTTTATGTAGTATATTTAAGGAAAATTATGCAAAAATATACTATTCGTCCATGTCTAAATATCATATGGTATATTTCTTTTAAAATGAGTAAATGCTATTCTTCCCGCATAAGCATCTATCCTTTCCATATTTTAAGAAGATATGCTTTTGTTAAAACCTGAACAAGTTGGTTGTCGCTTGATAAGTACAAGATTTTAGGGTGTGTTTGGAACGCAGGAAAATGACTTCTGGAAAATGTTTTCTGGAAAATGAGTTATTTTCCGGAAAATGAGTTCATTTTCCGTGTTTGGATGTACTTTGGAAAACTGTCTTTAGGTGTTTGGTTCATTTTCCGGAAAATGAATAGAAATATATAATTATATAATTTTATTATTTTATTTAAAATATAAAAATATATAACATAATAATATTTATTATAATATAACTAATTTAAAATAAAAAAATTTAAAAAAAAAGGGGGGGGGGGGGGCGTCGGCTGCCTGGTTTCCGCCGGAAACCAGAGCCGGCGGAAACCAGTCCGCCGGACTGAAGGGAAACCAGCCCTGCCGTCCCTCCCTTCCATTTTCCCCTTCCGGAAAATGACTTCCGGATAATTTTGGGGGAAGTCATTTTCCCCCAAAATGGGGTCATTTTCCGTGGTCAACAGAAATTGATTTCCGTTGACCACATTTTCTGGGTGTTCCCAAACACCCGAAGCCCGGAAAATGACTTCCAGAAGTCATTTTCCGGGCTTCCAAACACACCCTTATGTATGATTCCAAATGATTATTGATCTTCTTGATTTAAGGCGGCGGTTATCTATGGACAACAACCTAAATTGATTTATCTCTTTTATGATCTTTTACTAACTAGAGTTACAAATACTCTTCATCACGAGTATACATTTGGGTAGTGACTACAAACTTATCTTATTGTATTTAGTTGAAAAGACAATAAAGTATCCATAGAGATTCATGTGAGGCTGAAAGTTTTTACAGGGTGAAGCTTAAAGAAGCTAGGAAAGAAGTGTTTTTCTTTTAAAAAAAATCTTGCATTAATTTAATTTTTGAAAATAATAATTAAATTATAAATTGGTTACTTGGTGAAGTCAAGATCTTTGTGAAACAGATGATTTTAGCCACAATTGTAGATACAAATATCCACTTCCACTTGTCCCTTCCTTTATAACTCCTACCCCACAATTCAATCACTACTTCAATAATTCCAACCACTTTTAATCTCTTTCAAATATTAAAAAATAAAAGATAAAAAGAGTTGAGAAAACAATCGATTATCAATTAGACACTTTTGTCGTTTTGCTAATGAACAAGCATCCATCATACAACTATTTTCATATACATACATACGGATATTTTCAGCATCATATCATATACTTGTTAATTCATGTGTTCAATTTCACCATATTATATATTTTCTGTCATATAATTGTTATCATATTATATAAATGCAAAGCATGCATTATCAATAGAAATTAAACATAAATAACTTTCGCTGAATAAGTTTAGCTACCACGGTACACTAATTTTAATGTCGTATACTTGTATGTTTGTTTAAGATTCTTTCATGTACGAGACAAAATACTACTGGACTAACTACTATGGTAGAACAAGTAGTTAAACTTCTTCTAATTAATGAACCAGTCCATTAAATTTGGATAAAATGATAATTACAAATATATAAATTATTAACTACAAAAACATAATATGTTATAATATATTACTCTCTCCGTCTCCTTTTACTTGTCCTATTTACTATTTATTAGTCAAACTAACTCTTTATTCTTTACTTATTTTCTTTAATAATTTTTTATTATTTTTAAATTTAATTTTTTGTATTTAATAGTACTTTTAATGTAGTTTCTAAATATATAAATTTTATATATTAATGCTAAACTTAATATTATGAAAAATAGAATTAAGAATTAGTTCAGTTAAGCATCGTTAAACACGAACCAGACAACTATTTTGGGATATGTGTATGTATATTCCAACCTCTAACGATCCTTTGTGAAGATTGCTTAGCGATGGCAAAAACGGATAACCCACGGACTTGACGTGAGCGCGCCTCTTCGGCAAGACGCGATTACAATTGAATACTAACTGATAGACGCGTTGACAATTCAATTCGTCGTATACGAAGCTTCGTTTTCTCTGCCCGAAAGTCCAAAACCAAATAAAACAATACTCACTCGCCAACGACTTTGCACATAAATACCCATTTACATTTCTATTTGCTCCATCATATTCGCAGCAATCAATAATTCCACCCAATCTTTAATTTCTTCCAAAGACTCCAGATATTCAGACATGGATTCGCGTGGGCACAATGAAGGTAGTCATGCCAAGCCGGGCCAATCGAGCCACCACAACCACCCGGCGCCGTCGAAAGCCGAGCTGATGTCCAGCGCCAAGCTGCTGGGGGAAGCCGCCAAGTCAAAGCTTCACCACGATCCCAACAAGCCGAACAAGACAGACAAGGCGGAGTTAGCCGGGGCCGCCGCCGATCTTCTCAACGCGGCGTCTCATTACGGGAAGCTAGAGGAGAAGGGGATGGGTAAATACGTCGGGAAAGCGGAGGATTATCTCCACAAGTACCACACTTCCCATTCCCAAACCGCCGGATCCGCCCACCACTCCGCCGCCGCCGCCCAACACGCTCATTCTTCGGGGCATTCCGGGGCTAATAATCAAGGCGATCATCACTCCGGTGGGTACGGGGAGTATATAAAGATGGCGGAGGGGATTTTCAAGAAACATGATGAATCTTCTACCACCACCACGAGCCAATCTCATTCTGGAAATAAATACGGAGAATATGCTAAGATGGCCGGAGATTTCTTGAAGAAACATTGAGTTATCCATTTATTTTTCTCTTCCTTGTGTATGTTTAATTTTAATTACTCCGCTTTAATTTGTTGTTTGTACTCTCGAAGAAATACTTTTGATCACTTTTGATTTTGATTCCCTTTTCAATAGTGAAGAATTAAACCCTTCCATATGTCACTTTAAAAAAAAAAAAAAGCAACTTATTATTTTTTAAATTATTAATCAAAAAGTTGGGGAAACCCCCAACAAAAAGTTGCAAAAATAAATGAAAATCCCTACAACTAAAAACCCTAAATATTTGCATTAAAAAAAAAAACCCTAAATATTTGCATTAAAAATCACAAATGACAAGTAGAATGATACTTGAAATAAAATGGATTTTAAAGACCCATGATGTAATGAATATATATGTGCATTTTATTTCATCTTGTTTGTATTCCGACCCATAATGTAATGAATATATATGTGTCAAATGCAACAAAGTAAATATTTTTAGTAGTGATTAGTTGGAATTCATGTTAGTTTGTTGAGGACTTAAGGCAAGTGGTTGGTTTTTTAATATATAAAGCTCACTTTATTTAACCGGAAAAATGGTTGACCAATGCAAATTCACCACGGAATGTAACCTGAAAATGTAATTAGACCATTGAATTTTAAAAAAGAAATGTAAATAGGCCACTGAATACTTCAAATGTATACAATTTCACATGATAGACGATTGCCATCCATTTCATCAGGTTATCTATTTGCGTGGATGGTGAGTTGGCATTTTAAAATAATTTAATAAACTTTAAAAATAAAAATTACAAAAAATTAGAAAAAAACGTCGGGGTGGCCGCCGACCACCCCTCCCCACCTCCTCCTTCGTCTCCAGTTGGAAACGAAGAGATCTATCTTCATTTCCAATCGGAGACGAAGGAAGGGGGAAAGGGGGGGGGGGTGGGGGTGGTGGCCGGCGTCAACCCGACGTTTTGTTGTTGTTGTTGTTGTTGTTTTTTTTTTTTTTAAATTCTTTTTAATTTTTATGTTTAAAGTTTATTATAATTAAAAATGTCAATTCACTATCCATGTAAGTAGGTAACCTGACGATAGTAACATGCTATTAGGTGAAATTGCATACATTTAGAGTGTTCAGTGGTCTAATTGTATTTTTTTTTTTGATTCAGTGACCTAATTACATTTTCACGTTATGTTTAGTGGCCAATTTTCACCTTATTCCATAAAATAATAATGTTCATTACAATTTATTATAACAATATTAATGTTCTCATAACCTAAAGTATGTTTGATTTTCATCCTTATAAAAATTCAGTGGTGAATTTAAACATTTTTTTTTTCTTTCAAATTTAAATTTGTACTCCGTATTAAGAAATGTTTCAAATAAAAGAATTTAATTTTTTTTTTGAGTTCAAAAGAATTTAATTATTATTTCCTTAATAATTCGAGATCATTTTCCAAAAATAGCCTGATTATTTTTCATATCTAAATCTAATGGTCTTATTATGTAAATATATAAATAAATAAATGGCAATTAGAGTTCCAGTTGAAGTGGTGAGATGTACGGCGTTTTGTCTCGAGATCAATCTCTCCATCATTGTTGGTGATAGAGGGAGAGAGAAACTCCGTGTGCCTTTCTCTTCTCTTCTGAGCTCTCTTCTCGATTCTTCTAAGAATGAATTCATGAAAGTAAGGCCTTCCATGAATGTATAATTGTATATGCATACACACGATTATTTCCGATTTTTTTCCCAATATTTTCATTTTCATATTTGTTTCGAAATTGGCCTTTAGATTTCAGCTCTTTGCATGCTGATATTTCAATTATCCTTGCATGCATGTCGCATATGTATTTGATGCATCGGGAAAATAATAGTTGATCGATCGATTCCAGGTTATTAGCCCGTAATTATTTGAAACTTAGGTTTGATTTGTATCAGGGGATCTTTGTCATTTTTATTTTGTAAACTTTATGCATGTTATTTATTTCTATTAGATTTAATTCGGAAAATAGGGGTTATAATGAATGAAAGGGACTGATCTTGAGGTGCTGAAGTAATATTCATTGACGTATGGTAACGTGCATTTCTTCAATTCAAAATTAGTAGAGGCTGGAAAGGAGAAACCAAAAAGGAAAAATTGGAAGAATATAAGAGAATAGCATGATGTTACTGGAATGGGTTTGAAACTGTTTCATTGTTAAAGAGCATGCTTATATGCTTTCTGCTGCCTCCTTGGGTTTCATTCTTAAGATGCTACTTGTTGAGGGTAATGGTAATGTGAAGGGATTTGTTTTAGTTTTACCCGAAATTTTAGGTAATTCATAGACCATTGCTTAAATTGTTTGGGCATATCATAGTTGTTTGTTTACTTTCAATAAGAAGACGTATTAGATGTGTTTCTATCTTATTCCTTACTAATATAGCAGGTTTGATAGGGGAGACCAGTGTGAAATGAACAAAGCCATTTGTCGTTTTGAGACTCAGGCCAGTGAACAAGAACTTCCCTTAAAATGAATTGCAAAAAGTAATTCGTGTTGATGATAGTGTCCAATTTGCAAACACTGTCTTTCACATCAAATAGTGATTTGATTGCCCTTCGCCATTATGTGGAGGTCCATTTCGAATGCTGTCTCAAGCTTTGGACAGAAGAAGGATTCTGCTACACCGAATCAAGTTTGCCATGAAATCTCGGATGATGATGAGACATGTTCTAATGACAGCTCAGGTGAAGGACTGGAATGCCCAATATGCTGGGAATCTTTTAATATCGTTGAGAATGTGCCTTATGTCTTATGGTGTGGACACACAATATGCAAAAATTGCATGTTGGGACTTAAGTGGGCTGCTTTGAAGTTCTCTATGCATCAGATCCAGATTCCGTTGTTCATTTCATGCCCTTGGTGCAATTTGTTGACACTTCGACTAGTTTACAAAGGGCATGTAAAATTCCCTAGCAAGAACTTCTTCCTTCTTTGGATGGTGGAGAGCAGAAATGGTGATAGGGCCAAGTCTCCTTCCTCTATATGCAGGGATCACCAACAGTTGTGGCCCCCAAGGGGTGTTTCAGTTATTGGGAATACCACCACAATCAACCGCAGGCCGCATCGCCTTGGAAATTTAAGGTCAAGCAGTGGTGCTCATAGCCATATCAGTAATACCAGTACTAACCAGAGGCCACAATTTTCTCTGCACAAATCTCTGGATTTCTTCATTCACTTGACGTCCAAGTTTCCTTTGGTTATTTTACTTCTTCTGGTTATATTTGCAATAATACCCTCCAGTGTTGCAATCATAGTGGTATACTTGGTGCTCACAATCCTCTTCGCTCTTCCATCCTTCGTAGTGCTCTACTTTTCATATCCTGCTTTGGATTGGCTGGCAAGAGAGATAGCCAGTTGAAGATTTGCTTGCAATTAGTTTGAGGATATCTTCTCCCATCTCTTGCTTGCATTGGAAATTTTAGGATGTAATTAAGGACTTTTTTGTAATAGCTTTATTTCTCAATTTATAGTGCTGTCCAGCTTTAATATGATCTTGGTTTTATATCAAAGGTGCTGTAAAAATTAGTTATTTCTTTAAATGGAATCAATGCTTAATCTGTGATTGGAAGTTGGGGTTTATATTGCACTTTTCCTAGGCACAGTAGCCTTGCCAATTTCACCGTTGACATTTTATTCATGTTTGTTAGCAATGACCACATATAACACATTTTAAGTAGTATTTCATTATTTCAATGCTGTAGTTGTTCCCTTATGGAAGCTTAATACAAGTTTTGTATTTTGTCAATCTACACACACCCATGATCTCTCTCTTCTATACAATCTAGAAATACAATACAATAAATTTTCACTTCTTGTCCTTGTCATAAAATTTTGGAGATTATATACTGACAAGCTTTTTCAATTTTCTTATTATTGAAAGAATACTTTTCACAGGTCTGATTTACAAGCACCAACATGTTGATGGGGCATTCCCAGTATATCTGTACTTGCTTGCCTTTTCTTTCACCTTAAGCTCTTCGTTTTGCTGATTCTGCTCTGCCTGTCTTTTGGCTCCTTCCGAAATGTTTACAATCCTCTCAACCTCATTGCGGTAATGTGCCAGAGCTTTTGCCCTTCTGGTATCCAAGTCAGCCTGTAGTTTTCATTTACCATGTTCTTAGTGATCAAAATCCAAAGGTTCATCTGATCTGCTGATTTAGATTGAAAACAGAAAACCAAACCTCTGTTTCCTCTAAATGGCGTTTGGCTTTTTTTGTCTTTTTAGTCTCCCATTCATCAATTGTGGAACTCAGCTTCTCATACCTGTAACTTCTCTTCTCAGTGAATTGAAGGGTGAAAAATAGATAAAACACAATACTTCTCTTATTATTTATAGTTTTCTGAGGATTAATATTGAGTGCAGGCTCCTAGTTGCAATGAAAATAAACAGGTACCGTTTTCTGATCTTGTCCAACTCTTCCTGTTCCCAAACATCTGCCCTGGTACCTCCTTTTACAACCTTTGTTGGACTTGGCCCTCTTGGGGTGGATGGTTGAGATGAAAATTGTCTTGATGGAAGATTCACCGGAGTCCCTGGCTTTTGAGTGGCTGGACGATCCAACAGCCTCTCTCCAAATGTGGGAGTCTTTCTGAAGGATGTTGCAGCAGGTCTGTCAATCTTCCCGGCTGCTTCAATTTCAGGTTTGGAGCTGGCCACTCCATTTGTGCTATTCATGAAGGTTGGTGCCTTCCTAATGGATGAGGTTGGTGCTATTGGCTTTCCAGTATCAACTATTGTTGCTGTCCTTATTGTAACATTTTTCTCTGGTACAGGACCTTTCCTCTGATCCCTGATTGAGTCTTCCAGTGATTTAATGGCATATGCAGCCGCGGCAACTGCAACTGCATAATCAATACTACCTTCCCTGGAATCATAATCCTGACTCATTCTTCTTGACGAGAGCTGTCTTTCCAACCAGCTTGGGCCTCTTTTCGTATCTGCAAAACTCAGATTTGATTATCATTTCTGCATCTCTAGGTAAGTTACCATCATTCCAAACACTCTTTCTCAACCAGCATTTATGTCATTGAGATTCAACTTCTAGAGGGGGGGTACCTTTAAGCGATTGAGATTTTTGAGCTAGAGTTCTCCTGCTGCCATCTTTGTTATCCTCCTCTGCACCAGAAAACTTCATTCTATTGAAAGAAGTCAGTACTTATTGAAAACGCAAATATGAAAATTGTGCATAATCAATCTTGTGACCGCGGTTACCTTACCTCATTTGCTTAATAAATGCTGCCATTCTTTAAGACGGCCCCCTTTTTCTGGAACAGCAATGATCAGGTGATATGTGTAATGGAGGGGGGTGCTTATTTGAAGGAGAAAGATAAGTTAATTAAGGGGAGATACTGTTTTAGGTTGTTAATATAGGGTATGATTTGAGAGAGGAGACAAGTAAAGTCAGATGCCTTTGCATGCAAGCCCTGGTTTTGGATCTTAAAAGCACCCAAGCAAAAGCATTCCTTTCTTCTTCTTGATGGTTAGTATTTTCCAACATTGGGATCTTCTTACACATTTTAGAGCTTTATTCTATGGGGGGAATATGTGTTTGTTGCTGAAGCATTTCTGTCCTTGCTCCTTTTCTGCGAAATGAACTTTTTGGTTCTCACAAGATAAGGAAATCCAAAAGTTTGGACTTCCTTTTTGCCTTAGGAATCACAAGAAAGCTATTCAACTTATATAATCAAAAGTAAATAGAAATTATATTTCCAACATGTTTAACCTCAAATTACTTTTTCTTTTCCTACTAAAGAAAAAAAAAAAAACTAAATGAACTAAGGTCTCAAAATACCAATAAAGTTAGCGTTTAAAAACTGTCAAGCCGTTCTTCTTCTTCTCCTTCTTAAACTAAGCTCCCGCCACTAGATTCAAACCTATGACCACCTATTTAGAATGATAACCGGAATGTCATCATACTACATAGTAGTTGGTGTAAGAAGGCCAGAAGGGATTTGAAAAATGGACTTTGACATGAAGGTCATTGTATTGGGTTGCAAGCAAGTATGCACTCACATTATATTCCTCATATCCATATGAAAAATCAATATCTATGCCTGGAGAACCTTTATTGCCTTAATGAGAAAGCACTATGTATTCCTTTACGTCCTTATCAAAGTATTTTTCTTAATTGTAACTATGAAATTACTTTCAAACTCTACAAGTTTATTACTCTTTTTAAAAAAGAGTTAAGTTAGGTTTATTGACGCTACAAATAATTTGACTTATGATTATCACGTTTTTGTTTACTTATGGTTGGCATAAACAATTGCGACTTATATCATGCATGCCGAGTTTACAAACGATAACAAGAATGTTCATCCAATTTAAAAAATGCTGGGAGATTGGAAAACAACTGGAGCCTAAAAGGGATTATTAATCAAATGAAATGTACACAAAAATGACAAGTTTTTACAAATTACATTATTATTTGACAATTTGAATTAATAAAATCTTTTCATTTTATTCAAAGGAAAAATAATTAGCTCGCTACAAATTATTATTTGACAATTTGAATTAGGCGCCCGGCTAGGTGCTTAGGCCTTCCTCAATAGTTGAGAATTTTTCTCCAATTTTTTGTGAATTCCAACATCCACCTCATCACCCACTATCTCATTCAATCACAAAAATCCTCATTCCCAATAGTGTTTTTTTTTTTTTTTTTAGTTTATTTTTTACAAAAGATAAATATTTCTGTTGCTCAGCTCCAAGCAAATATTTGCCTCAGCTCTATATGAATTACACAGATTCAAGAACTTGGTTATGCAATCAGTAAAGTAAAACGTGGTGTGGTTACATGAACAGTTCGAGAATTATTTGAACAAGTGCAGATCGACTGCTTTTCATCAAAAGCAAAAATAACAATTACTTTGACCTCTACACTTCTACATCTACAGATATAAAGAATAGGCACTCTCAGCTCAGATTGCTCCAGCACTTGGCCGCCCACTGATTTCTTCCAAAACTTAATTGTATCACAACTATCAGCTAAACAACTAATGAATGTGTATGTGTATTTATGTTCTAAACTAGGAAGTCCGAGTCGGAAAGTTCTAGGACTTTGTGGACCCCGATTGGATTTGCACCATGCCGGAATGAGTTTCCTTCGATGTACCTGCAACGTAACCACATTTTAGTTTAAATTAGACTGGGATCTTAAAAAAATCAATCAAGTTGAGAACGAAGACAATGATATCAGTATTAGTTGTCTTACATTTCTTTCAAGAAAGGATGTTTGTAGAACGCATCAGGAATCCGACCAGAAAATTGGTTGTGGTCCAGATAGCTGTAACAATGGACACTCCAATAATAAATACATATATATATATATATATAATCACTGATATGTGAACAAATCTTATATGCAGTATGGAAGGAATTTAACAATTTTGTGAAATATGAATGAATGGGACACAGCTAGGTGCATGTATTCACAGTATTAATAAGCCAACAAGATCATCTCTTGAAAGAAAAGCACCATATAAATAACAAACACACATTAATTTTTATTACACCATATAATAAAATAACCTATTTGTTGGAAAATTGACTGCATGCTGATATTAAGAAATTAACATTAACTAGTGTAGGCATTAAAGTGGCATCGTCCCCCAAGACACAGCTGCCTCTATATTCGTACACTCGAATTAGAAGTTAGAATATATAACCGCGCACAATAGATAGGGAGATAAGAGAGTTGAGAACTCAGGATGATTCTTCTACTTTTCACAATTAAGGACCTTTGACAAAATTACTCTCAATAATGACCACATAAGTTATTATTTCTAAAATGCCACAACTACTAAAATTATTATTAATAATAAGCCCAAACAATCATAGCCACAAGTTGTAAAAAAGATCTCTCAAACCTCTCTTTGCAGCATTTCCTACAATCCCCCATTAATGCAAGTAGTATAATTAACTCTAATCAGTCTCAAGGTTTGATGCTTAAGTGCAAGTATAGATATGAAGATGAGAAACTTCAACCTACTGACATGCATCTCACCTTTATATTTTGTATTGAGTTCCGTGAAACTATTCACAAGGGTTTTGAAGCCAGATTATGAATTGATTAAATAATAATAATAATAATAATAATAAACTTGATAGAAGGCACTTACAAATAAGTTAGTTTAGGAACATGGCCAAGGCTGGCTGGTATTGCACCAGTCATTCTGTTGTATGAAAGATGCCTGTAATCAAACATGACAATCATACGCCAAATACAGGAAGCTAATACATCTAGAACCTATCATTTGATATAATTAAAATCATTACACAAATAGTCCCCTAATACATGATTTGTGATAAACAAGAAACACTTACAAAATCTCCAAGTTTGTCAAATTTGCAAGTTGAGAAGGAACGCCTCCGGTAAGATAATTACTGTTCAAATAACTGCAAGTTTTGTGAGAGAGAAATCATGATAATCACGCAATAAATAAAATTGGAAGATATTATTACTTGTTAGATAATTTGGAACATGAAACTTGAATCAACTTACAGGTTGCGAAGAGCAGGAAAGCACCCCTCTATACGTATGAGCTCCCTAATTGTCCCAACCAGCCGATTGTTACCAACATCCCTGAAATTAATTTCAACGATGATAGTAGGTCAATCAAGAACATGCTAGAAAGCCAAGGGTTGCAAACTCTAAAATAAAGAAGAAAAGTTCAAATGAAGTCTTACAAGTGTCGAAGATTTGGTAAAGTGCCCAACTCAGGTGGGATTCGTCCGACGAAATGGTTTTCGTGGAGATGAAGATAACGGAGTTCAGGAAGATAAGCAAGCTCCTTAGGGATTTCACCCTTAAAATTATTGAAACTCAGGTAACTGAAGAAGATATACCAAACATCCAGTTATTTATTGATAAAACAAAGGGAAAATTGCACTTTTTGTCCCTAAGTTATAGGATAATTGTAGAATTCATCCCTAAGTGTTGGTCGTGCTCACTTTTCGCCCCTAAGCTATCATTGGCGTTGCACTTTTTGTCCCTAAGCTATACTAAAGTTGCAAATTTCATCCCTAATGTTTTGTTAGTAAAAGGACGAAAAGTACAACGCCAAATGATAACTTAGGGACGAAAAGTGAGCATGATCAACAATTAGGGATGAATTCTACAATTATAATATAACTTAGGGACGAAAAGTGCAATTTTTCGAGAAAGAAATGTGGGATAGCTTCAGAAAAAATAGAGGAAATAACTTACAGATGTGTTAACTGCTTTAGTTCCCCTATTTCAGGAGGAATGACATCTTGCAACTTATTCCACCTTATATTACTGAGAGATTCACAAAAACAAAGGGGAAAATGAAAAGAGAAATAAATCAGTATCTACTGCAAAATTGAAAATCTGGAAGAAATGAAACAACCAGCAAGTCAACATAACTTAGTTCTCAGACTTCAGAAAAAGTAAATGAGAAAAGAAGTAAATTTTGAAGTAGCATTAAACCAAATCAATGGTATTAACTATTAAGGCTTAGTTGAGTTCAGGTAAGTTATGGTCCTTCTTTAAATGCCCCCAACAACAACAATAATAACACATTTAAGAAAAAAATCTTCCCTAATCTAGCAAAATAAAAGCAAACAAATGGTTAAGATCACTAGACATAACAACTACATTAGCATAACCATTATTTATTGATGATTATAGCAGATGTAAGAAAACTGAAATTAGCAGGCCAACTTTGTTGATGTCGTGCTAACATGACTGAGGTTAACCAGTTTTAAGCCATTTCTTTAATAAATATTGATTTTCATCTGCAGTCAACTTTGCTTTTCATTTTTGATAACCATGTTTTGCATTCTACTTGAGAGGATGTGAAGCATAGATGCACGTCAATATACTCTAAAGAGAGGTGTTAAGAATCTACAGGTAGAAGTCTGATCTTACAGTATTTTAAGACGCTTCAAGCGCCCAATTTGAGGTGGTATTGGACCAGTCAGCTTGTTATTATGTAGATCCCTGCCATACCAGAGACAATACAGATTAGAAACTGGAGAGAATTCAAACATCCTTTCTAAAATTAAATGAGAATAGGTAAAAGACAAAAAAGTAGTTATTTGTGAGATAAGTGAGGTAAAATAACCAATCAATCCATAGTTAAGAGTGCAATAGATTTTAACTAAAAAGAGGAAGGAAGTATGAAATCAAAGAAAGAATCTTACAGTCTAGTAAGATCCAACAAGTTTGTTACAGCATTTGGAAAAGGACCAACAATTGAAACTGCATAGACTTCCCTGCAAGTGGTCAAACAAGTAGATTAGAAACAATATAAAGCTTAGATAAAGGGAAGGAGTGATGTTGCAAGTGGTGAAGAACTACTTACAATTCAGTAACTACTCGGTAATCACCTTGAGTGGAGCATGTAACCCCAGACCATGGGGGTAAGTCATTGTCTCCACAAGGATCATCTCCAACCCAAGCATACACCACCCTCCATCCAAGAGATGCCTTAATCTCATTCAGAGCTTTCACTACACTCACCAATCAAATTCAATTAGCATGTCATGGCAAATGATTGACTGTTTCTCTTCAATGAACCTCATGACCATTTTCCAAACACACACTGGCCAGGGAGAGAACAGTCTCACACTGAAACTCCATAGGTTACCAAAGAGTACATATTCATTATAATTCAGAAATAGCAACTTTTTAACCTTTTTTTTCTTTGGATGAAAAGATTAAAATTTATACCAACTACCAAAAAGAAAAACACGAGTAAGCATTCATGGAAATTATAAGGAAAGATTATATAAAAAGACTAGTTAGTAATTCCTATAATGGATTATTCAATTTCTCAGTTCAAATTACCAATTGTTGAATTCTTATTAAATGCAGTAAGTATATTTGTTAAATTGTTAAATAGCATTAATAATCATTTGACCCTTGTAATTTTGAGCTATAATATCCATAATTAGCCTAATTTAACAGGAAATAACTATCGTGATCCTACAGTAGTAGTCCAGTTATGGGTAGATCACAAATGTATGAAAGTAAAATTAGTAACCAAAGCATGTAGATACTAAGTTTAAATTGCTGGCTAAAGAAAATATAGAAAAGAAATAAATAAGAATCTAAACTTCAAAATTGAGCAAATTAAACCCTCACTGATTTTCTCAGAATTTAGCTGAAAATAGAGAATAGTGCAAGATACAGAGTTTAGAAGTAGATGATGGTGATGGAGAGTGAGAAATTACCATCGCGCTTGAGAGTTTTACAGTGAACCACGAGGCTGAGGAGAGAAGGGATCAAGAAGAAGATGAAGAGCAATGTCGAACAGCGAGTGGCCATTGAAGCGTCAACTATCAACTTCCGGTACTCCCGAGCTAAAACCAGTATCCGTACATTTTCACTGAAGACGGCAGAGAATTTGAGAATCCAAAGGAAGGCAGGACAGATCTCGCTGTGTGTACTACGAGAGTTGGGATCTTTCAATTCTTCGCTCTGCAGACGCGCAAATTGCCCGATGGACTCGGTACTTTACACACTTTTTTTTTAAAGACAACTGTCTCTATTAAAATATATTTTATGAAAAAAATGGACATCTTATGAATCCCAGGGCTGCCCAATTACACTATAATACTATATACACCAAACTTAAGAGCATGTTTGGTTGGACGTAAAAAAAAAGTTTGAAGGGAAAAGTTTTTCTTAAAGTTCATGAAAAACCTTTTTCGCCTTAGTCTTTATACTCATGCCAACCCCAATCAAAGAATAAAATTAATATTATCAGTAAATTTTTTAATAAATCAAAACGGTATCAATTTTTATTTTTTTCATAAAATTTCAATTCAATTCTCCTACAAATATTTTTTGCCAACAAAATGGAACTAAATGAACAAGGGATGAAATATTTGAGATTTCTCATATCTTATTTAACCCTGATTATCCGGTAGAGGACTTGAACGTACATACATCTGACCCACCTCTAATTACCAGGGAACAAAGTTTAATTTGTATTTAAAAATAAAAAAAATTTTATAATACTTTTTATTTGATTAATTATTTGCGATAATGAATATACCGAAACAAAGAACTTAAAACTCATACTCGATCTGAAATATCAATTCATATTAAATGTTCATCAACACATGACTACATTAATGGAGACTTGTGAGCAAACAAAATGCATGTCGTCTTACTAATCCATTGAATTCACATCACCCCAACTGAACACCACCACCAGATTTAATGAAACTCATGGACTTCTCCTCATATCTCCAACTCCAAATCCAAACTTTAATTTCATTAAAAAAAAAATAAAAAAAAATAGTAGACTATTTCCATGGTTGTTTCTGCTGCTCTCTTATCTGCCACCAAATCAACTGTGCAACCAAAAACAACCATGGAAATAGAATGTCTCCGACAAAAACATCCGATCGATACTAGAAAGTACCATAAACAAAAACAACACATTTCATGAATACCAATTTATTAATTTTTTCTATGGCATATACATAAGAACTGAACAAAATGCCACTCTAAAACCCTAAAATCTAGAGAAAGAAAAAAAGTTGATTATCAGAAAAAGCTGCCGCTATATATGAACGCCTCTTCTCCGATTTTCAGTTGTGAAGAGGGTTAGGACCAGAAGGGACCAGTCTTTTCTCGATCCCATATCTCGGATCAATCTCCTCCGGCGAGGAAACAGACGGCGGCGTCTTCAGGACCGGCGAGCATAAACGGAGCCGTTTAAGCTGATAACAGATAGCCCCAGGGTCGCCGGTGGTCTGGAAATTGTTGTGAGCACCATGGAGATTCTGGGCTTCAATCTGGGTTGAAAATGGCGAAGTGAATACGAGTACGAGAGAGAAAACCAAAGCAAGAAATTGGTATTCATGCACCATTTCTTCAAACTCTTGCAATGGACGCTTTCACGGTGGGTTAAAACAGGGAGAAGAAGAAGGAGGCGAAAATGGCGATGAGAGGTTTCCGACGATGAACGCCTCTATTTATACATGCATGCGAGGGCAGATTCGTCATTTTAAAAAAAGTCAAAGCATTAAATATTCAATTTTAAAAATATAATCCTAAATTCCAGTTTAGCGTGCAATCTCAGTGCATATTTAGATTTAAAAAAATAATTAAATAATTTTTTAGGTAAAAAAATTATTTTAAATTACAACTTTTACTTCTAAAAACATTGTCTTCCTTGACTAGACACACGAATTTAAATGATTATATTTGATACATTGATTAAATGATATATTTTTATTTTTAATTTGCTCATAATAAATACCGTCTATATTGTAAAATTTTTCAATATTTCTTGCTCATAATAATTTAGTATGTTTCAAAGGGTGTTTTAAATAATGAAACTACAAATATTGTTGAATTATATAGAGATGAACAGTAATTTAAAACATCGTAAATCGTAATATAGTAAAAATATTTTTTATACAAAAAAAATCAATTATTATTAAGAGAATTACTCTTAAAAATTGAGGGTATTGTACAATTACATATACACATAAATACATAATGAACATTGAGATATATATGATTTTGTGTCCTCAAAATATATCCTTTATTTATTTATTTATTTTCCTTGTGATACTATTGAATATTTGCGATTCAAATTAAAAGGGTCAATAGACAACCAAATCAACTACCGAACCTATTCAGTTGGAGATTGCATGAGCCATAACCACTAATAAACATATACATAGATGTATGTATATATTTATATGTGAATGTAATGTATATATATGAGTGTGGACGTGGTGATGAACTTGTAATAAAGTTTGAATCCCCAACTACTTATTTGAGACCATTGTATCATCACTTATTAAATGCATCAAAGTATAAGACTCGTGGCTTTAATTTCTCACTAATTTTAGGCTTCTTTCATTTGAATGTATGTGTAATTTAATGCTCAACTTTTTTATGCCTTTTTATCAGTAATATTATATTAAAGAGAATTGTATTTATAAGCCCCTAATAAATTGTACCAAGCTAATATTTTGCTGCTAATGATTATTTTTTGATTATATCACGAGGTGTTTTGAGTAGACGCTAACTATATAAAGCACCTTTAAACCCGTAACATATATACTCAGATTAATTTTCATTCATACTGAGATCAACCCAATTAAGATACATATCACATATGTGATCGTCAAGTATTAAGTTAGGTTATGTTTTAGTGTGTGCGCATGCATGTGTAGAACAACCAAGGATGTATATCATTAATTATTGAGTTGTAAACTTATAATTAACTTAAGTATTAAAAAATACAATTGTCCATTAATAATACTAATAATAAATATAAAACTGAAAGGTAAAAGTGTCAAATAGAGTTGACCCGTCCCATTAATTAATTCGATAAACCATCCTACTTTATCATTTAATCGTTTCATTTAATTAGTAATTTGTTGGGAGTTAATTAGGTATGTAATCTCCTAAAACATTTTGTCAATTTTGATATCATTAACTTATCATTACTTTTTAAAAATAATTAATCCATGGATTAACTCACGCGGCTTCCTTTTTTGAAGTCAACCAATTTTGACCTTATTTAATATGTTCCATTGCATGATAGTTTAGGCTTGACTCACAAATTCTAACTCACATTGAGATGTGATATCTCTATTAAGGAGTGTAAATTCTAATTTAATTAAGAAACATAGTTTTTATTTGTAAACATATGTAATGGTATTTTGAATGATGTGCTTTCTCCCAGTAGTCAAGTAATTATTATTAAAGTATAAAATATACAAATTATTTATTTATACTCCAAATAAGCTAGTCCATAACTACGTAACCTTGTGCAATTAAATATTTAAATGATATATATTCTAAACTTCCAATTCAATTAATTAAACACTTAAATTGTCAGTAATAATATACAATTGTTATTTTATATTTATTAAATTACTATCAAGATATTAGTGAACATCAACTTCTTATCTTTTCAATAAGATAAAAGTTACAATTAACTTGAATTTCTTATATACAAGACATGTAGTTGATATAAATTTTTAAAAGTTTTTCAATTCTTTTCATTTAATTTAGAGATTAATATAATATCATGTAATATAAAATAATTTGACTTAAGTTTTAAATATGGATTCGTTACAATCACTTTAACGTTCTCTGACACACTTAAATATCAAATTTGGAGTTGAATCTTTGTCTTGACCGTTTGACTTTATTGCCGCCCCATATTAATTAAGTGCCCCATATTAAGGACTTAATGAAAGTTTACTATTTGAATCATTAAAAACACTTCGACAATTGAATTTCTTTCTTCCCAAACAACTATTCTTTTTTTGCCGCCCCATATTAATTAAGTGCCCCAAATTAAGGACTTAATTAAAGTTTACTATTTGAATCATTAAAACAATTCGACAATTGAATTTCTTTCTTTCCAAACACCTACTCTTTTTTTTTTTTGCCGCCCCATATTAATTAAGTGCCCCATACGCTTAATTAAAGTTTACTATTTGAATCATTAAAAGCACTTTGACAATTGAATTTATTTCTTCCCAAACAACTATTCTTTTTTTGCCGCCCCATATTAATTAAGTGCCCCAAATTAAGGACTTAATTAAAGTTTACTATTTAAATCATTAAAATCGACAATTGAATTTCTTTCTTCCCAAACATCTACTCTTTTTTTTGCCGCCCCATATTAATTAAGTGACTAAAGTTTACTATTTGAATCATTAAAAACACTTCGACAATTGAATTTCTTTCTTCCCAAACTAGCTACTATTTTTTTTAGTACTATTGACTTTGTTACAATGCAGTATTTGTTCATAATTACCTTCTCAACCTACTGAAGCATAGAGAGGCTCGAACCCACATCATTCCATATAGGAGTGCAACTGGGTGCCACTATACTACAAGGTCTTGGCAAACCATTTCTCTTTTAAACTACACAATTGAATTTCTTGTACATTACTTGTGTAGTTGATATAAAGTTTTTTTTTTTCTCAACTCTCTCCATTTAATGGAGATTAAAATAGTATGACGCAAAATTAAATTCTTTGATGTAAAATTTAAATTTGAATTAGTTACAAACACTTTAATGTTCTATTACACACTTAAATATCATATTTAGAGTTGAACTTTTATCTTGGCCGGTGATTTTTACTATGTCATATTAAGGACTTAATAAAGTTCCACTATTAGAATTATTAACAACACTTCAACATCAATTGAGTTTCTTATACATGCCATGTATGCATTGTTTGTATATATAACCGGCCTTTTAAAAAGTTGTGCAACTCTCTCAATTTAATTCAGAAATTAAAATAGTGTGATAAAAAAATTAAATATTTTGACATAAATTTAAATTTGGTTTTGTTACAATCATTTTAATATTTTGTTAAACATTTAAAATATTATATGTGAAGTTGAATTTTTATCTTAGTCAGTAGCTTTATCGCTCCATATAAAGACTTAATTAAGGTTTACTATTTGAATCATTAAAATTTTATATAGCAATTTTGATTTCTACTCTATTTTATTGCAAGAAATTATTATTTTTTCATTAATGAAATATGGTAGAAATCATCCAAAACATCCATATAAATAACATGTCATCATTTTTTCTAATTTTATTTTTTCATGTCATCAAATTAAATGGGTTACTTGTTAGAAATATGTTAAAAATGCTAGATGAAAAATAATTAAGAATATAATGATCTAGATGGATCATATTTTAATTCATGGAGTTAGATGAACATTCAATCAGTACGATATTTTGCTTGCAATGAGTTAAAAAAAAAATCTCTAATCAGTCCATTCAGTCGTTTTCATATTGCAAACGTAAAATTTAGATTACTTTTATTTTCAAGTGTACCACGAATCAATTTATCAAATCAATCAATGCGATTATTGGCTTATAGACATATTCGTCGGTCGACGAGTCTATATTTCATGAAGAATTTGCAGAAAAAAATCATCGGGCCTGATTGCCTGAATGGTCGTATCACCACCACACCTATACTAGAGCTCCCTCACATTTCTAATTACCCAATTCATAAAACTAATTTTTTTTCAAGAAAATTTATGATAATATGACCCCTCTAATCTTCTTCTCTCTTTTTGTAAATCTTTTCTCCTTCTTCGTCTCCTCATCTTTTGGAGAGGTTTCTATCTCCGTCACCCCAAAAACTGTACCAAAATCCGGCGAATCAATTACGATCCGATGGTCCGGCATTGATTCTCCGTCCAATCTTGACTGGCTTGGGATCTACTCACCGCCTGACTCCTCAAACAGATACTTCATCGGCTACTTCTTCCTTTCTTCTTCGCCCGAATGGGAATCCGGATCCGGGTCAATTTCATTCCCGCTTATCAACCTCCGGTCTAAATTCCAGTTCCGGATCTTCCGATGGACCGAGTCCGAGATCAACCCGAAGCACCAAGACCACGACCAGAACCCGCTGCCCGGGACCAAGCACCTGCTGGCGCGGTCCGAGGAGATCGGGTTCGAGCCCGGGCGGGGCCCCGAGCAGGTCCATCTGGCGGTGACGGGTCGGGAGGGTGAGATGCGGGTCATGTTCGTGACGGCTGATGGGAAGGAGAATTATGTGAAATACGGGTTGACCCGGGGGAATCTGGATCATGTGGTGGCAACCGAGGTAGGGAGGTATGAGAAAGAGCATATGTGTGATGCTCCGGCTAATAACAGTGTTGGGTGGAGAGATCCTGGGTATATACATGATGGTGTGATGACCAATTTGACCAAAGGGAAGAGATATTATTATATGGTAATTATTTGGATGATTCTTTGTAAATTCATGGATGCATGTATACATTTGACAAAACATAATTCTTTCTGTTTAATTGATAATTATACTGGTTAGCTTTGGTTGTTTTTAATGAATGGTTTTATTGATTACACTTCAAAGACTCCAACTTTTGCCTCAGCCAGGGCCTGGGGTTAGTTCATGATCTAATCCATCAGAATATCAGATAGCTTTGTTATGTTCTTTGGATAAACAATTCTAATTTTCTTCTATGACTACTTTGCATTTATATGACAGTAGTAATTCCTACTGTCATATAAATGCCAGTTAGCTGTAGATTAATGTGGGTGATGTGCATAAAACGTGGCATAACCAAAATGAGTATTTAGCTAGTTAGAGTTTGGACTGATTGGTAGACTTGAAAGTAGATTTTTTTACGGTTTTAGTTGTTTGGTATTGTACTCTTACATTGTAAAATGCAGTCCAGCACCAAATGTTTTCAATGCCCCTTTCCCTTGAATTAGGAATTAGATGCAACTTGGTTCCAAGAGGTCCAAGTAATGTCTGTTTTCATAGTTGCGTTAGTTTTGTTAGTCTTTAAGTTGTAGTCATGTGAATTGTGAAACAGAAGATGGAGCTATAGCGTTGCAAACGTATGGATCTAGTAATGCCAAGATGTGGTGCTTCATACTTTTGAGTAATTTGTTCTGTAAAGTATTGATAGATTCAGTCAATATTCTGTGATCCCTTTTATCCAGGAATTCTTCTTTCCATTTTGTTTTCTATTCTGTTTTTGGGGAGTGTTGGGGGGTACAGTGTATATGCATAATCCCGTATCAGGTGGACTATTTCATCAGCTTAGTAATAATAGGTCATGTGAAGGAGTCATAAATACAGTCGATGAAATGAGATGCATTAGTCATGAATGTTATGTTCTTGAATTTAGATATATTATATAATGGAACTGTGAAGCACAGGGATTCTTAAGCCCTCTTCTTGGTATGATAATTTTCCATTCATCTCTCTCTACTTTCTTTGGACAGGGTGACTTGAATCTTATGCACCCATTTTCATTTGTTATTAGAGTAATTTTTTATTTGATGCATCATATTTACTCATTATCTTTTGATGTATAACGATGCAGGTTGGCAGTGATGCAGGAGGTTGGAGCACAACTTACTCTTTTGTGTCTCCAGATGGGGAGTCAAATGAGACAGTAGCTTTCTTATTTGGAGACATGGGGACTGCAACTCCTTACACAACCTATGTGCGTACCCAGAATGAAAGTATATCAACAATTAAATGGATTGGCCGTGACATTGAAGCTCTTGGTGATAAACCTGCTCTTATTTCCCATATTGGAGATATCAGCTATGCTAGGGGATATTCTTGGTTGTGGGACAACTTTTTCGCTCAGATAGAGCCTGTTGCGTCCAGAGTCCCTTACCATGTTTGCATCGGTAACCATGAGTATGATTGGCTGTTGCAACCTTGGAAACCCGACTGGTCTAGCTATGGAAAAGATGGGGGAGGTGAATGTGGCGTGCCCTATGGTCTTAGGTTCCATATGCCGGGAAATTCATCTGAACCGACTGGAATGCTTGCCCCGGCTACCCGGAATCTTTACTACTCATTTGATTTTGGACTAGTGCATTTTGTGTATATGTCGACAGAAACCAATTTCCTTAAAGGTAGCAGCCAATATAACTTCTTGAAGAACGACTTGGAATCAGTTGACAGGAAAAAGACCCCTTATGTGGTCTTTCAAGGACATAGACCGATGTATACCACGAGTAACGAAAATAGAGATGCCCCTATTAGGCACAAAATGCTCGAGCACCTAGAACCGCTTCTTGTCAATAACAATGTAACTCTTGCATTGTGGGGTCATGTACACAGGTACGAGAGGTTCTGCCCGTTGAACAACTTCACTTGCGGAAGCCTAGGGTTGAACGGGGAGGAGTGGCGGGCTTTCCCTGTACACGTTGTGATTGGGATGGCAGGACAGGACTGGCAGCCCATCTGGGAACCTAGACCAACCCACCCCGACCTCCCCATTTTCCCACAGCCTGTTCGGTCCCTGTACCGTGGGGGTGAATTCGGTTACACTAAACTCGTTGCAACAAAGGAGAAACTAGTATTTTCTTATATTGGAAATCACGATGGTGAGGTGCATGATTCTGTAGAAATCCTGGCTTCAGGTCAAGTTCTTAATGGTGATGGTGGCGGAGAAAATAACGAAGTCAGAGAACTAGCCGAGCCTAAGGCAAGAGGTGAGGCGAGAAAACAGACTGATCCGACATTAACATGGCTTGCAAAAGATGCCGGTTTACTAGTGCTTGGAGTTGTGATTGGTTATGTTATCGGGTACATATTACCTGCTAGGAGAGATGCCGCATTGGGTAAGGATTGGACTCCTATAAAGAACGAGGATTTGTGATTTATGAGTTTTGGATGACAAATCTAGCAATTGTTGTTAGCTGCAAACGATATAGGATTTGTACATTTTGTGTTTACTCAGCTCAGTACTATATTGCTATGTAGAGTTGTAAATATACACATCAGAGTGTAATTTTCTGGTAACAGTTGAGATGAAAGCTGAAGCACATCATGTGTACAAATAAATTGAATCCATTAGTTGTCTATGATCATAAGATAATGTTTACTTAATATACACTTTTGAGTAACAGTTGTGAATTTCTCTCGTAAAAAATAATAAAATAAAATAAAATTGCAATAGGATATCATAAGTTGAATGAATACTTTTTGTTTGGGATGTGTAAAAGAGAGATGAAGTAAAGACCTTTTTGTTTGGCATATGGTGCATTGGATCTGTGGATGTTTGAGTCCCCTTTTCCAGTGTAGACAAACAATCTAACTTTTGTGTTCCTAATCACCTTTTATTTGGCCCATTAATATTTTAGTTCCCATCAGACACGCATAGAAAGTGTAATCGTTGATCGTGCGCTTTGTATGATAATCTGATTCGTATCATACTATCATTATAACAATGTACTTTTAAATATTATTAAACAAAAAATGTGCAGTGGTAACAATTTTACCTGCATTCAAATTATATCGTTAAAGTTTAAAATGTTATAAAATAATTTGGGATAAAGGTCAAATAAGTTTTTAAAATATACTCCGTACTTAAATGTGCAATTAGCCTCTCAATTTATAAAAAATTTACAATTGAATTTTTAATTCCACAAATTAGTGCAATCCACCTATTAGCCTGTAACCTTCCAACTAAATATAACATGTCACCACTATTGTGGATATAACTTTTGATATTTTTTAAAAGTGAATCCGTTATAAACTTTGTAATAATGGACCTTTAATTAGCAATTAATTTTTGAATCATTTTTTTTGGATATATTTTTTGATAATATTAAAATATTAGTTTGTTTTCGTGTCACACTCTTCTTAGTTCTTTATGATTGGACCTAATGTCAATGTTTAAAAATATTTTCTTTGGTTTGCCACCAATGAGATAGGAACAAGCTAAGGGGTATTATATATGAGAATAAATTAAGAAAGTTGAAATTAATTATGAACTAAAATGTAATCCAACACAATTACTTAGGGTTTTAACTATAACCTCTAAAATAATAGGAGAACTAAGTGTGATTAGCCTAAATTAAACAAATTAAAAGGATCCAATTTAAGTATTTCTTTTGAAAGGTCCAATTTAAGTAATTGTTTGTAGGCTTATCTAAAATGCTTATATATGCTACACCAGACATTCCTCTATTCTTGATAGCAAATTGTGATAACGTAATATATATGATCATGATTTTTATAATTGTTTTTTAGTGTGTTAAACTTTACTTTTTGTGTTGAAAAAGTTTTATGTATATGCGTGTTAGTGATCAGTAATCACTTATTTTATTAAAATTTTTTTTGTGAGGGTGGTGGGTGGGGTAGGGGGTAGGGGGTATTATGAAATGTGTTGGTGATGGTGTCATTTTCAAGATTCTCCTCTTAGGGGGAGCAACTAGCAAGAGATGGTAGTGCAAGGAATCATGACATTAGCACCACATACTATAATGATGAAATATTACTCACTACAAGCTAAGATTAGGTTGAAAGATGAGATAATTATATAATTGGTGCTTAATTAATTCTTAATTATTATTTCTTTCTATCAATCAAGATTCAATGCTTCAACATTATTCCATTCTCCTACCTTTCCTTAATCCGGAAACCTCATCTAATTTTTGTTGTCGGCCGAACTCTCTCATCCATTCGATTCATTCTTCATCTATGCACTCTAATTATTATCATTCATGTCTTAATCAAACTCACTCATTTTAAAGCCAACTTTATATGGTAATGTGTATTTTCGGATGATAATTATTGTCCACACGAACTTTCTTCCCTTCTTCCTTTTTTCCTTAATTTTAAAAACGAGATTTAAATTATTGAGACTCTTCTTGATGTGAATACAATTATATTACAATTTTTTCGATTTGCATTAATATTAACTAACTATTGGTGATACTAGTTGAGTTAATTTGCACTTTAGCATGTTTGAGGTGCCTTGGTGACTAAAGATTTGGTCTTCGTTTAATCTCAATTTAATTTGTGGTCTAGTGACACCAAATTGTACTCTCATATGAGAGGATGTGACTTCGAGTCTCAGTGGAGGCGCTTATTGAATAATGAAAATTTTTTAAATTTAAAAAATTTAATGCCATGCATGGTTGGTACCATAAAAAATTGTTGCTAGCTAGGTCCAAACCAATAAAAGGGAATGCTAATCACTCAAGATTATAAAGAAGAGTAAATTTTATTTAATGACACGAGCCCTAAGCTACCATTAAAATAACTATGCTTCTTGCTAGAAAAAATGGAAGTCAGAAGAAAAAGAATAATATCTTTTGTCAATACTGTACTCTTATCAACCAAGCACCTTTTACTCAACCATTAAAGTGATTTGTAAGCTCTATTTCTTCCTTTATACTCGACTTCCTCTGAGGGTGAATTGTTATGGATAGTAAACATAATTAGGGATGATAATTTTTCTTCGACCTCGTGCAATACGTGTTCCAATGGGGACTAAAACAAGGATGCCCTTCCTCGCCCCTTACCGTCCCTAGTACACACACACACTTAAGAAATTATGAAGAATTAAATACTTAATACTAGACTAGTGTTTGCATTTGGTAGTTTAAATTAAGAATTTTCTTTCTTTTTTTTTTACTTACTAAAAATTATACTAAATTACTAGTTTGACTATAGGCTTGACCAGGTGTTAGAATTCCTTGTTCTCAAAAAATTTCCACAAGAACATGGAGGGAAAAAATGTCTATTCCTATTCCACAGCAAGGATGGGGATGGGGAGCATGGCAGGGTCGTGTGGGTATACTCCCTATCCCCAATTCGCCCCATTGTCATCCTTAGACACAACGCAAGTCTCGTTACCCCTTTCCCATTGAGTTGCTTGTCCTTTTCCTTCTTGGAGATGTTTAGATGCTCAGTATGACCTTTTATACTATATCAATTATACCTTGGGCCATAATTAAGTCCTTAATTATTTTTGAGGCACCTTATTCAGTGGGCCTTCTTTGTCTAGCCTATTCACCGTTGACTTCTTTTATTACTGGGCGCATTCACCCGGGCCCGGGGTATGGGTCATGCTACCCATATCCCCAACAAATTCTTTTACAATTAAAAAAATAAAAAGATTGAAACAATCGGAGCAAAGAAAACTAAAAATTTCCAAATGCATTCCAACATTAGAAACTACATATGACTAAAAATTTGTAAGAAAGTCTATTGAAAGTCCTTTTTGTATTTTTTTTTTCTTGACGTTTTAAGATGCTAGAATTTATTTATTTTATTTTTATTTTATAAATTACCTATGTATTTTTTAAGGTGTAAAAAATGACAGCATGCTGTCCATTGTCGATCATTCGTGACATTTTATTGATACATCGTTATAATATGTCGGAAGTAGGTTGTTTTTGTAGTAGTGTTTGTGGGGGCATCAGTGCATGCACCCATCCACAAGTCACTGGACACAACTGTGGCAGCCAGGCCCAAAGAGTTTGTACACGTAAAGTCGGCCTCGTGATGTTATTTTCAGTTTGTACTATTATGATTAAAAATCAGTGAAAAATAATACTGATAATGACATGGAAACTTTAAATAAAAATAAAAAACTTTATCATTAAAAGTTACTGTATATTGCATTCACAAGAAAGAATCTTTGAGGCTAAAATTAGGGGAATAATAGTGGGCCCAACCGGTTATGCTAAGGACGAAACCGCAACTTTAATCTTAATCCGCCAATCACTCTCCACCCATCTA
Organism: Ipomoea trifida; assembly: GCA_003576665.1. Lineage (NCBI taxonomy): Eukaryota > Viridiplantae > Streptophyta > Magnoliopsida > Solanales > Convolvulaceae > Ipomoea > Ipomoea trifida. The sequence goes on from CP025644.1 coordinate 25,783,687, forward strand.
AATTCCCTTCTTCTTCACTTTTTATATTTTCCCATTATTTTTTCGCAACTTATTATACTTTACTTAATACTTTTTTTTCATAATCCATATTTCTGAATTCGCTTAACTATATCATAAACCCTATGAACCTGCTCCAAATTGATGATAAGGTCAATTGAATCAATGTAGCTTGATACTCAACACCGTACCACACGGTGTACTTTTTGCACACAATAAACCTAATCCAAACTAAAATCTCAATCTTCATGGTAGGAATTGAACCACCCAATTTTTAACCCGAAATTAGGACTTGATGTTCATTTTATATATATATATATATATATATATATATATATATATATAGTTCACTTATATAGCAAAGGTCAACAAATAATACAATTCTATATTTTCTTCATAAAAACAATGTAATAGTACTTAAATTTAAGGATATATTTAATTTGTAAAGGTTAGTTATGCTCTCTTAAAATGTGATATCTTAAGTTTGAACGAATGAAATTTTTATTGAGAAATTGGTATATAATAACTATTAGTTTCTCAAGAAGTGGATATTGATGTCATCAGGTCATTTCATATCGATTTTACAAGACTCTTCATTTGAGATTGAGTACCTATCATATAATGTTTTCTTAATCAATCTTTATGAAGTGTAATTTCAATCAAATACAATATCTTAATCTTTTAGTTTAGAGAGCATTTAACCTCTAATTATATATATGTGTATTATAGCATATTATTGTCTATTAATGATCCATACATTAATATTTTTCATTGAAAATTTGGCCCTAATATATACCGTTGTTGAACATATAACATATAAATAATTAACGTTTAATCCAACTATTTATTTAAAATTTTAGTTAAGATGGTGCACATCCTTCAGTTATAAGTAACATCATTATATTTAACCTCTTATATATATATATATCAAATGCTAGATGCTTGCTAAGTATCCCCTAATCTCTTTTTAATTGATACTCATATGTTGGTCCATTATTAAGGTGAATTATAAATAATTGTATTGTAATCCTCTATACTATATATATGTATGTGCACACAAAGTGCATGTACTACAGTGGTATTATGATAATAATGAAGAGGAGAGGAGGGCTGAAAAGGACAAGGCTTGCTTGGGACCTAAGTTAGCCCCCCCACCCCCTCAAATTGAATTCTGAATTCCACCTTTCATAGCTTCATTCCGATCAGTCCCCCACACACTGTCTCATGTCAGCCTACCAACCCTAACACCATTTTTGCATTGCATTGCATTCTGACCTCCCAATATAAACTCTCCTCTCTTAAATGCTTAGCTTGCTTTTTAGTTTTTTATTTTAATTTTAGCATTCTTTAGTTTATATTTCTGTACTTTTTAGCTTGCAGAGTTAATATATTTAATCTCACCAAGTATAATTTATAATATTAGTGAAACTGCTAGACCATACTTTGAAGCCTTTGGTTAAATTCAGATCTATATGTGTATATATATATGCAATACCTTTAAGAAATTTGCCTTTAGAATCAGGTTGGACCAAAACTCTATTATTAGTTGATATTTTTCACAGTAGTAAATTCAGATCTTGGTGGATAATACTTGTGTGAGACAGCCTCAAATTAAGAAGGTAATCAACACACACAAAAATAATTACCCATTATATTATTCAAATAGTTACTCCTAGAATTTTAGACCTAACCATTCTTCCATTGGATGGTTTCTTTTCAAACTTGTAGTTTTTTTTTTTTTTTTTTTTTTTTTTTTTTTTAATAATATAATGAGAAGCCTATATATATACCAAAAAGGTAATAAACAATATTACACAATAAGCCTCTCAAATATGTTTTTTCCAAGCAAATAATGGAATGAAAAGAAACGTTTTGATCCTAACGTATTCCTTTTAAAGGAAAAAATTTTCACTTGTAAATACGTACAAAATGGACCACAAGGATAAGCTTGTGGTGCCCAAATTAATTGTATTGTGTGCAGGCTCTTATCTTGTTGGTACATTATATTGCTTGAGACACTACATTACCACCCACCCAAACCTAATTAATTAGTACTACATACTACCCTACTTCTTTATTTAGCTTCTTTTTATTTTTTTAGTTTTGGGAGTTTTAACAGCCTCACTTGTATTTACTATTAAATTGGGAAACAAGTTAAAACACCCTTATTACTTTCATAACATATCCAATTTCTTATTTTTCTTCTTACTATACTCGGTACGGGTTAAAACAACTGCAAATAAACTTTTTTCTTTTTCTTTTTGGGTGACTAGAGAAATCCACAACCACTATTTAAAAGTGTGTGCACAGGATGAATCTCGTATTGTGACCTTAACGTCAGATCAACTCAAACCAAGAATACCGCTCAATAAGCTATTCCTACTGAAAGTCGAACTTATTGGAACCTTTCGTTACCAAGTTAACTATCAGACTAACTTGGTTAGAGTTTCCCTAATGGGCGCAAATAAACTTATGATCCAATGACAAATGGGAGGCTCTCCTCTGATTCAGGGTTCAGTTCAATCTTATCAGGAAATTTTTTCTGGGATGATGTTTTTTTTCTTTTTTTAATAATAATTATTAATGATATTTAGTTCGTATATGTTAGTTCAAAAATATTATAGTTGTATGTGTATGTACGTAAGTAGGTATTATTTGTGCAAACACAAACAAAAAAAAAGTACTATGATTTTGGAGAACTTTATTTTTGTTTGGATGGATATGAAACTCCCACGTTGTTGATGACTATGCAATGGAGGCACATTTAAGTTTATATTTTTATTTATTTATTTATTTATTTTTGGAGAATATGTAAACAAAATATTCCCACCAAAAAGGTTGTTTAAGTATGGAGAACCACTCCTTTTATGTGGTAGGATCGAGCATCTGAACTTGTTTTTTAGCTATTTACACATTGTATATATATGCCTTTTTTTTTTTTTTTTTTTTGTGAAATTTTCATTTCATCTTTAATTTGGAAGGAATAAATCAATAATACAATTTAATTTCCACTTGGAAATAAAGAAGCTAAATTATTGGAATAATAATTTTCTTTTTAGGATTGGCAATTTTTTTATTCTTAAATTTGATTGAGCAATAAATAGTTAAATACAAATATAATATTCGTGGATGCAACATTTACATAGCATAATGGTGTTGTAGGATTGCTAATTAATGTTACTTATACCACTAACTCTTTTTTTTTTCCTCACTCAAAACAATGAATATTACCATCATCAAGAAGGCATGCATTACAACAAATTACATGAACTAATTTTCAATGACTAACCACCATACAAATAAATATTATATACAACATAACCTTCTAATGGATTCAACTCGCTATGCACAAAATACAATAAATTAACAATATTACATATGTTATTATAGACTTTCATGATTAGTACTGTCAAAGTAGGTCGGCGTCAATCTCAATATTTGGTTGGGCGGGCCTAGAAAATGTTAGCCCACTAAAATTGGCAAGCCAATAAAATAGCCTAGATAATTTAACTAAATATACTAATACAAAGTTTAAAAAGTTAATAAATCAATAATGAACCTAGATAATTTAAAAATAAATTAAATACAAAATTTCAAAACTTCAAATGTTAAAATTCAAATATAAATTTAAATTTTACATTACGGTTAATATTGACTGGTCAAGCCTATACAATTATACAACTTGTCTCTTGGCTGGCTTCTAAATCCATGGCCCACCCCATGCATTTTTATTCGGCTAGGTAGTCTAGACCTGTTTTGACAGCTCTACTAATGATTAGACATATATGAATGAATATTCAAAGTATAATTAACCTAATTACAACTTGTGGTTAAGGTAAACAGAGGTTGATTTTCTTTAAATAAGATTTGGAATTTAAACTTTATAAATAGAATACTGGATATTAGATGGCTCATTTAAATAGAATTTAACAATAGTTCAACTTTAACATTGGATCGTAATAATAAGATCAAACTATATATATATAAAATCAAAATTAATTACCATTGGCTGGTCAAATTTCAGAAACCAAACTAAATAACTCCTATTGTTAAATAATTAAAGGCATAACTAATTATATTATACTCACTAAAGTACTAGCTAGCCAGTCTCCATATAGCAGCATCCATAGCCAATAGATGTTTAGGGGAGAAGAGATTGCACTTCCATTTCAGTGGGCCATCTCTAATTAATCATAATTTAATGGATTTTTTTTTAAAAAAGGTTAATTTGCTGTGTCATCATTATTTTGTGTATTAAAAAATATTACTTATATTAAATATTATCTTAAGCATATCTTCGATAACAAGTGTCATAACTTTTCATATTAGATATTTTTTGAATTAGTTAATGTTCCAATAAACTAATTAAATGAAGGCACATTAGACTAGCTACACAAGATTTAATTTTTATTTTTTTTTTAATAAGAGCTTAGTGCAAATACCCAATTAAAAATACAGTATAAATTTATCCAAAGGTTATAAAAATGAAAATAATTATAAAGAAAACAGAGAATTTAAAACAAATTAAAACAGATAGTGTTTTAGGCATTCTAAATTCTATCTTTTAGGAAAAGGGGATTCAACAAACAAACGTTTGTTGACATGGATGTTTGTTGAAAGAGGGCCATGCCCATGCTAGATGCCACCCTAGTTCATAAATGGCTGAAATGGTTGTTGTTACGTATATAGATACGTAGATTACTAACAAAATAGCACATTCAGAATATATACAACAATATATATATATATATGTGTGTGTGTACCAAATTAAATTGCAATTATCGACAATTAAATTGCAAATATTATATTTCATATCGTGTTTTAGATATAAACATTTAATTTTTATTTTCTATTTTGACTCAAGATTTTTTTTTCTAGTTAATTATGAAACGATATGAAACTTTTTTGGAAACTTTATTTTATTAGGAAGTGACACAAAAAACTTTTTTGAATGTTTTGAAAAGGAAATGTTTTCCAAATAGGTAGACACTTTAAAATTCTAGATGGAAAAATAACATTTTTTCATATTCAAATTAATATACTAAGGCTTGTGGCTTATGTACTACACCAAGGTTCAATCTGTAATAATGTATTCAGAATGTTAACAGATGCATCATCGCAATACATAATACTATTTATTTATTTATTTTTATTTATAGCAAGTCTGTAATGAGAAAATTGTCAATGTTCGTTGTGATATTGAATTTAAACTAATATGAACTCAAATTACTATTGAATTATTAAATAACTCTTACAATACTTATTATAGTTGTATTGCGGCTATATTTGGTAAACCTAACTGAAAAGATAGCTAAAAAGCTATAAGCTATAAGATGCAAACTGAAGAGCGGTTAAGTTAGCTGTTATGCTTAAAAGTGTTTGATAAAATTATATTTTTGATAAGCTGATAAATGTAAAAAGACTAAAACAGACATCTTCAGAAAATTTAAATAGTTTTAAATTTAAATAGGTTTGTTTACATATTAATCTTTAAATGATGATGATGATGATGAGGTTGCTAGGCGGGGAAGAGTTGCGGATATAGGAGAAGAGAAAAAGGTTTTAATGAGAGGGGTAAAAGATGTCTTTTATTTAAAACAATGAAGATAAAGATAAAAAAAAAATTAGGAAGCTACTAGTTTATTTAAAACTAGGGGTGTTTTTATTTTATTTTATTTTTATCAAACAAAGAGAGAGACATCTAGATTGAACATTTATTAATTACTAAAAACAACAGCCCTCCAAATCGAAGTGACACCAATACTAACCAGCTTGGTTGGCGTGAGTGGCCGAGCACTCTTGTCCCTTAAGAGAGGTCGGGAGTTCGAACCCCCTCTTGTATGGAAAATCCAATCTGGCCAGCACTTTGCCCATTAATTGGGCCGGCCCGGTGCGAATGAGGATTAGGCTGAGTATGGTACGGGCTTAAAGGTGCCTCCTATGAGTTAGGGCCTGTGCTCAGGACACCCCATAGTCTAACAAAAAAAGAAGTGACACCAATACTATCATCATATAAAATTCACTATAGAAAAACAGGAAGAACTGCAATAATTAATTGTTATCCCTCGACCATGGTGAATGATAAAGTTGAAAGTATATTTTCTACAAATATGATCCACTTGAAGTTCTTATATTAGCCAATCATTTTGATTAATTTTATTATTGATGAATCGAATTAACTAATTTGTCAATTTCTTCTAGCCACGTACTAACAAAACCATCGGACAAAAATATATATATTTTTCTTAATTCGATTAACCAAAACTCGGGAATATCATGTATCAACTCATGCTTTGGGTTTCATGTATGTATGGACTCACGTTTTGAGCTATGTACAACGAAGTTTCAAGCTTTGTTGATAAAAAAGTAAAAAATAAAAAATCTAAATACTAAAATCAATCCCCTAACCTAATTAATTGATCCCACAAATTGAATAAATTCGATTCCATCAGTTAATCAATGAGTTTTAGTACATGTACTTTATTTTTACCCCTTCACTTTTATTCATTGACGTGATAATGAATAATTAATTATCTTGATTATATAAATCCTAATGAAAATGTTAACATTAATATTTTGTGAGAGTAAGTAAAGTTGTGAGTAAAATTTAAGAGTATAAGTAGTATTTTCTTAATTATATTCCATAACAAGAATGGATAAGATATTTTCATTTTATTGGTTAAAAAATTATCTACATTCAAAATTTGTAAGATATAGTAAAAATTAAGCGTAAAATAGGCGCACGCCCATATTGACCTAAAATTATCTTTCTAGAAAAAAAAAAAGGATAAATAATAAAAAATTAAGCGCGTGGAACACAATCTAGTCCTATGAATGCATAAATATCAGCCCCTCCTCCCATCCCGTACCAATTTAGATGTTGACGGTGACTTTTTTTACTTTTATTTTTTTCATTTTCTCTCTCTTTCTCACTTCAGTCTTCTCAGCTCATGTCTTGACGCGACAAAGCTTTCAAACACTCCCCAAAAAAGCTCACTCACGAATACGCGGCTTTCTCTCCCTCTCCCACTCTCTCTCTCTATCTCTATCTCTACTTTTATTTTTGTGCTCTAAACCCTAGCTTTCTCATCATCGACCTCGATCGACCATCGACACTTGGCATGGACGAAGACAAGGGCAAGGTCGATCGGGGAGTCGATGATTTCGCCACCGATTCTAGCTGGGCGCTGGGAGGCGGGGGGGATTCCGACGGCGTTTACTTCTTCGGCGGCGGAGGCGTTGAGAAGGACGAGAGCAACATACTCAGCGACTTCGGCTGGAGTTTCCAGGAGGAGGAGGAGCATGGCGGCGGCTTCAGTAGTAGGATCGACTCCGATTTGGCGGGAAACAGTAGTAACGACCGGTTTTCCGTCCTGGAGAGTGCTACCACCGCGGCCGCCACGCCGAGTGATGCTACGGAGCCGGTTGCGGTTCAAGCTGAGCAGACGTCTTCCAGCTCCTCCGATGATGCGCCGGAGAAGTCTACCGCATCCGGTGGCTCCACCTCGCGGCAGCCTGCTGATACAGCGTGAGTGTGTGTTCTCGCATCAACTGTGAGTCTTCTAGGAGTCGTAATTATATGATATATATATATATATTTTTAAAAAAATTATTATAAGAGAAAAAACTTTCCGTGTAAGCTAAAATCCCCGGGAATGGAGGCGGAATGATGCATTCCGCGTTCATACACTCCTTGGTAAGTATCAAAATTTCTCACGTAAGTTGGGGGGAAAGAGGGTTTTGGCGATTTACCCGAAAAGTTTGGGGTTTTTCGGTATTTCAGGTGTTGCGTGGTTTCCGCACAGCCGTTATTGCGGCGGGAATGGCGTGCTACGTACGGTTTACCTCTCTTTCTTTGTGCAAATTTATGGAGTTCACAAATCCTTTAAAATTAGAAAAAATTGGATCTAAAAAATCAACAAATTTGTGTGTGAACTGCCGAAAGTGAGAGCATGCTAATTTATAAAGATACACTTTGTCTTTTCTTTTTTCCTTTTTTTATTTTTAATTTATCGCTTTTCTCCCATGCTCATCGTCTTCCCATTTCACGGAGAGGTGTTGTATGTTAAAGGACGCATTCACACGCATGTTTTTGTCGGTATTTATTTTAGTCTATGACTTATAATTAACTTATTGTTTAAGTCATTTCTACTTTCTGAAACGGCTTATTATTATGCAATTAAGACTGCATTTCTAAAGTTTTAAATGATGAATTATGGCATGTACTATTGGTGTGCACGTAACTTGTTTGCTATATATACATAATACTTCTCTGAATGTGTTTGGTGGGAGGAATAGGAATATCGAAGAAATAGCTCTCAACATGTTCTTCATTATTTAAGTATTTTTGCAATGAATATTATTTTATTAATCTTTTTTTTTTTTTGTTGACAAGAAAAATTTACAGCCACTACTACGACTTGAAAGTGCACACGGACAGGATAAAGTCGGCATTGCATTATTAAATTCTTGTATTCTCTTTGTATGAAAAGGGCTTTAAGATTGATGAATGGTGGGCGTGTTAGATTTATCTTTCTATAGTAATCTAAACTCTATGTTGTAGGTGCATGTTGCTTGTGGAGCAACCTTACCTAGCCGTGGCACATGAAGGTTGGCATACTAGTCCGGCCTAGATATATATAGTGAAAACTAGTATTTTTAGTTTGTCTTCTTAGGTGGGAAATGGAGGGCAATAAATGCTTCACTTTAATTTGCGAAATGAAATACCCCTACGAGGCATGTGCAGTTGCACGGCTTAGCCTTTAGTTTGCACTTTGCACGATGGGATGGGCAAAGGGTTTTGTTACATTTGAAAGGAAAGTAGGAGACTTTTGCAGTGAATCCAGTTCCAGGTCATTCTTTGCGTCTGTCTAAGCTGATTCATTGTACCCATTTATTAAAGCTTTTATAATAATAGCAGACTTTGTGCGTGTAAAGATGTCATTGTTTTCTTTATTAGTTGGTTAGTAATCTCACTCCTACTAAGAGAACCTCAAGTAGTCAAGTTAAACCTCAATTCTAAGCATTGTTTGAGTAATCATTAGAGGAAACTCTAGCACACAAATACTCTATTGTAATCATTAGGAGTATTACACATGCTCTAATTTTTTATTTTTTATTTTATTCTTTGACATGTTAATCATTAATTATAATTTATAAATTAATTTTTTTTTCCTTTTCTTTCTGCCAATTAATATGAGCTAGGGGGCTGAAGTATATACTTTCGAGATAATAATTAGTATTTTTTTCAAGCATTATATATATGCCCCACTATAAAAGTTGAAAGTTGTGAATGCTTTCAATTTTCTAATGATTGATTGTTTCCCTTTGATGTTGATGAGGATAAATTCATTTCAACATGAATCTGTGGTACCATCTTGCCAACAAAAATCCATTCCCCTTGCTATTGTTGGTTGGCCTTCATTCTTTATGGAATAATAAACATATATATGGTCCTAGCTATGAGATCTATATGATGTAGATATATATTCACCACTATCAATTGGAAAGTCATTTAATATTTTTATGTCTTTGTACTTAAAAATAAAATGCCTTTATGTTGTCTCGTTCTTATGATATGATCAAACAATCACATTTATAATGATACTTTAGGCTGAATATTCCACAGAAGCAAGGTTAAAAAGAAGGGCCAGAAGCGAATCAGACAACCTCGGTTTGCATTCATGACTAAAAGTGAAGTTGATCACCTGGAAGATGGTTATAGGTGGAGGAAGTATGGACAGAAAGCTGTTAAAAACAGCCCCTTTCCCAGGTCTGGTTTTCCCTCCCAGAAGTATTTGATAATCAAAATGTTCACCTGTAAGTGCCCCTCAATTTGCCTTCAGTAGTGTTTTCTTGAATTGCCTCACATCAAGATCAATCTAGCTTTTTGCAGTCAGTGTTTGGTCTTTGTCCAAATTCTTCCACAGCTAGACCATGTATGAGACCGTCTCATGTGAAATGAATTTCAAATATATAATAATTTTTAGCGAAAATGTAATACATTTTTATTGAATCTAAAAAGTATTACTTAACATTATATTTTGTCATTGCTTTTTTATTTCATTTCAGCTAGCAGTATTTATGCTACCCTATTCTAGTTAGAATAAAGTCCAACCTATTAATCTCCTTCTCAAGTTGCAATTTCTGTTGGGATGGATTATTTCTCCAAATTAAAGATGGTGAAAACTAATTGCATGCTGCATATAAAGAAAATGGTATGGTGGCAAAATTAAAATGAATTTAATGTACATAAGGGTATTGAATGCTTTAATTTGCAGAAGTTACTACCGCTGTACGAATACCAAATGCACAGTGAAGAAAAGAGTTGAGCGATCCTCTGAAGATCCCACAATTGTGATCACAACATATGAGGGGCAACATTGTCACCATACTGTTGGTTTCCCTAGGGGTGGATTTATTGGTGAGGCTGCTGCATACATGAGCCAGTCTTACCCATTAACCTCACAATTCTATCTTCCAGCCCTTCAATTTCCCCAAGAAGGGTCTCTGGGTATTCCGCAGCCGCATCATCAGAGCCAGGGTAATAATAGAGGTCCCAATGCAGCAATGGCAGATCCCTGCAGTCACCCAGCCCCACAACTTCCACCAGATGAGGGATTGCTTGGGGATATTGTGCCCCCTGGGATACGAAACAAGTAAAGGTATGCCGCCTATCCCTTTCATATTATAAATGCTGCAATATTTCACATGTCAGTATTTTTCAGTCTGCACATTAATTACTTGTCAATACGCCATATGAGAATCTTTATAAAGAAGCATTAAAGGAGTCGTCTATTGAAAGACTGACGGCAAGCTGTAGTCTCATAAGAGATCAGGTACTAAATATCAAAATTGAAAGTTGAAACTGGTTATACAAAATATGCTTATTCTTTACATTAATACTTTTTGTATTACATATAGGGTGTTTGGTAAATAGTTGTTAGCTAATAGTTGATTGTGTTAATTAGTTTGACTAGTTGATAGCATTAGCTGTAGAAAAATGTTTGGTAAATTAGCTGATAGCTGATTATATACAAATTATTTTTTCAAAAAGCTAATCGAAAAAGCTGTTTTGAACAACTTTTTAAATTTTAGCATTTTGAAATAATAAGTTGTTATGAATCAATCACTCGTATTGATTGTTTAATCAAGTCAAACAATTAATAATGTTAGATCCAATAATATTTTTCTTAAAAAAAATTATAGCAATTTAATTTAGGGATAAATTTGAACTCACAAGTGTATTCGTGCATGGTACACCCATATCATGAATGCTCTGAGGTCCATGGCCCCATGCCATGCTGCTAATTAACTGTTGTAGGAGTCGTAGGATACTTCAATCCCTAGGCTGCCCGGAAGCGCAGCTTTCATTGACATAGTTTATTTGCCCCAGTAATAATACTATAGATACCCTTATTTTCTTTTTTACGCTTGTTTACATATCATATTTTAATTTATCCAAAAAACAATTAGTCATGATTTTTACTACTTTCTTTCTATTCTATCAATAAAATCATGACTTGTGAGAGAAATTTTATTTTTAATAAAATAGAATGATGTTGTGCAATTCCGATCCTTAAAATAATTCATGTATAATATAGTGCAATTGGCTCTTTTTACATGTAATAGTTAGTAAAAGGATTTATTTTCAATATTTTTATGTTCTCATATATAATTATATAAATAGTTATGACATAATATGAAATTGAGGATTTTCTAGTCCTCATATGCCTTCCTTTCTACTTTAATTAAAGTTTATATTTGTGAACTGTGGCTTTTAATTTAATTGTCAGTGGAATAACAAGCTAAGTATGAAAAGATTTTTTAAAAACGAATTTTGACAATAATTTCACTTTAAATTAATCGAATGTTAAGAATTCATGACTAGTAGAAAATTAAAAAGGCCAAGAGCTAATGTAACAGTTGGCATATGACATCTTGAACTTTCTCTTGTGTACAGAATATGCATAAAGTGGATGGGGTTAACTTTAATAGATATGATCTTCTATCATAATCGTATCTCTGGGACTTTCCACTTTATCAAAATTATATGTAGTTTTCACTACCCAGCTGTTCAATAGTACATATATCCAGTGCAATTGAGTTTGACTTTGTGCTTGGGGGCTTTAGTCCCCTAGCTTCTAGTTGCTTGAAAACATTTTACCAAGGATTTTCTTGAAAATTCACTACTTTTTAGAAAGTTGGATTACAATGGACTAATCTTCTTCTTCTTCTTCTTCTTCTTTTTTTTTTTTTTTTTTTTTTTTTTTTTTTTTTTTTTTTTTAAATAAAATTATTTAGTATTGATAGTATTGATAGGTTATTGTGGATTACAGTGAACTATAACGTGCATTAGACTCTATCTGTACGTAGATATTGTTAATGGATAGCAATTTAAGATGGAAAAGAATGAAAAGCAGATGTTATTGGCTGTATAGTTCACTTTTTTGGATATTACTTATTCACGGAATAAATGCATGCACTGCACAACTGCAGATGGAATAGAATAAGCTAGGATAGTCACATGGCTTTCGGCATAAATAAACTAAAGCATATATATCTTCAGTCTCGTCTGAGTATCCAAACCATCATATATATATATGCTTTGAAATATTAAATTTGTTGGTGAATATTAGTTTGGCAATTGCCATATATGCATATTCTTATGCATGCTGTCCTGATTGCACATTAAATTTGCGGCCTTGGCCTCTTCAGCTCAGCTCCTTGCAGAATATAAAATAAATTTTAATCTTTTAGCAATGCAGATAGATCAGAGTTGAATGAAGGTGCGTAGATGATGAGGATTGAAGCTAGGATCGGAGATTGTACTTATTTACAGTATAAACTAATGCTAAGAATGAATTGGATTGAAGCAGCATCTATCCATGAAGGAGTGCATATACGGTGATAGCAGCATATATATATATATGTCCATTTCTAATTGGGTTGAACCTCAAGCCAGGGTCGACCGATTTAATTTGGTGGTAAGTTAAATCACAAAATTGGGTATTGAATTGGCCTCTAGCTATACCAAGCCCAATCTACCAAAACTGAAGAAGAGGATTGTGCAGATCAGATATATAAAGCTTCCAGGTTCTAGCATGCAATGGATGCCATAATATATATATATATTATTATAAAAAGGTGGTTTTGATTAAATTAATGCCAATCAATGGTACGTTCATGTATATAGAAATTATATATAATGTACTTACGTAGCTCTTTAACCATGAGCATGTGTTAATTACTCCTCCGTTTAGGGTTTGGTTCCTAGCTAATTGTGATCAATCAATTTATCAGAACATGAATGATGTACTTGATTATTGTTTTGCAGTAGTTTGCTGAGAAAACACAAACTACATACATGTTTAACAAAATACTAGGCGTGTTTTCTGCATTTTTATTTTTATTTTTAAATATTTATTTATTTTTTATCCATTTATGTGTAAAAGGACCTTAGTTGAGGATTCTATAAAAGAAGAAGAAGAAGAAAAAGAAAAACTGAGGCAGGCGAGCGTGGACTTCCATAATGCTTCGTTGTGTCATCGGACATCACTTTTTACCGTTTTCCTTTTCATCTTTTAACTTTTTTCACTTTTTTGTTTTTTCACTTTTTTACCTTTCATGCTGCGATTTTGTTTCCCCATGGTAGCATCAGCAATCAGCATGCGACTCCCACTCGCTCCACCATTTGCCGTAAATCTCAGACGCCAAATATTTTAATTTCACAAAAAAAAAAATTCCATTTTTTCACCCAACATTTCAAGCCTGCTTTCTTTTATTTATTTTTAAATTTTATGTTTGTAAATTAAAAAAGAAAAAGGTCTCTTTTTGCTTGCATGCAAAAACTACCATTTTAGCATGAAAATATCAACAAAATGAAAAGGAAAAAAGAAAAAAAAATTGAGAATTTGTAGGCATTGTTTCTTATCTTAATAGATTGAGAGAAATTAAACTGAAATTTTGAAGGATCTTTTAATAGATTTCAATGGAGAATAATTTGTATTCTGGTGAAGAATAATATATATATAGGGTGGTATGTATGTTTGGATAATCATATACGGAGTAGTATTTTTTTTTTTGAATATATATACGGAGTAGTATAAAATTGGAAGGATTAATTTATTAATAGAAATTAATGGCCACTGGGCCCAAGAGCATAATGAATATGTACTGTAAATTCAGATTGGAGAATGATAAGACAGATCATAGACTGAGCTTGTGGGATCTTAATTGGATTGGTCCACAACCTGACCATAAGTTTGAGTGGGCCCATCTCTACTTTTCAAGTATAACGGCCCAACTAATTTTGCAACTATTAGAGCATCCTTATTAGTGGAGTTTTTTCGCGGTTATTGAGGAATTTTTGTAAGTGTGATTAGGAAAGAGAAAATGAGGGAGAAAGAAAAAAAAATTGATTTTAAAATAAAATAAAATAAAATAAAGGGTTGTCAGTCGCGCCTGCGCCTGACGTTCCCACCGGGCACGCGCCCGAGTGGGGGCATCCTCCAAATTCTCTCTCTTGGCTTCTCTCACTGCCATCTCAGCCTCTCCTGTTCCAATAAACGCGCATGATGCGCTAATATAGATGCTCTTACTATGTTTATTATGGACCCCTATACTTAGTCCGCTCTAAGCCGAAAACCATACTAGAAAAATTAAAAGCGTATCCGCATTGGCAGCTCAACGGGTCACAGAGGTGAAATTTCGGACCAAAGATCAAGGATGGAGTCTTATCAGCGGCAGTGTGAAAACAACCTCTCAAAGTGAGGAGGCTCCTTGTGCGTACTTTGTCGGGCCAGGACGTGGGAGCCCTTGGGGTTGGGGATTCAACCTTTCAAGAGCAATATATGTTTTAGTTCAACTTATGGTTGGTCCATTGCCCAATCTTGGGGTTTGGGGGCAGCCAAACAAGACTACAAAAGGCTAACAAACACTTTATCTGTCAAAGTCAATGCTCAACAAAGAGGTAAACTTCACCTGACAGCAAAGTATATATTATTAAGTATATATGGACTCTAAAACCTAAGGCATGGTGGGTGGCTAAACACCTGTCTTCAGCTATCAGAAACACACAAGATGGCCACTACATACCAACTTATTATGTTTCTATCATCATTCTTGAAACCAATGTCCATGCTAACTTCTTTTCAAATGCAAGAAAACATTTTTTTTCCTAGTCTAAATTCCAGGCAAACTATTCCCTATCTTAGTCAATGGCTGCATTTTTTCTGCAAGAAAAGCGCAGACATAGTCGTTGCGGTTGAAAGCCACCACACCAGGTGGAAGCATCTCAGCAGGAGAGCCCAAGAAGATGTCAATTCATGAAGAAATATAGGGATGACCAAGTCAATACCCTGACTTGTTTCCACACCAATATTTACACTAAGATGCTAATTGGAGGAAGATAATGAATGCCACATGACTGTGCAGTGAACAAAATTCTGCTCAAACAATGTAAAATTTGATTTGACCATACTTGAATGTGAAAAATGGCAAAAGAAGTAGTTAATTAAGTTTTCTTAAGGGTTTGTAACAGAAGAATAGATTATATATAGATCATAGAAGGAATAGGAAATAATTTGGACATAATGTTATGATTTGGAGCCGAACAAATGTATGAACTTAATTAGCAAAAAGTTGAGGCATATTCTATGAGAATATGTAAATGGGATGGTATGAGAAATTGAGAGGCTCTTACAGTTTGATTGGAATGCCAAGAATCAGCAGGGTGTGAAAACTCTGCCCTCCAAGTTGTTTGTGCATGCCAGCAGCTTCATAAAGAACGAGGCATCCGGTGAAGAATCCTTTCGACATGGAGGGTATCTCAGAACCAAAGCCTTGCCAAATACCCGTCTGCTTACCACATGAACTGCACATCATTCGCAGTCTCAATGGGAACAACGTTAAGATCAAGTAAACCGGGAATTGCTGCTTTGATAACTTGAGTTCGCTGGTGCCTATTTTCTTCAGCCCCATCGATAAAATGTGACCGTTTATGCCCACCTAAAGCTTGCCCAGACTTGAAAACCCTGTGGCAAAATGGGCATTCGTGGCCCTTTGCTTTCTTGGCCTTAATCTTTGTCCCCAAGTAGCAAGGTGAACCTTCAGCAGTTGCTTTTCTGCTACCAAGAAACTCCCTATGGTTGCCACCATTTATGTTATTATAGGTAGTATCAACATCCGGGCGGTTCTCACCCGTCTCATATCTTGACTCGAGAGTTCTTTTATGGCACGGTCTGTGTCCACCAAGAGCCTGATAAGAGCTAAAGATCTTCTTACAGTTCAAACACTCATACTTCTTCTTCTTCTTAGTATCAGAAAAACTGAGCTTTATCTTCTTATAGGAACCAGTTTTGTATTCAGGATCATAAGAGCTATCTTTGCTTTTCTTTCTTGAATCATGCTTCCCTGAATTTGAAGCCACTCCAAAATCACGATAATCGTAGTCCTTTGATCCTGCTCTTGACTTTATATACCCTTTGATTCTATTCATGACCTTCAAATGATCCTTTTCAGCAATAGAACCGTCACGTCTAGTTACAACACTACTAATCTTGGACTCAAAACATTTTTCATCCCGGTTTCTGTGGAATCCATCAACAGAAACATCTGATTCGGCTGTCTTATTTTCACCTAAGAAGTACATGGAATCAGAATTCTCAGACTCTATAACCTCAGCATCTAAAACACCTACCATTTTCCTGGTTTTGGGTGATTCATCTCTAATGGAGCCATCCATTTTAGGGGTTTTCATGTCAATAGAAGATGATTTAGTCTCTAAAACCACAGAGTTATTATCAGAAGACTCCATAAATGAACTAACACCATTCCACTTCCCAGAATCCCTAGACAACATCATCAAACACTTTGCTACTTCCTGTTGATCTTGCTCAAATATCTCAGACCCAGAATTAACAACAACATCATTAGGCAAAGTAAATGAACAAGTGTGGACAATTTTCTTGTACCTCTTAGGCCTTGCAGATGATTTGTTCCTCAGGTCCTCTGCCTCAGTGTCTGAATTGCTATCCATCACCACAACCTTCTTGCTCTCACTAGTCCAAGAATTCTCATCCTTCAACCCCCCACCCTTCTCTTTCTCTGAGTGGCAAGCCATGTGGCCACACAGTGCTTTGATGGACTGGAAAACTTTCCCACATTGCTTGCAGACCCTTTCTTGGGGCACAGAGAGGTTGGAGTCTGTTGCCCTCCATGTCTTCTTAGGGTTCTCTCTTAAGCCATACCCAGAATTCCCACCAAGCTCAAATCTTGCCTGCATCTTCAAAGATGCAATCTTTTTCATCTCACCTCTCTGCTCATCCAACTCAGATGATGAACAAGTTGGAATCACATTCACATGAGACCTCATGTGACCCCCCAGTGACTTCCCACATGGATACTTCTTCTTACACAGCTTGCACATGAACTTCAAATCTTGATCATCCATCACACAACAACAACTCCAGATCAAATCAAACTTGGGAAGAAAAAACAGCTCAAATCTGGCATGTATTCATCTTTTCCACAAAGAAATCAGATAAGTAGTAGCATTTTGGGTTGGGATGTAAGAGATCAGTCCCAGACAAACTCTCTGAATTCCGTATCTATGTTAACATTTTTATTTCTAATCTTTTTTCAGAAAATAATAAACAAAAAATGCACTTTTCTTCAATTTTTTTTTTGGGGACAATTTTCAAGAAACTTACAGAGTAAAAATCAGAAATTTATTAAGATGTGCATAAAGATGGCCATGAAGAAAGTATAATAACAGAAAACCCAAGACTTAACCAAAAACCCCGAGTCTCTTTCCCCCTCCCTGTTTTCTCTCTCCCTTTGTACGCACTTTTCTAGCTTTATGCTTATATGTGGCTTGCTTGGAATTTTCCCCTAACCGAATTTACATGGTCAACCCCCTAATTAATTACTTCTTAAAGTTTTTTTATAATGTGGTATGCTGTACTACGTTACATTTAAAAGAAGAATCAAATTATCTTTTTTAGATTTATGTCACTCTCTTGGACCTTCTTGATAGTTGATGGGGGTGAGAAATACAATTATATTTCATTATAAAATTTTAAAATCTCTCTTATAATTTTCAATGTGTGTAACATTTCTGTTCAGAAATGTGGATGAACCTCAAACCCCTTTTCGTCTATGATTTATTAAATTAGAAGAAGGAAAAAAATAAAATTTTGTTTGGTAAAACTCATTATTTTTTACAAGGTAATATATGTTCTATACTTTCTCAAATATTTTTTGCCTAAATAATCTAAGTCCCACCATCATAGTTTGAACCTATGACCACCAATTTGAAATGGTAATCCAGTTGCCATCACATTACCATAGTTGGCAAATAAAAACTTTCAAAAGAAAATGAAAGGGAGTTTATTTCACCTTATTAGTTTATTTATTTATTTATTTCAGCTTTAGTCACTTAAATAGTTAAATATACAAATATTTTCACATTTCTTTGTTAGCGGATTTTTTTTTTTCACTTGCCCTCATAGTAATATGATGAAATCTTGTGAAACTTTTGCAAACTGAGACCGTTTAGATTAAAGTGATTTTTTTTTTTAGGAAGAAAGGTTAAATAGTTTTTCTAACTTTACACAAGAAAGTAATTAGGCCTCTCTGAACTTTTGAAAGTTACAATAAACAATATAATATTTTAAAATTTGTCAAATAAGTCTAATTTATTAGTATCTAAGTTACCATTGACAATTGTTGGATGTAGTTGATTTTCTCAAAAAGTTGACCACCGCTGGATTGGAATGGTCGGCTTCTTTTGATCAACGAAGAAGGTAACCAGTTTGATCGCCTTCTCAATTGTGAATGTGGCGACCTTGTGGTTGTCTTCTTCAAAGGCAACCAACGATTGTTGCAGATTACCGGAGTGACGTCAAAGTTACGGGAGTATCGTTGGAACCAAGTGACTTGTTATTATTGTATAAAGTTGGAGGGCCTATTTGACTATTTTTCCTTTTTTGAATAATAATTAAAAATGGAGATAGATGAAAGCGATGGAATTGGTGACCGAGTGGTTAGAGAATAATTCCCGTACTTGCCCCTCGCACAAGGTCTTTCCAGTGTGATTTATCTCTCCTAAATAGGGCCGATTTTTTTATTTGCGTGGCCCTGTGCTGGTAAGTAAGTGAGACCCTATCAAAGTATAAAAAAAATCTAATTTTGGACCAATATAATCATAAATACATATACTAACTATTAGGTCATGGCTGGACTAGGGGCCCCCAAAATTTTGGGACCCTGTGCTGTAGCCCATCTTGCACGCCCTAAAATCCGGCCCTGCTCCTAAATGGTGTATAATCTCGAGTAATATATGTCAATTTTCCACGTCACCTATAAAACAAAATGAATATGAAAATTTTAGGACATACTATTTTAGTTGAGTGGCAACAAGTGAAATAAACACTGAGATTAAGGAGTACAATTGAAATAATTCATTGTCATTCTTCGGATACATGCATTGCATAGTTATTACTGGATCAAGTGTATGATTTTGCTATAGAAATTTAATTATGTTCTTTCCAAATTAAAAGAAAAAGAAAAGGAAATTTGAACCAAATAGTACTTACGAGAAGATGCACTGATACTTACAAAAGAAAAAACCAAGAAGTAAATGCCCAGTCCCTTTATTCGTTGACAAGACATAAGAGTTGGCTTAGCACATTGATCTAGTGTACACAAACTTGGCACTCTAACAACCTTAATTTTATGGAAAAAGAATATTAGGTAAAAGCCTATGAATTGAGGGATCTATAGAATTACGTATCATTAAATTTTAGATAATAATACTACTTGCTTCAACTTTTTTTTTTTAAATATATCAAAGTTTATTTAGAAACAAATTACGGTGTAGATTGGTTGGTGACAAATGTGGATGGTGAACTGTACTACTAGAATTGCATATTCTAGAAACTTCTCTTATAGGGTGCGATCAATCATGACTGCTATCAATGTTGGTGTGATATGGGCACGTGGCCGACAACGACTCATGTAGCGATTTTAGTGCAGGTGCTAGTTTATTTATTTCCATTGAACGATTTTTTATTTATTTATTAAAGTAACTGTGACATATGTTTACTGAAATTGTATAATATGTTTGGTTAAGTGAGAGTATAATTTTATATTTTTATTAAACACAAAGTATACCCACGTAGAATATCATAGATTCTTTAGCTGGTATATCCACGTAGAATATATTTTGAAACAAACACTCATGATTTTTTATAAGGTAATATCTGTTATATACTTTCTCAATATTTTTTAGCAGAAAAATACACTACCACCGGGATTCGATCATGTACCATCACACTATAGTTAGCAAATTTTAGATTGATTTATAACAAGTAGTAAGCAATAAATATAAAAATAATATAGATGATTTGGAACAAGTTGTAGTGCAAGGAATAGCGTAGGGGCATTTCCTTAAAATTTACGATGGGGTGTAGTCCAATGTAAGTGGTGTAATATGAGTGTGTGCAAATGTGGTGTCATTATGGCTTGTTAGTTGGAAAGATAAACCTGCCACAAGCTTCTTGCTCCCAATACCAATTACAATATAACTCTTCATTATATTATGCACATCTACCATGCATGAATTATTGAATTTATCCATTTAGGGTAAATTTTTTGCAATACAAATTTCAAGAGATTAATAATGCATAAAAGAATATTCACTTCTAGTGTATAATGTTGTTCATTCTAATCTCAACCGGGGCACTAACCAGATTGATGAGAATGCACAACCATTCACGTCAACCAAGTTAATTATACATTTTATTATTATACTATGGATCTGGGTCCACCTTACAAGGTAAACCCGAGTTCACAGAATAATTTGCCTAGGAAACACCAAAAAATTTTCCTTAAATTAATTGGGTTTAGTTGTTTTGATTGACCAAGTCAAAGCAGGCCATTTATGGGGTGGATCAGTCATACCCAACCTAGTAAACTTCACTCTTCTCAAACTAGGAGTGGCCCAAATCAAATGCCAATTAACAGAATATTTGGGGTACCATTTTGTCCTTTTTCTCATATTTATTTTCTGGGAAATGCTAGCAGGGTTTGCATGTTTTTTTTTTCTTCTAATCATTGTGAATTAAGTAATTCTGTATTAAAAAAAAAAAAAAGAAGTAATTCTGTTATGTTAATGTTTACTCATCCAAAATACAAAAATAATAATCGAACACCCACAAAAAACTCAGATCTCGATATCAAGCACGACACGTTAATTAACTTGATCAACATAATACTGTTACTCTAAATCATGGAGACAGAGGGTCTGCTCAGTTATTTTGATTGATTTTAAAGTAAAGGTTTGTATGGTTGGGTGGAAGTTTGATTGGTATGGAAAATGACAAAATTAATTAGGTTTAATGTTGTTCCAAGGAGACGCAGCTGCACAAAAATGTGACAAAAACTTGAATGGTACGGTGACCCTACAAGTTGCAGGTAGACATATATATATATATAAGACATTCCAAACAGATCGAATGTTGACTAAATTCAAACTGTACTGTTGACCACCGTACCCACACTTGCCGTTGATGAAGCCAAGATTCTAGCTTCTTGCTACGTACGTATGAATACAATCAATCTTGAAAAGGGAATGAGATTATTGACGATCCATATATAAATCATGAATTCTTATAAATTATGCATTACTTTGATTCATTCTTTCTAAAAATTTATTATCATAATAAATATATATGTACTAAATGAATAGTGTGAATTTCAAAATCTCAATTTAATTCAATGGGCATATATAATGAACACATGAAAGGACAATAGAAAAAAAAAATTACATACTAAAAAGCAATAAAAGGTGGCCAGAAGTTGGATCTTTTAAATGCATTATTATTGTATATTATTGTTATTTTTTTTTTGAAAGCATTAAATATGGGCTACAGTATTCTTTTGAGTAGTCAAGAAATTCTTAAACCACTTGAAGGACTGTTTAGGAATTCTTTTGAGTTTGTTTTTGTAGTCTACATAGATTATACCAAACCTTGAACTGAATCCGGCATTCCATTCCCAATTGTCCAACAATGACCATGCAAAATACCCTTTCACATTGCATCCATCCTCCCTGCACCATTCATATATATGCATATATGCATTTTCAACCACTTTTCTTAATTACCCCAAATTAAACCTAACTACGGTAGAGAATATATATAATTAATCTACAGGAATTATTATATTTACTTGATTGCAGCCAGCAAATTTGTGAGATAGTCATTGTGGTAATTGATTCTTTTTGTGTCGTTTAGACTCGCATCTTTAGGATCATCCATTCCTGCATGTAATGTAGACTTCGATTTCACTCATTACATTCATTCATTAGTCAACTAAAATATTTTAGAGTAAATTAAGGTATAATTAATTTTAGATGCAATATAATGGATGAATATATTGATGATGATGATGCGATGAACTTTTAGAGAGAATATATATAATTACCGTTTTCAGTGATCAAGATAATAGGGTTTCCATACTTGTGCTTGATGTGATTCACTAAGCTTCTTATCCCACGAGGAACTATGTACAACCATATTGAATTAGCCTGTAAATTAACACAATTAAATACAAATATTGTAATTCTTGAAACCCAACATCAACAGCGAATGTATTGACAAGATTAAATTGAACTCGTGACATTTATATACGAGAATTATGCTTCATCGAACATAACTAATAACTTTGATCTTTTGAGATTACAAATGTATATACCTTATCTCCTATTGGTTGTAGACCTTTGAATGCTGTAAATCACAACAGATAGATTAAAGCCAATATGAATTGAAGTAGGCATGGGATGGATGTTATTATAAATGATGTGATTATGAAAAGAGATTTAAAAAAAATAAATAAAAAAATACTCCGTAGTATAGTAGGGCGATATGGACTTACGGAGAGTGAGAGCGCCGGAGTCATTAACGTCGCTACTAATTAGGCCAATTAAGCCGGTATCGTTGGTGGCGTACCATGTAGTATAGTGATTTATTCCGATGAAATCATAGGACCCTTTAACCAGAGCCGACTCCGTCGCCGAAAATATCGGCAGCCGTTCGCCCACCCGGCTTCTCATTGAGTTTGGATAATCCCCAGTAATCACAGGCTCAAGAAACCTTAATTAATTAATTCAATCAAATTAAACATCACATTTAATTTCATTTCATGCAATAAAAAAAAAAAAAAACCTTAAAATAATGGCCGATCGATTACGTGACAATTAATTACGTACCAGCCTAAGTAAAAGTCAATCGCTCGTTGTGTTGCTTCAATGTCTGCTGTGGAG
>CP025644.1:25807872-25949929 GCA_003576665.1 Ipomoea trifida
GGGAAACCTAGGCTACAACGCTTCTAGCACCTTTGGGAGGTAGCAAATAAGGTTTTAAGGATAGTGTGTTTAACACACGACTCGAATTTGCAATCCCCATGTTGTCAGTCAATTATGTGTTGAATCATTTATCATGCACTATGTTGTATGTTTATTTTTCGTGCTTGAATTATTCCAATTTTACTTTATCCCAGGTATTTTCTGAACAATCTTAAACCTTATAGGTTTTGTAGATTAATTGTCGTTAACAATTCTTAAAACCTTATAAGGATTTGATATTTTTTGCAGATTGTCTCCAACAATCTTAAAACCTTATTTCTTATGTATATGTATTTTGGTTGATTCAAGCACGATGTTTTCTTTTCTGGTTGCTATTTTCCAGAATAGAAATATGGGGATGTGAAAAATAGATTTGTTTTCATTTGTGAAAACAGTTGTACAAGAAACTAGAAATGATTGTTTTCAAGAAGCGGGAAAACAATTTAATATTGAACAAGAGATAGAACAGTAATAGAAATATTTCATGCTTCTCTAAAATCCTTCTAGTTGAAGACAACAAAATTAATATCATATATACGTTATCATATTTACCGTGACAAGGAGTAGTATGACTATACTGGACTTGACTTTTTGGACTGAAAAATAAATTAGTGAAGACTAACCTAATTTATCTGACTATAGCTTGGGGAGTAGTTTTGTTATTTGTTTTGTCTCCAGGTTTACCGAAGTAGGTTCGGTGATCATCATGGAGAAAATCCATCAGGTTGGATGGTTGCATGTCACGGCAACAGTTGAAGATCTCCAGGATCTGTTCGCAGATCAAGGACCAGGGAGATCAGCCGTGAGTGATCATCATCAGTACCGTTGTTGCAACTATGGTTGCTATTGATGATTATGTTCGGGCTTTGGATGGCTGCCTTGGCAACCTCCTTGCTCGAGTATCCTCTTTTGTTTTCTCCATCTGTAGAGATGAGAATAATGATGAATATCATTATAAAACAAAAGTGAAAGGTCCCACCACCAATTATGTTGTCTATCTTGAAAGAGTAGATTGAGTTGTAATGGTGGATGTTGCAGGAATCTTCTTACCACTATGATATGTTTGTATTTATATAAACATGATATATATAGTGGAGAATGTGGTTGCATATGTTGTGGCCGTGTGGTGTAATATATTATACACACAACACACATATAAGGAAAATGGATTATGGTTGGCTGCCATATTGATTATGGACTTGATGCCAAATTGATCCATAATACACGCATACATGGTGTATGTGAAAGTGGCAATAATTATTGATTAATAATATGTGTTACTCCATATATATAATTATGAAAAAATTATTGGTAAGAATAGCAATGATATTGCATATTCTATAATCTGGTGAACTTTGGTTCATAGATCGGTAGTAACATCAAGGGTTTATAAATATATCCCTACGATGTAGGTACAAATGTTAGTACCATATGAACTATTAAAAATTCATTTGTTGAATTTCATAAAGGGACAACATGAAATGTTGATCTATTTTGTGATTCTTGTATTTGACAAGATTCTTGATCAAAATGATTCCTAGTGGAAAAGAATATGAGTCTAACGCTCAAATCAATAGAGAAGTAGAAATTTGGAAATATTTTGATTTCCTAATCTATACTACGTTGTGTATGGTTTGTGTGACTCATCAAGTAGTAATGATCGAATGATCAAATCTACAAAAGAATATGTTAAATTGAAGATTTAACATAATAGACATGGGTTTGGCAATTTTAATCTTTGAGATTAAAATTTAAAATTGATAAAAGACTATATGTCTTGTGTTGAGCCAATCTTATTATATTGATTAAATCCTTGAAATTTTAGTAAGGATAAAAATCAAGTGATTTGGACAACTTTAGATTCTAACGTACAACTATTCAAAAATCACGAGGTTGTATTTTTCATGTAGAATACACTCAGATTTTTGATAGTTTTAAATTTATCTAATGAGTTGTATTGAGTCAAATATTGCCTTTGCAGTTAAAAGACTTACAAGTAACTCTAGTGGTACGCACTAGAAGGCAATAATAAGAGTTATGAGATACTTAAGGTATACTTGTGACTTTAGACTGCACTACGTGTGATATCCAATTGTACTTGAACAGTATAACATATCAAACTTCAAGGACATTAAGTCCATGAATGGCTACGTATTCACGTAAGCCAGTGTAGTCAGTTGTGTACGGAAATTCTCAAAATAATTCGTGATAGCTGGATCCATGATGGAATCTAAGCTAATAGCCTTAGAAGGCTGAATGGTTATGCCATTTATCTATTTTTGAGAACATTCCTCATTTGGAAAACTCGTACCCCCAATCTATGTGCATTACGATAGTCATGCCAAAATTTGCTGAGTACAGAGTTTCATGTACATGGTAAGTCTAGATTAAAAGTCTATGACATAATACCATTAAAATAATTTATTATCACAATAGATATTGTCTTTGTTGACTATGTGAAGTCAAAAAGATAAATAGCAGATCTGCTAACCTGCTAAGGGTTCAATTAAGAGTTGTGAAGAAATTGATACGAGGATTGGGACTAAAGCCCTTGGAATAAAAGTTCTATAGTGGATACCCAACCTAGCCGGCACCTAGGTTCAATGGGACAACTAAATTGTAGAACGGAGCGCGTCACTGTGGGGGTCTCGGACTCCTACCTTTTCCTCGTAGAACAGTGACTCCTGCATGAGGCTAGCACGTTGATGCTTTAATGATTCAAATGTCTGTGGACATATGTGAGTATGCAGGATACTCGGAAAAGAATCACCTATGTTAGAGAGAAGTGAGGGTCGCTTCAAAGGAGAATTGATAGGGCTCAATTCTTTAGAAACTCTCGCAGAACCAGGAACGGTGACCCACGACCAAAACGGGCACACTCATGAGAACAGAACAAGGATTGGAAGGTTTCTGTGTGAGATATGTTGTCATCTACACCAACGGCCGTCGGTTCAAAGACATCGCGTTCTACCAGACCGCCAGTAGAGTAAATATATCTTCACAAGGGAAAGGTTCAAAGGGTAACACCTACCTATCCTATGCAGGAATCGTCCGTTGAACATATTTGTGTCCTTTTCTTTGTCAGTTTCAAAATCAATTTTTTCATTCATGTGGGGGATTGTTGGAACTTTTGATAATAATATTGCATTTTAAGTGACTATTTTGTGGTATAAAATATGAGAACTTCACTTCCGATTTAGTCGGGTAAAAGTAAATTCGATTTCTTCTAAATTAGTAGGAGAAATTAATATTTTGTACACATAAGGTAGAATATGGGTGAATGAGAAATTGATTTCTCAAAATGTACCTATTGTTCATCTTAATAATGCTTTATTATTATAATAATAATATTATATCAATAATATTATTATTTTATTATTTTAATCTTCTCTTTATTGTTTGGTTTTGGTGTATGCTTAGCCGCCCCAATTGTCCAAATAATGGAGGGATTAAGATAATTAAGTGGTCCTCTTCTTTGTTTTTTGATAATGGAATGATGAATGTCCATTATCATTTTTACACCATATTTTGCCTATAAATTAAGTGAATTCCTTCTCTTCATTAAGGCAATGAATTGGCAGTAAACAAGTAGTGAATAGGCAATGAATAGGGAAGTGTGTTAGAGTTTGGAAATGAAGAGAATTCCTTCTCTTCCTATTTTAGTAGTGAATCGGCAGTGAAGACAAGAGAGCAGAGAGGAAATTAGCTAGAGAGAAAGCATTAGCTTTCTTCTTTCCTTCTCGGCAATGTAAAGAGGAAATAATAAACCTATCTTGTTTGGTTATTATTTCACTCTTCTTCTTCTTCCTTAGTTTGTCTCCTCTTAATTTTAGGATTAAGAGTTTATTGTCTGTCCACGAGTATGTTCTATCCTTGATTCTCGTTCGCCGGGTCTATTTTATTGAGTGCTCAATAATTAGATCGAAATTCGTTTTATCCTGGGAAACCTAGGCTACAACGCTTCTAGCACCTTTGGGAGGTAGCAAATAAGGTTTTAAGGATAGTGTGTTTAACACACGACTCGAATTTGCAATCCCCATGTTGTCAGTCAATTATGTGTTGAATCATTTATCATGCACTATGTTGTATGTTTATTTTTCGTGCTTGAATTATTCCAATTTTACTTTATCCCAGGTATTTTCTGAACAATCTTAAACCTTATAGGTTTTGTAGATTAATTGTCGTTAACAATTCTTAAAACCTTATAAGGATTTGATATTTTTTGCAGATTGTCTCCAACAAAAGTCAATTGATCGTTGTGTTGCTTCAATGTCTGCTGTGGAGTTTGACATGGGTTCATACCAGAAACTATCTATTGTTATCGCAATGCTTCCTTGCTGCTTTTTCTGCGTTATATTATTTTATATATATATATATATACTGAGATCGAATTGAATAAACATATTTAATCCACTGATATAATGTTAAGATAATTCTATCATTTTTTATTCATTACATGTATATTACCTGGTATGATTTTCTATAGATATCAACTATAGTGGCATGAGCAAGGAGCAAATTGTGACCCACAATATAAGGCTCAGTTGAAGAATTTCCGGCCTTGCAAAATCCGGCGAAACGGATGGAGCACCGCCCCGGTGCGTGGATACCGGTGCCGTAGCCCCGGAGAGCAACGGTATGAGGCTCATTCACAGTGATCCAATTCTTTACCTTGTCAC
Source organism: Ipomoea trifida (assembly GCA_003576665.1). Lineage (NCBI taxonomy): Eukaryota > Viridiplantae > Streptophyta > Magnoliopsida > Solanales > Convolvulaceae > Ipomoea > Ipomoea trifida. Next base: position 25,812,591 of record CP025644.1, read on the forward strand.
CGAATTTCTTGAAACACGTCTCTGCATATGTTGCAAAATCCTTTCTGCCAATTAATTAATTTGTGGTATCAACGTAACTTCTTATTATAACATGATTTTTTTTTTTATCATATTGTACATAAAAAAGAATCAGAATTATAATAAATTAGATAAAACGTGGTCAATTGACCTACTCCAACATATATAATCCATAGTGATGAATGTATTAAATTAGATGGTAAAATTTACCAAATTAACATTAATTAGGTTTTAGTTAACAAGTTATACATACATGATCTGTGGGTGAAGCCACCCTCCGTATCGATCATCAAGAGCTTGAGGAAGGTCCCAATGATAAAGGGTCACATATGGTGTAACTCCTGTATATATGTATACATAAATAATAAAAAGTATGATTAAACAAAGTGAAAATCATAATAAGTATTTTTATGCCCCAAGGAATAGCTAGCTCAATGGTCAAAATCTGAGTGTAGAGTAAGGGTGTAGTGCCTTAGCTCGCTTAGACCGCTTCATTGAGATACATTTTACCTCTCCTCATAGAACCAAAGGATATGGGTGTGAGGGACCTTTAAGTTTGAAATTCAAACTTATATTTTTATATTTCGTGCAATTTACCTCTCTTCGATCACAAAAATCATGAGTATGGGTGTGAGGGACTTTAAGGGTGCGTTTGGTTCGCACATGGGAATCGGAATCGGAATGGGTATCAAATACTTGGTAATGGTAATGGGTTTTGGTGAAAGTATTTAACATGTTTGGTAATTGGGTGGAATGGGAATGATTATTAATAGTTGAGGAAGAAAGGAGGAAGAGAGATGAAACCCTTATTTAATAAGGGTATGGGTTTTGTCATTAATGGGTTATTCCAAACCCATAGTAGCGTTCACAAAACCTATCAATCAAACACAACAATCACTTTCATACCCATTCCTTATGCCTAAACCCACCAACCAAACACACCCTAAATTTAGAGTTCAAACTTATAATAAGCATTTTTATATATATTCTTTGTTTTTAAAGTCTCAAGTATTGAATTTTAAGCTTGACTAACCTATCGGAGGTGAAGAATTGAATCTGTGTCCAAATTAAACTACGAATCAGTATAATCCAAGTACCTTTGGCTAGTAAAGCATCAATGAGATTGTTGTAGTGATCAACTCCAGCCTGGTTGATTTCTCCCGTTCCATCTACCATTGTAAATATCACAATATTGATTTAAAAACGCTTTTTATTATAATATATTTTCTTTATGTTTATTTTCAAATAAAAAAACAGCATACTAGGGAAAATTCTTGACCAAGCTATTGAAAATCTATAGGCATCCATTCCCATATCCTTCATCAGTTCAACATCTTCCTGTTTTAGACCACCCATATATGAATCATACAAGGAGCTGAGAAAAGAAACATGAAAAAATATATTTTATGAAAACTTACTTGATAGCGATGATATTGATCTTCGGCTACATCAGCATTACTAAAATCAATAATTTTACCTGCAATATTAATTCATTCAGATTATATACTATATATTATTAGTGATGTACAATTTACTCTTATTATGTTCTTTAATTACATACTAATAAAAGTTTAATTTTAACTTAAAACAAGTCAATTATTATATATAAGGAATTGGTTATAGTATTGGTGTGCATAGATGGATTTACCAAAGGAGTGTGCAAATTTGTCCCATATAGTTGACCCCTTTCCATCCTCCTTCACTGCTCCTTCAAACTGGAAATATCGCATAAACAAAACTTAGGAACGTCCACCATTTGTAGTTTCTCATGATGAAACTTGCAAAGTAATATTTAACCAAAAATAATTTAAGTTATTAAATATTCTTTTTTATTTTGATAGCCCAAGTTTCCCCAGACTCGTCTCAAGCCCATGATGAGGTCAACAGAGTTCACCTCAAACCGGCCTAAACATCCAACGTTCGTGGAAAAGATCAAACCCCACTATGCTGGTGTGAAGAAAGTCTTATGTAAGACTTATCATTCACTAGACCAATGTCGTAAGGGAATTTATTAATTATTCGTAATTGAATATAATAACTATGTTACTTACACTAAATTTGTTAACGTCCTCGTCTAATGCGTTCTAATAGACTAATTAAGACGATTAACTTTGAGCGAAGTGTGCAATAAAGCGTAACGTATTTATTTATTAATAACATGTATGTTAAAAAATGTATATATTTACTAATACATCGCAATAAATCAACATATATATTATGTTGATAAGATTTCAACCAAGTTGGTTAAGGAATTTTTTATTTATTTATTTTTTAATTATTAAGATCGAGGTTATGGATTCCATTAATTTATTTATGAAATGTAAGAAAAGAGAGCAAAACTAGATCGCAAATTATAGAGAAATGGAGAACAAAAAAGCTCAAATATAATTAAAGTAACCTGATAAGCAGAAGAGGCTGTTCCGAAAACAAATCCAATTGGAAAGCTAGCTCTGCTAATATTCTGAGCGACACAGATCTGGACTCCAAGAAGAAAAAACACCAAAGTACTTAGCAATGGTGGAGAAAACGCAATGCCTTTCTTCAACGACATAGCTTTGATCACTTGAGACAGAAGAATATGGAAATTCCTTTTCTTCTTTAACGTTTTTTATGCAGTCCCTTCCCCCCTTTGCTTTTTTAGGATTGGAATGGCACTGTTTGTTTACGTTGATTCTAAGTCATTCTATCATAGACTAATGGACTATTAAATAGGAAATTTAGATAATTAAAGGACGATAAAAATCTTGCTTAATTTGGAATTTATTAAAGTTTCAAATTAGGTGGTTGGTGAAATTAATTATGCACCATATTAGTACCAAATTATATAAATGTCTAAGTTTATTCAAATAATCGATATATTCATTTAGATTGCACTCCATGTTCATTTAATTTAATAAATGAATATGACATCTGTTCATTTGTAATGAAATTTATATTGATTTAGGTTTAACAGAGTTGACTTGAAACAAGAGATTACACATTTATATAAGGGCATCTTTTTTTTTTTTAGGAGTTTTTGTAAGTGTGATTAGGAAAAACCAGAGATGATGAGAGGGAAGAGAAATAAGGAAAAAACAAAAACAAAAAAAATCCTAAATAGGGCCAGTAACTCACCCTGCAGGCGCGCAGGTGGATGACATTAGTAGCCGGCGGGTCCCACATTTCTGAAAAAACCATATATTTGCTGGAGGTATTTTTATCTTCTGTCTCCATAACACCCCCCCTCCACCTCATCCAAGTTTCTTCAAAATTTGATCAAAAATCTACTAATGTGGATAGCCTTAGTGTCCGTTTGGAAATCGAAAAATGATTTTTGGAAGTCATTTTCAAGATCGCCCCATTTTTAGGTATTCATCAAGGAAAAGAAAGTCAAATGAAAATATTCATTCTGATCAACGAAACAAATGCTCAATTTGGAAAAAAAAAATATTTTCTTAAACTTTAGTAGAAAGATAGATTTTCAAAAAAAAAAAGAAGTAGAAAGATAGACATTTTCCGATTCTTTATTTTCTAGTATTTATCTTCGTTCTCACTCATCTCTTTTCAAGTTAGTTTTCAAATTATTATTACCACCCCATCACTACCACACCCACCACTTATTATTATTATTATTATTATTATTATTATTATTATTATTATTATTATTATTATTATTATTATAATATAACAAATAATATGTTTATTTTTAGGAGGAAAAAAATACCAAACAGAAAAAATGTAATTTATTAGCTTTCAACCAAACATAAAAAGATAATTTTCTGACCTTCAACCAAACATTAAAACATTAAATTAATTTTTAAAAAAGTAATCAGTTTCTGAAAATCATCTTTCGAAAAATATGTTATAGGTTTTTAAACGAACTATTAATGTGAGTATTAATGTCAATATATAGTCAACTTTAATATTTCCCTAATTTGATTAACAAGCATTTGTTTTCAAAAATAAAAATAAAAATAAACAAGCATTTATATGTGTAAAATAATAATAATATGCCCGGAAAGGAGTGGCTAAGTTGGTGGATCATGATTCTTATACCAGCGGTTACAAATTTGATTATTTTATTGCCAACACTTTTTTAATCGAGCTTGTCCCAAAGTCTTCGAATTCCTGGTGTGATTTACATCCCTTGTGTGACTTACGAACTATTATACAGAAACGAGGTACCTGGTGTACAGTGGGTTCCGCTTTGTGATGTGGGATCATTTAATCCCGCATCAAAATATATAAGGGAATAAGGGGGAGCCAAGCTCCTTTGCCCCTTTTTCAAACTGATGTGTGAACATTTGATCCCACATTGAAATCTTTGAGTTTTAGGGGTTGATAGTGAATATACATTGGGTGTATAGTCTTATAATGAACGACATAACATAACAATAAAGCCAATGTTCCATGAAAAGTAGTGTCTATGAAATTGTTATGAATTATCTTTTATAAATATTTTTTCTTCAGCAAGAAAAGGAGTTATGAAAATACTATATTATTCTAAAAATTAACATTAATTTAATATATTGTGACATATGACCAAATAATATAATAATGTCATTAAACATTAATTTAATATATTGTGACATATGACCAAATAATCTAGTAATGTCATTAAAGTCTTTTAGACTAAATGTAATCAAGTTAAGAGTCAAAAATCAAATGTGGTTAATGTCATCATAGTTGTTGAACTAAAAATTTCTTTTATATAATTTTTTTACAATTCACTTTGAAGCATATATGTAGTTGCAATTACCACCTTATAAAATCATCATAATTCAAGAAGCCAAGAAATTCTTGAACCACTTGGCAGAATCCTTGGGAATTCTCTTGAGGTTGTCATCATAGTCAACATAGTATAGACCAAATCTTGAGGAGAATCCAACTGCCCATTCCCAGTTATCCAACAATGACCATGCAAAATACCCTTTCACATTGCACCCATCCTCTCTGCATGCATTTTCAACCCAAACGTACACCATTATATTGATTGTTATCTGCTTTAATTTCCAGAAAATTAAATGTAAATCTTTCACAAGCTAAAAAATTACTTACTTGATTGCTGCTAGCAGGCTTGTCAGATAGTCATGGTGAAACTTGATCCTTTGAAAGTCATGTAAGCCGTCCGATTTAGCATCATCCATTCCTGCAAATAATCATACCTTAATTAGCTTCACAGACATGCTAAGCTAGCTGAATATTTTTTTGTATAAGTGACTAGTGAACATAGTTTTTTCTTTTTTTTTTTTAATCGGGTATGTAGCTAGTGCAGAGATTTTGAAACGAAAGATGTCTTTCGTCGTCGTCTCAATTAAAATAAAAACTTGATGTCAGATTGAGATAATTTAATTTAAGAATATTGATTAATTACCATTTTCAGTAATGAAGACAAGAGGGTTCCCATACTTATCTTTAATGTAATTCAGTAAGTTTCTCATCCCACGAGGAACTATGTACAACCATATTGAATTAGCCTACAGAGTAGTCCACCATCAAATTAGAATGGGTTCAACGTTCAACAATGGAGTGGTACTCAACTCTCTCTATATATATATAACGTTGTTGCGATTATGCTTACCCTTTTTCCTATAGGTATCAGACCTTTGAATGCTGGGAAATGAAAAAAAGAATGAAACAATGTAATATTAAAAAGCTACCATAACCAAGTGATTGAATTGGATATATGTATAGTATGTAGTTGAGTTAATTCTACCAGAGATCCTTTATCTTGCGTGGTAATTTTAAATTTAGTCCCAGAGTTTGTCATTTAATATCTCAAACTATTATTTTTCGACACTTTTAGTCCTTTTCATGAGTTTTTCTATTTTGAGTAAGGGCATTTTTATCTATTTATATTTTTCTTTTGGTATTTTATTCGGTTTCAACTGGTTTAATTGGTGTAGGACTTTACTAAAATCTAGTTGAAAAATATTATTGCTAAAAATCATAGGTTACCTAAAGTCCTAAACCAGTTGAAACCGAAAAATAACAAAAGACAAAAATGCCCTTACATATAATATAATATATACGTACGGAGAGTAACAGCGTCGGAATCTGCAAGGGTGTCATGGAGGAGTATATCCATGATGTCGGTCCTGTCACTGGCAACATACCATGTTGTATAGTGATTTATACCCAAATAATCATAAGATCCCTTTAGAAGAGCAGATTCCGCTGCAGAAAATTTAGGTAATCGATCGCCTGCCCCGCTTATTACCGACCCAGGATAGTCCCCAGTCATCACAGGCTCAAGAAACCTGCGCGCATACATTATTTTGTTCTAACATAACATATTATATATGTGAGATCGAATAGAATTACGTATGTATGGTGTACCAGCCTAAGTAATAGTCAAGGGCTCGCTGTTTTGCTTCAATGTCTTCATGGGAGTTTGTGATGGGCTCATACCAGAAACTCTCTACCACTATCGCGATCTTCCCACCCTGTTCTGCCTGCAAATTAAAACATACACAAATTGTTTTTAAGTATTACTGATTCTGTTACAATTTCATAACTACTTTATTACTGACTCTGTTATAATTTCATAACTACTTTCTACCTACTAAAGCATAAAGAGTCAGTATATCATTTTTACTAGAGTTCGAACTGACTCCCTTCCAGGGGCGGAGCCAAGAATAATAGGTTGGGGGGGCCAAATTTATAGAGTATGTTAGTCGGCATTAGTATAAACCATACAATACCATTATAAACACCATACATTGATAATTATTTTTAATTATACTATGTGCAATAATATAATATATGAATATATAATTATATGAGTATGACCGTTAAAGTTGTCAAACATTATTTTCAAAATTTTCACGTAACACAAAATATATACAATGGTAAAAAAATATGAAAATTACATTTTTCATCCCTAAGTTGATAATTGTAGAATTCGTCTCTAATTATTGTTGGTTGTGCTCACTTTTTGTTAGTAAGATATACTTCGTAATTGATGTTGTAAATTCTGTCGCTTGACTAACAAAACATTAGGGACGAAATTTGCAATGTTAGTATAGCTTAAGAATAAAGGGTGAGTACAACATGTTATTAAAATGACAAAATTTGCGACGTCAATTATAATTTAGGGACGAAAAATTAGCACGATCATCAATTATAGACGAATTCTACAATTATTCTATAATTTAGGGACTAAAAGTGTAATTTTTCGTAAAAAATATTTACATTTAATAAAGAAAAAAGCTAATTAATAAAGAAAAATGGTTAATTTGATTATTTGATTTATTTATTTTTATTTAATGAATTTAGGTTTATATATATATATATATATTGAGTTCATTTAATATATACATAATAGATTTTTTTTTTTAAAATTAGGAGGGGGGCAAAACTGTAAAATTTATATATTATATAATAATATATATACATATATAACTACTAAAAATGGGGTGGGATTGGGGGGCAAGGCCCCTACCACAATGTGTGCTTCCGCCCCTGCTCCCTTCTATATGAGAGTGCAATCTGGTGCCACTAGACCATAATTACCTGAAATTTGGTTCTGTAGATATGGACTGCGGCGGCGTGAGAAAGGAGTAGGTTGTGAGCCACAATGTAAGGCTCGGTTGCAGAGTTGCCTTCAGTGCAAAGTAAATGGAGGAAGATGCTGCAGTGGCCTGGCGCCTGAACCCCAAGGTCATATCCCAGCACTGTAACGCTACGTGGCTCGTTGATCGTCGCCCACTGCTTCACTCTGTCACCGAATTTCTCGAAACAAGTCTCTGCGTATGCTGCAAAATCCTTGCTGAAATATAATGATGTTTTTACCAAATCACTTACATTAATCTATAACTAATGTTCTGTCTCAATTAAAAGTTTGAATTTCGGATCCAAAGGTTTACATGACTTGTCGGTTCAGCCACCCATTGTATCTATCTTGCAGTGCCTGAGGAAGGTCATAATGGTAAAGTGTCACATACGGTTCAATACCTGCACACACACACAACATCATCACCAAAAATATTAATGATAATACATGGTAAAGAGACAATATAATATTCATGAATCATGAGGAAATTGAAGTTATTTTTAGTACTTCTGACTCTATTACTAGCCTCCACAACTTCTCAGTTGACAAAGTTACTTGGTATTCTTAGACCACAAGATTCTTGGCAAACCACTTAGAGTTTATACAAATATATTGAGGTGTCTAACCACTTAGAGTTTATACAAATATATTGAGGAGGCCAAGAGGACAAAATTAAAGAATCACCATTTGCCAGTAAAGCATCAATGAGTTTGTTGTAGTGATCAACCCCAGCTTGATTGATTTCTCCACTTCCATCTACCATCACAAATCATATATATAATAATATTCTCCAATAAATATCATATATATAATAATATTCTCCAATTTTCTATATATTTTGAAAGAGAACATACTGGGGAAAATTCTTGACCATGCAATAGAAAATCTATAGGCATCCATTCCCAAATCCTTCATCAGTTGAATATCTTCCTGTTTGTGATTTACAACAATTAAAAATAAAATAAAATTAAATTAAAGGGTTTCCAGCCTTGCAGACCAACAGTTATTCAAGAAATATGAGAAATGTTAAAGTTATTCAACAAAAAAAATAAATAAAGAATAAAACTAAGAGACGAACATAAACAAATAATATTAGAGATCATTCAATCTTACTAAATATCGATGATACTGATCTACTGCTACATCACCGTTACTAAAATCAGCTATTTTCCCTACAATATTAATATGTACAAATTAGGTAAATTTAGAATAATGGAGACAATAAGGTTGAATTACTATAATTGAGTTCAAAGGCTACCAAAAGTATGTGCAAATGTGTCCCATATAGTTGCTCCCCTTCCATCTTCCTTCACAGCTCCTTCAACCTGCACACATAATATTATTATATCATCACATCATAAATAGTTAGGATTATCCAGTAGTGACCAGCAAGTTTAATTAATTAGATTGATTGCCTTGTCATGATGGTACGTAGTAGAAAGAGACATGCTAAGATTCACTATGAATATTATTAATTGGACAAAGGCAAAGTGCATTAGAAAAAAGTTACAATTCCATAATTAAATGGCAAATAAAGTATAACTCAATGACATCTCTGTAACTTTTTCAAATGGAAGGTCATAGGTTCAAACCTTCTATATATACTATGCAGCATAAGAGCATGCACAAATGAGGATGTTGTTAAAAGAAACTCATCTCAAGAACAAAAGAACACCCCTTCCGTTTAAAAAAAAAAAAAGACACACGAAAAAAGAGGAGAAAATGGTTGAGTGATAGATGGAAAGAAAGAAAGAAAAGGGGCAAACTAACCTGATATGCAGAAGAGGCAGTTCCAAAAACAAAGCCTTTGGGGAAACTTGCTCTGCTGATATTCTGAGCCCCACAGATTTCCAACCCGACAACGGCGGCAACAACAACAACAAACACCACAACTTTTAATGATGAAACAATAATAATGCCTTTCCTCACCAACATACTTTAATTAATTTTAAGATCAACAAATTAAGGCTATAGCTAGCTGATCCAGAGAATCCAAGAATTGTTAGTTGGGGACTCTGTCAACCTAACCTCTGATGATCATCAACACATACATATACATAATCAAGATCTGTTAACGGGAGATGGACATATAAGTTTTGGGGTGAAGAAATTAAAGAAAATGTGGAATTGAAGATGATAAGAATTGGTTACGTTGTTGAGTGAAAACAAACTATGCAGTGTGGAATGAGCTGAGCATGCAGGCGTTGGGGGTGATGCATACATAGTATATACGTAGGGGGTTTATACTTCATATGCAAATGGTTACGTTGCTCAATATATCTAATTTGCACGTATGAATCAGCTGTATTAATATATATATTGTACTACTGGCTTTTAATTTGGCGTGAAAGTTGCACAATTTAATCAGCATCTTTTACCCCTTTTGCAGGATACATGTTTCATGTTATAAAGTTAACTAATTTGCTATTGCTTGAAATGAGTGGTTGAGTGGATCGAATATAATTCTTGTACTAGAAGATATGTTCATACATTTTCTCGATCTATTTTGAATAGTAGAATAATTATCTACATTTGTGTATTCTTGTTATTTTTTGTAATATATATAGCTTCAGCTATGTATAGTACTTAATATGAGTCAATGAATTTTGATTGTTCATTCTCTATGTCATACACTCCTCTTAGTTATTACCTTTAACATTGTTAATGGCAGAAAATTGATGTCTACCCATCACTAATTTTGCTTTGATAGGCAGATTTAGGCACAAACACTCAAACTATGGTATTGAAAAGGGTAAAATGAGATGAAACAAGAAATTCATAAGAGATGATAACGAGTGATGTTGAGCATATAATATATTAATAATGTATTAAATTATTAATAATATGCACTCCAATTATCAGTTTGGACTTTTAATTAAGATAAAGTACGTCTTTTAATTTGATATAAATAAACAAAAGACGGCAGGGGAGACTTAAATGAACCTCAAGATCAACTCACCCCTACTCACTATTCAAAGCCAATTACATGTGAAGGTCTTGGATATGAATCTCGGTGTCATCTGATAAAAAGAAATTATGGTCCTCATCATAATTCAAGGATTTGTAGCAGAAGTCAAGAAATTCTTGAACCACTTGACAGAATCCTTGGGAATTCTCTTGAGTTTGTCGTTATAGTCAACATAGTACAGACCATATCTTGAAGAGAATCCACCTATCCACTCCCAGTTATCCAAAAGTGACCATGCAAAATACCCTTTCACATTGCACCCATCCTCTCTGCATTTTCAACCCAAAACCAAACACCATTGTTATATATCTCCTTTAATTTTCCAGAAAATGCAAATCTTATCTATCATATCGCGTTTCTACACATTCACAAGGCTTACTTAATTGCAGCTAGCAAGTTTGTCAAATAGTCATTATGATACTTCATTCTTTTCACGTCATGTAAGCCGTCATGTTTAGCATCATCCATTCCTGCAAAATAATCATGCTAGCTTCATTCTTTAATACTTATAATGAACATAGTTTTTTATCGGGTAGTGCAGAGATTCTAAATTGAAAGATGTGCTTCGTCTCATCTCAACTGTACTAAAACCAATACTTAATGTCAGATTGCATAGTTTGGGTATAGATTGAGAGAATTACCGTTTTCAGTAATCATGACGAGAGGGTTCCCATATTTATCTTTGATGTAATTCATTAGGCTTCTTATCCCACGAGGAACTATGTACAACCATATTGAATTAGCCTGCAAAGTAGTCCAGGCCACCATTAGAATCAGAATCAGTTCAACAATGGTACTAAACTATCCACCTAACTAACGTTGTTCACATTATACTTACCCTATTTGCAATTGGTATCAGACCTCTGAATGCTGGGAATGAAAAAAAGAATGAAATAACATTAAAAACCATAATCCTACCATCCAAGTGATTGGATCTAGCTAGTTGGATTGTTCTAAGGAAGTACATACGGAGAGTAACGGCGCCGGAGTCTGCAGTCGTGTCATTGAGGAATATACCGATGATGTTGGTCTTGTTGTCGGTAACATACCATGTTGTATAGTGATTTATACCCACGAAATCATAAGATCCCTTCACAAGAGCCGACTCGGCTGTAGAAAATTTAGGTAATCGATCGCCTACCCTGCTTCTCATCGACTTAGGATAATCCCCAGTGATCACAGGCTCAAGAAACCTCCATCATTACATTCAATAGGTTAGGAGTTAGGATCAATTGCATATCACTACACCAAAAACTATAACTTATAGCGAATTGAATTTCCTTATATACAATCAGTACTAATTTTCAAGAGACAGGCTGTTGGACTTTTCTATCTAGCATTTCTCTAGTCACTAATTGCTGGACTTAGCACATCGACTTCTGAATGGAATGTATTTATTATGTGAGAATTACCAGCCCAAGTAAAAGTCAAGCGCTCGCTGTTTTGCATCAATGTCTGCTCTGGATTTTGACATGGGCTCATACCAGAAACTATCGATTGTTATCGCGATTCTCCCACGTTGTTTTGGCTGCAAAACAGTCCACCCTCTTCTAATTACAAATAATGAGAATAAAATAAGAATGGTGTTTGAATTTAATTTTACCTGGTATTTCCTTTTGTAGATATCCACTGCGGTGGCGTGAGAAAGGAGCAAATTGTGAGCCACAATGTAGGGCTCGGTTGCAGAGTTCCCAGCCTGGCAAAACGTATGAAGGATGATGCTGCACCGCCCTGGCGCCTGAAGCCCCACATCATAACCCTGGATTGTAACCGTATGTGGCTCGTTTATGGTGATCCAGTTCTTCACTCTGTCACCGAATTTCTCGAAACAAATCTCTGCGTATGCTGCAAAATCCTTGCTGAAAATTTTATCTAATCACTTATGTTTCGTCTCAACTAAAAGTTTCTGACTCTGAATTAGTTATAGATGGAAAATTTTACATGATTTGTCGGTCCAGCCACCCATTGTATTTATCTTCCAGTGCCTGAGGAAGGTCCCAATGGTAAAGTGTCACATACGGTTCAATACCTGCATATACACAAGAATAGAAGATTATCACCCCAAAAAAATCAGACAATATTCATGAGTTTATACAGATTGAAGACAAAAATTAAGAATCACCCTTTGCCAGTAAAGCATTAATGAGTTTGTTGTAGTGATCAATCCCAGCTTGATTCACTTCTCCGGCTCCATCTAAAATTACAAATCTCATAAATCAAAACTTTCTGACTTGCTAAGTAACATGGTACAGACGTCAATATGTATTTATGTGATTGAATTGACATTCAAATCTCTAATCATTATCTACATTATTAACATATTAGGGATATAGTTGCACGCTACAATAAAATAAATATCATATAATAATATTCTCCAATTTTCTATATGTATACATATTTTTGAAACAGAACATACTGGGGAAAATTCTTGACCATGCAATAGAAAATCTATAGGCATCCATTCCCATGTCCTTCATCAGTTGAACATCTTCCTGTTTGTGAGTTACAACAAATTTAAAGACAAAAAATAAAATTAAATCAATTATAGGGTTTATTTGCAGCTTTGCAGGTCAAAAGTTATTCAAGAAATATGGAAAATGTTAAAATTATTCAAGAAAAAAAAAATAATATTGAATTACTATATAGATAGTTTAAACTTACTACATATCGATGATACTGATCTACTGCTATATCACCATTACTCGAATCAGCTATTTTCCCTGCAACATTAATACATACAAATTAGGTAATTTAGAAATGGTGCAACTAACATCGTATCAAGATAAGGTTGAATTACAATAATTGAGTTCAAAGGCTACCAAAAGTATGCGAAAAAGTGTCCCATATAGTTGCCCCCCTCCCATCTTCCTTCACAGCTCCTTCAAACTGTACATATAATAATAATATTATTATTATATCACATCAGAAATAGTTAGGATTATCCCGTGACCAACCAGATTAATTAGATTGATTGCCTTATCAGGATATTATTATTTATTAATTGGATGAAGACAAATGCAATAGAAAAAGTTATAACCATTTTGAATTTTTATCCCTTAAGGTAATTAATTTTTTTTGGTTGACCAACTATTACAATTAGGTTCACACCAGTCTCACGTGTCTCAATCTGTGAGACAGGTTGGACCAACATAATTTGGATCATAAAAATCAACCAAAGATCAATTCATAATATTAACTATAACCCAAATTATGTTGACCCGACCCGTCCAACGGATTAAGACCCGTGAGACAATCTCACACAAGTTTTTGCCTTACAATTAAACAAAAGTTGATGAAATATTATATAACAACTTGTGATTTGATGGTATCATTGTTGCTTTACACAAGGAAGTTGGAATGTACTCAAAAAAAAAAAACAAAAACAAAAACAAAACAAAACTTAACTGAATAGGTCCAACTCAATAAATTTGGCAAAAACAGCCCACAACAATGACCCGAACCCAATATCCCAGTCTAATAAATATGCACATCAAGCATTGACAAGTTGATGGTTATAAATAGCAAGTTTATGATGAAACTGAACCAACGCAACGCTCTAAAACTAGCCAGTAAGGTCACACCGTGACAGTTGTGGACAGGTCAAAGGGCTTAGGTCACGGCATAAGAATAGGGATTGTGTGACTCTGTCTCTGTGCATAACGGAATAATGGTGTGTTTAGAAGAAGATAGTAGTTGCCTAGTTGGGAGTGAGAAAATGACCCGCAAGGTATCGAAGCATCCTTAATCTTGTTGCCTTTTCTGTTTTTTGGATGGACCGCTACCTTAGCTTTATTGTTTGCCTAATTTCCTCTATCATAACTTCATTTTTAATGCAAATAACAGCTTTTTAGCCCTTCAATATGTATCAAAATGGGTAATCATAAGGTTCCAAATTTAATTTTGGGAGTGCTGAATATTATTAGTATGTATTTTTTTATTTAAGCTAATAAATTATAGACAATTTAGACTAATTAATTCGATGTTTAACTAATTACGATCACAAAACCAGTTTCACTCATAACACACATTTATGAGTTTTTATGTATCAAAACTCAGCTCAAACATAAAAGAACACACAAAAAAGAGGGGAAAAACAAAAAACGAATGAGTGATAGATGGAAAGAAAGAAAGATGTGGATGAGAATTGAGTGGAGGGAGAGAAAGAAAATAAAATAAAGGGGCAAACTAACCTGATATGCAGAAGAGGCAGTTCCAAAAACAAAGCCTTTGGGGAAACTTGCTCTGTTGATATCCTGAGCCCCACAGATTTCCAACCCGACAACGGCAACAACAAACACTAGAGCTTTTAATGATGGAGGAGAGAAAACAATAGTGTCTTTCCTCAGCAACATGGTTTTAAGATCAAGAAAGTCTGAGAGAATTGATGAATGGATCGAGTTTGTTGTCAAACTCTCATCATTCACACATACATACACACAATCAAGATCTGTATGTTAAATCTATATATAAGCACCAAAAGGGTTTATATAATAATGGGAGATTGAAAGAAAAGGTGGAATGGAAGAGAAGATGATGATGAGAGAGATCGAATTAGAATTGGGTGTTGAGTGAAGCAAAATATGCATATGTAGTGTGGAATGAGCAGAGGCGTTGGGGTGATGAATATGTATATACGTAGCCTAGCTGTTTATACTATAATACTACTTTTTATGCAAATGGCCTGCTTGCATATATACAACTATGTACAAAAATCCAATATGCATTTCATTTTTCCTTTAAAGAAAAAAGGTAAAAAACTACTCCTTATGTTTTTCTTTGTTGTTGGTTTGCCCAATCTATCTAATTTGTACGTATGTATCAGCTGTACATATAGTATACTATGGCTTTTGCCGCGAAAGGTGCACATCGAACAAAATTACAATTTAATGAGGATCTTTTCCCCCTTTTATCTCATCCACCTTCTTCAACCAATTAATAAACTCACATTTCTAGGAAACATGTTTCATGGTATATTATAAAGGTAATATGCAATTGTCCGAAAGGGATGATTGAATGGGTCAAGTATTTTTGTATTAAAATGTTACAAGTTCGATTCTGGTCAATATTCTCTTAATCAATCTCATCTCGTAGAGTTTTCTTAATGCAAGGTTTAGTGTGCACCTGAATAACGGCTACAAGTTTTTCTTGAAAAAAAAAAAGAAATTAATTTTTAAATTTTTTTTTTAATATGATGACATTTTAAATTTAGGTATTAACTTATAATGTGATCTTAACTTTGACATAATTTGATATTTAGTCATTTAATTAATTAATTCATTACCATTTTTTTTTTTAAAATATGATAGTTGAAAATTAAATTACTATCTTGTTTGATAAGAATATGTCTACTATGCCATGTGTTCATACATTTTTTTTTTCAATTGTAGACTAATTTTTTTTACACTTGTGCATTCGTATGATAGTTGAAAATTAAATTACTATCTTGTTTGATAAGAATATGTCTACTATATATGCCATGTGTTCATATATTTTCTTTATTTTCAATTGTAGAATAATTTTTTCTACACTTGTACACTCTTTGCAATATATATAGCTTTGACCATGTACTCAGTATAACTCATGTGAAGGGTACGTAATGGACTAATGGGTTTGAATCTCCCCATCATCCAATAAAAAGAGATTATGGTTCACATATTGCTTGGAACTTGTCACGTGAGAGGCATGTTAAATATAAAATATATAAATATAAATGTACAGTATGTGAGTATGTAGTATAATTAGTAACATTTTCTACGTATATGACAAAATTATGGAACTACCATTGAAATCAAAAGATAACATATGACCAAATTATTAGTTGGAGATTAAATATAAAAATATCATTATATCATAACCAATAATGTTACTATCTTAAATATGATAGTAACGAATATGCACATAAAAACTAATTATAAAAGTACCAACAACTAAATAAAAATTAACTCGCCAAAGACCTTGTGGTCAAGCGACATCCGGTGTACACTCCCATGTGGAAGGGAGTGGGTTCGAGCCTTAGTGGAGGTATCTGTTGACTCTTTGTGCTTTAATAGGTTGAGAAAGTAGCTATGAACATTGTAATCGAGTCAGTAGAACTCAAAAATAAATAAATATTAAGAAATTTGTTGATGAAAAAATGCTCTCCCTATTTTTAAAAAAAAAAATAAAAAAAATAAAAAGAACTAACCGATTTGAATATTAAGAGTTAAGAATTTGTTAGATGAAACAAAATACCCTCCATCTCTATTTCAAAGCAATTCAACACTTATTTTTCAACTTCATCTCTTACTTACTCTTTAGCATGGGGCTTTAATTAATTTGTCTCTTCCGGGACGATAGTGGATGTGTGTGTTGCTTTCTTTGGGCTTCTTTATCTTTTATTCTTTCAAAAAAAAAAAAAAAATCTTTTATTGGGTGGTTGATTGGAGGTGGTGGGTCAATATCTTGGCTCTCATAGTCATAGATAACTGCTAAATAAGTAAATAATCATCATGTGATTGGCAGATATATATATGTTGGGAATGATTGCAATCTTCTGATTATGTATATCTAGTGGATTGTGCCCAATCGTCAACCATTTTTCGCCATTTTCCCACCTGAGTTTCTTGGGAAATCATTCTCATTCTTGACTACTAGTGCTTTGTCCATTCTACTCCCTAGTCCCTACCTCCTATATATAAAACATATATGCATGTTTGCATGCCGCGCTGCTCATTTGGACTGTTTTCAACTTTTCCCTTATCATCATCTGAGTAAAATGATGATGACTTTAAGGCCATTATGTCAAAATGAGAAGTTGTGCAGTTTTTTTTTTCTGAATGCTACTAAAGAACAAAGAGACAGCAACGCCTCACTGAGGCTCGAACCCACCACCTCCCGTATAAAGGGAAGGGTTTGATGCCACTGGACCACAAGGCCCTTGGCAGAAGTTGTGCAGTTAGTTCATTTTCTTGTGTATATAGGAGAAGATGACTTAATTTGTTTTCACACTTATTCATTTGCCTTAGTATTTTTATTTTAGAATTTATGAGTTTTATAAATATACTCACCATATATAATTTGCTAAAATAACCATATGATTAAGGTTTCAATGGTTGGGGGTATATTTGATATATAAATCTTAGGATGAGAACACGATGTTTGTATTCAATAGAGTTTCACCAGTACAATAATAGAAGAGAGGAATATATATACAAGAGAAGTCTTAGATAAACTAGAACTGATAGTTCTAATGTGACTCAGATACGTAGAGTCCTAATACTTAGCTTATTCATACTTCCAATAAATAAATAAATAAGACACAGCCAGCCAGTAGCACATTAAAATTAAAAGAAAAACATTATTAAATGAATAGAATAGTATTTTACTAATTAATTAAGCTTATGTACGTAAGTTCATTGCTTCACAAACCACTGCTATGCAAAGCTTGGAAGCAACCTAATAACTCACCAGCGTGTTTCTAAATTAAAGCCTGCACTTCGCACTTTTGTCTATATATCTAATATAATTTATATCCAAAAGAAATTATATGTGTCAATTCAAGTTATATTCATTATTTTTGTCCGTATTTTTAAAACTAATAATTAAAGCATGTGCTCCATCGCAACTAAAAGTCTTGGACTGCACATATTATATTTATGCTCACACTAATAAATTTATACACTAAATTGAAAATGTTGTACATTATAATTACAAAATGTCTTATTTTGTTATAACTCTATTAATCTCGTGTTCGTGTCCGTGTGCCATTGCTAATTAATGCTAGCCAGCAAGCTTTATTTTTATTCGCATGGCACACTTTTTGTTCTCTCCTCCTTCCCACCTACGTACATCTATGTTGTGTGCTTTGTAAAATTTAGGCAATATAGGCCATGTTTGGTAAATAATGGCTATTAGTTGATTGGGTTAGCTGTTTGGGTTAAAATGTATGATTTGTTGATAGCATTAGTTGATTGTAGAAAGTTGGTTGGTAAATTAACTGTTAGCTTATAGCTGTTTGGTATAATTTCTTTTCTCAAAAAGCTAATTGAAAAGGCGGCTTTGAGTAGTCTTTTGAATTTTAGTATTTTCGAGTTACAATATACTTATTAACCAAACACTTATATTGATTTTTTAACCAAGTCAAACAACTAATAGTGCTTAAATAAGTCAAAAGTGGCTGATAGGCTGATTATTTACCAAACATGACCATAATTTTTTTTTCCTTACAAACAGTATATAATAATTATTTTTAGTGATTAGCTTTCATGACTATAATGCATTATATTATTCTTTGGCACAGCTTGCAGAACGGAAATAATATAATGTAAGCATGGTGGTTAATTATTTGTGTTGGCTTTTTCCCCTTAAGTGACGCTAATTAATCTTCTTATATTAATATGCAAATTGCAATGCCTAAAAAAGTCAAATATTAAGGGCATGTTTGGTTATTGGCGGATCCGCCAACTTTGGCGTTTTGACCAGATCAAAACGTCAAAATAAAGTGTTTGGTTAACAGCGGTTTGGAGCAGCGGATTGCTCCAAACCGCTAAAAACCCAAACGCTGCTATGAGCAGCGTTTGGGCTTGACGTTTTAGGGAAAATAATTATTTTTCCCGAAACGCCCTCATTCATAATTATTTAAAAAAAAAAAAAATAAACTTAGGGCCTAAATGCTTCTCAGCGAGAAGCCTTAGGGCTTTTCCAATTTGAAGAGGAGCACTGCTCCTCTTATATAGAGGAGCTCAAGTGCTCATCTTCCATATAGGATGATACTTATAATATATTGATATTCCTATTAGAGAATGAAAATCATTTTTAATTGAGATACTCATTTTAAAATAAAGGAGATTTCAAATTCTAGCTCACTTTTGTCTTAAATATTTTAAACTCTTGGATGACCTCATTCTCTGCATTAACCTAGGATCCTCAGAAAAGTCCTACAGAATGACATTTGTTTTTTTTTTTTTTTTAAATACTTAATGCATTAAATCACGAGAAAGACAGTTTACAAGGAAATTAGGCAAGACATCAAGTCATTCCCTACAACCTGACATAGAAAAGGCCTCTCTAGCAACAGAGTGAGAGGCACAATTCGCAGATCGTTTGACATTTATTTTTAATTGCTTTTCCTATTTAACTGTAGCATCACGATATTTTTTTTAATTCATTAAATTTCTCATGTTACTCTAAACTAATCTCTAATCAGTCCTTAGTTTTTGCCCTTGTCTACACTATGTGCACGAAGAGTATTTATCACCTCGAATCCCACCATGTCACAGGAACGAAATTTCCCGAGTGACGCTTAAATCATTGAGTTAAGCCACACTAACGACATTTTCTTGTTTGTATTATACTATTGCGTGCCGGTATGGACAAGCTAGAATGAAAAGAATATAACCATTTTTAAAAGAAGTTAAATATATATTGAAATGTTTCAAATTATAAAAATACAAATTTACATGAGTCAGCGTGCACAGATCAGACATGCTTCCTAGCTGCTTTTTTCCTTACGTGGATATGGATATGTCGACATTTTCTTGTTTATTGGGGTAGGAAGTATGTGGATATGGGAAAACTTGTTAATTTAATTATATTTTGAGTATTTAATTTATGTTATCTTTTGTCCATTTATATATGAATATATGATTGTGATTTGTACGCAAGCTAGGGGCCATTATTCTTTAGAGCACATTAATTTCCCATTTTGATCTGAATTGAAGTAGTAATAAATTAAGTAGATGCCAAGAAGTCCCTGAACCATTTGACAGAATTCTTGGGAATTCTGTTAAGGTTGTGATCATAGTCCACATAGTATACACCAAACCTTGAAGTGTATCCAGCTGTCCATTCCCAGTTATCCAAAAGCGACCAAACAAAATACCCTTTCACATTGCACCCATCTCTGCATATTCAACAATATCCAATATAAATCTCTTAATTCATATATGGTCTCATTCCCTAAAACTTATGATTATATATATATATATATATATATATATATATATATATATATATATATATATATATATGACTGTAATTATTGATTTTACTTAACGAATAATTTTAATTTTTTTTATTAAAATTACGAAACACTAACTACTCTTGATTCCTTCCACTTTAAAGTGGATGGAAATTTTAGTTTACTTTTCAAAACAAGGTCAGAAATTATTGACTATCTTTTATTTTACTTTTAACTTGTTTGATTTTTGTACACTTTAAATGGACAAAAATCAAGGAATTTCTAATAGTGTATACTATAGCTTACAATTTAAAGTAGGATGTATGATCTATATATATTCTATAGGTTAACATTAAGAAATTATATTTTATGGTACATAATACAATATCTTGTACTTAAAATAGTTAATTTTATCTTCTCCTCTATTATTATCCCTAGCCATGCCAAATGTATAGTATATGTAATATAATGTATGGTTAGATATCATTTTAAAACAAACAAATTAAAAACATATTGGTAAGTATTAGATAAGGTGAAAGCATATACTTGATTGCAGCCAACAAATTTGCTAGATAGTCATTAAGATATCTGATTCTCTTCGCATCTCTTGGACCATCATCTTTGGCATCATCCATTCCTGTCAATAGTTACACTATCTTAGTTTTTTTTTTTGTTTTGTTTTTTTTTTTAAGAATCATTATCCACTTCAATGAGCATTGATGTTGAAGAAATAATTGATGTCAATTACCATTTTCGATAATTATGACAAGGGGACTTTCATACTTCTGTTTGATATAATTCAGCAAGTTTTTCATCCCTCCAGGTACTATGTACAACCATATTGAATTAGCCTACATAATCATTGCATCAAATAAACAAGGTAGGTAGTCATAATAATCTATGTAAGAATCATAGTATATTAGTATATATATGTTCATACATTTTCTCAATCTATTTTGAATAGTAGAATAATTTTCTACATTTGTGTATCCTTGTTATTATTATTATTTTTTTAAAATATATATAGCTTCAGCTATGTACTTAATATGACTCAATGGATTTTGATGATTGTTCATTCTCTATTTCATGCACTCCTCTTATTATCTTTAACATTGTTAATGGCAGAAAATTGATGTCTACCCATCACTAATTTTGCTTTGATAGGCAGATTTAGGCACAAACACTCAAACTATATATAGGCCCTGTTTGGTAAATAATCAGCCAATTTTGGCTTATTTGACCACTATTAGTTGTTTGGTTAATAAGCTTTTTGCAACTCCAAAATGCTAAAATTCAAAAGGCTACTCAAAGCAGCCTTTTCAATTAGCTTTTTGAGAAAAGAAATTATACCAAACAGCTATCAGCTAACAGCTAATTTATCAAACAACTTTCTACAATCAGCTAATATTATCAACAAATCATACCTTCTAACCCAAACAACCAACCAAATCAGCCAACAGCCATTTACCAAACAGGGCCATAGTATTGAAAAGGGTTTCAATGAGTGAAACAAGAAATTCATAAGAGATTAAGAGATGATATCTAGTAACGTTGAACATATAATATATTAATAATGTATTAAATTATTAATAATGTGCACTCCAATTATCAGTTTGGACTTTTAGTTAAAATAAAGTACGTCTTTTAATTTGATATCAAAGCCAATTACATGTGAAGGTCTTGGATATGAATCTATGTGTCACCTAATAAAAGAAATTATAGTCCACGTGTTATCATCGTAATTCAAGGATTTGAAACCAAGAAATTCTTGAACCACCTGACAGAATCCTTGGGAATTCTCTTGAGGTTGTCATCATAGTCAACATAGTATAGACCAAATCTTGAGGAGAATCCAGCTATCCATTCCCAGTTATCCAAAAGTGACCATGCAAAATACCCTTTCACATTGCACCCATCCTCTCTGCATTTTCAACCCAAAACCAAACACCATTGTTATATATCTCCTTTAATTTTCCAGAAAATGCAAATCTTATCTATCATATCGCGTTTCTACAAATTCACAAGGCTTACTTAATCGCAGCTAGCAAGTTTGTCAAATAGTCATTATGATACTTCATTCTTTTCACGTCATGTAAGCCGTCCTGTTTAGCATCATCCATTCCTGCAAAATAATCATGCCTTCATTCTTTAATACTTATAGTGAACATAATTTTTTATAGGGTAGTGCAGAGATTTTAAATTGAAAAATGTGTTTCGTCTCATCTCAATTGTACTAAAACCAATACTCAATCTCTCAGATTGAGATAGTTTGGGTATAGATCGAGAGAAATACCGTTTTCAGTAATTATGACGAGAGGGTTCCCATATTTATCCTTGATGTAATTCATTAGGCTTCTTATCCCACGAGGAACTATGTACAACCATACTGAATTAGCCTGCAAAGTAGTCCAGTCCACCATTAGAATCAGAATCAGAATCAGTTCAACAATGGTACTAAACTATATATCCACCTAACTAACTAACGTTGTTCACATTACATTATACTTACCCTATTTGCAATTGGTATCAGACCTTTGAATGCTGGGAATGAAAAAAAGAATGAAATAACATTAAAAACCATAACCCTACCGTACCAAGTGATTGGATCTAGCTAGCTAGTTAGATTGTTTTAAGGAAGTACATACGGAGAGTAACGGCGCCGGAGTCTGCAACCGTGTCATTGATGTTGGTCTTGTTGTCGGTAACATACCATGTTGTATAGTGATTTATACCCACGAAATCATAAGATCCCTTCACAAGACCAGACTCGGCTGCAGAAAATTTAGGCAATCGATCGCCTACCCTGCTTCTCATCGACCTTGGATAATCCCCAGTGATCACAGGCTCAAGAAACCTGCATCATTACATTCCATCAAGTTTATCACTACACCAAAAGCTATATATAACTATAGCTCAGCTCTGAATTTTATTTTCTTATTACTATATTTCCGAGAGACAGACAGGGTGTTGGACTTTTGTATCCAACATTCCTCTGGCCACTAATCGGAATGGAATGTATTATGTTTATGTGAGAATTAATTACCAGCCTAAGTAAAAGTCGAGCGCTCGGTGTTTTGCATCAATGTCTGCTCTGGATTTTGACATGGGCTCATACCAGAAACTATCGATTGTTATCGCGATTCTCCCACATTGTTTTGGCTGCAAAACAGTCCACCCTCTTCTAATTACAAATAATCCACCGTGATTAAGAGAATAAAATAAGAATGGTGTTTTAATTTAATTTTACCTGGTATTTCCTTTTGTAGATATCCACTGCGGTGGCGTGAGAAAGGAGCAAATTGTGAGCCACAATGTAGGGCTCGGTTGCAGAGTTCCCAGCCAGGACTGTAACCGCATGTGGCTCGTTTATGGTTATCCAGTTCTTCACTCTGTCACCGAATTTCTTGAAACAAATCTCTGCGTATGCTGCAAAATCCTTGCTGAAAATTTTATCAAATCAATTATGTTTCTCAGCTGTCTCAACTAAAAGTTTCAGTTATAGCTGGAAAATTTTACTCCGTACATGATTTGTCGGTCCAGCCACCCATTGTATCTATCTTCCAGTGCCTGAGGAAGGTCCCAATGGTATAGTGTCACATACGGTTCAATACCTGCGGGCATACACACAAGAATACAAGATTATCACCCCACAATATAATATTCATGAGGGAAACACTACAGATTGAAGACAAATTAAAAATTAAGAATCACCCTTTGCCAGTAAAGCATTAATGAGTTTGTTGTAGTGATCAATCCCAGCTTGATTCACTTCTCCGGCTCCATCTAACATTACAAATCGCACAAATCAAAACTACTTTCTAACTCCACCGTCAATACATACTTATGTGTATGTTCCAATTCACATTCAAATCTCTAACCATTAACATATTAGGGATGGGATATATATAGCTGCACAGTTACAATATATATAATAATATTCTCCAATTTCCCATATGTATACATATTTTTGAAAGAGACACATACTGGGGAAAATTCTTGACCATGCAATAGAAAATCTATAGGCATCCATTCCCATGTCCTTCATCAGTTCAACATCTTCCTGTTTGTGAGTTAATTAGAACAAATTTAAAGACAAAAATTAAAATTAAATTAATTATAGGGTTTATTTGCAGCTTTGCAGGTCAAAAGTTATTCAATAAATATGGAAAGTGTTAAAATTATTCAAAAAAAATAATAAAAAAGATAAATAAAAAATAATATTAAATTACTACATATATACTTTAAACTTACTACGTATCGATGATATTGATCTACTGCTATATCACCATTACTCGAATCAGCTATTTTCCCTGCAAAATTAATACATACAAATTAGGTAATTTAGAAATGGTGCAACTAACACGTATATCATGATAAGGTTGAATTACAATAATTGAGTTCAAAGGCTACCAGAAGTATGCGAAATAGTGTCCCGTATAGTTGCCCCCCTCCCATCTTCCTTCACAGCTCCTTCAAACTGTACATATAATTATAATAATATTGTTATTATTATATCACATCAGAAATAGTTAGGATTATCCCGTAACCAGCCAGATTAATTAGATTGATTGCCTTATCAGGATATTATTATTTATTAATTGGATGAAGACAAATGCAATAGAAAAAGTTATAATCATTTTGAATTTTTATCCCTTAATAAAATTAAAGGTAATTATTTTTTTTGGTTGACCAACCATTACAATTAGGTTCGCACCAGTCTCACATGTCTCAACCTGTGAGACAGGTCGAGTCAACATAATTTGGATCACAAAGATCAATTCACAATATTAACTATGAGTTGATCCGACCCGTCCCGTCCCACAAATTTTTGGATGGACGGCTACCTTAGCTTTATTGTTTGCCTAATTTCTTCATATATATCATGACTTCATTTTTAATGGAAATAACAGCTTTTTAGCACTTTTATATGCGTATCAAAATTCATAATCATAAAATTTCAAAATTAATTTCGTGACGGAACATTATTAGTTCGTATTTTTTATTTGAGCGGATAGGCTATAGACAATTTAGATTAATTAATTTGATCTTTGACTAATTACAATTACAAAATCAATTTCACCCATAACACACCTTTATGAGTTTTTCCATATCAAAACTCAGCTCAAACATAAAAGAAGACACAAAAAAGAGGGGGGAAACGAAAAACGAATGAGTGATAGATGGAAAGAAAGAAAGAAAGATGTGGATGAGAATTGAGTGGAGGGAGAGAGAAAATAAAAGGGCAAACTAATTAACCTGATATGCAGAAGAGGCAGTTCCAAAAACAAAGCCTTTGGGGAAACTTGCTCTGCTAATATTCTGAGCCCCACAGATTTCCGACCCGACAACGGCAACAACAATAACAACAAACACCACAGCTTTTAACGATGGAGGAGAGGAAACACTAATGCCTTTCCTCAGCAACATGCTTTTAAGATCAAGAAAGTCTGAGAGAATTGATGAATGATTATCTGATGGATCGAGTTTGTTGTCAAACTCTCATCATTCACACATACATATACACAATCAAGATCTGTATGTTAAATCTATTTTAAAATTAACTCATTTGAATATTAAGAGTTGACAATTTGTTGATGAAAAAAATGATCTCCCTATTTTAAAATTTAAAAAAAAAAAAAAAAGATTAACCAACTTGAATATTAAGAGTTAAAATTTGTTAGATGAAACCAAATACCCTCCATCTCTATTTCAAATCAATTCAAAACTTATTTTTCCACTCTTACTTACTCTTAAGCATGGGGCTTTAATTAATTTGTCTCTTCCGGGAGGATAGTGGATGAGTGTGGTGCTTTCTTTGGGCTTCTTTATCTTTTTTGGGGTGGTTGATTGGAGGTGGTACGGTAGGTCAATATCTCGGCTTTCATAGTCATATATAACTGCTAAATAAGTAAATAATCATCATGTGATTGGCAGATATTGATGATATATGTTATAATAATAAAAGTATTATTATTATTATTATTATATTATTTAAACCAAGTAAGAATGCATGTGGGTCTGTACTGGCACATCATTAAGCTTAGTTGTGCATAGGGGTGTAAACAAATCAAATAATTTTGATTCGATTTGTGATTCGAATTCGAATACACATTTTGATTCGAATGTTATTCAAATCAAAATACAAATCAGGATAGATTCGATTCGAATAGTATTCGAATATTCGAATATATATATATATATAGAAGTTGGCTCATATGCGGACTGTAGTTTAGATGCGGTCGTGTGGCCTAATCAGCACCGTCCAATTTCATTAATCTTACTGAAATTCGCGTATGTTTAAGTGGGGTTATTATGGTAATTTTAGTATTTATATTACATGATTGGAATGGTGCATTTTAGTACATAGTGTGGTGCGTTTTAATACATGTTGTGGTGCGTTTTATTACGTAGGTTGGTGCATTAACTGTGTTGTAGAATGGTGTGTTTTAATCTATCCGTTGGTGCATTTTCATAAGTAGAATGATGTGTAACTGTGTTGTGGAATGGTGTGCTTTAATACATAGTGTGGTGCGTTTTAATACATGCTGTGGTGCGTTTTATTACGTATGTTGGTGCATTAACTGTGTTGTAGAATGGTGTGTTTTAATCTATCCGTTGGTGCATTTTCATACGTAGAATGATGTGTAATTGTGTTGTGGAATGGTGTGTTTTAATACGTAGTCTGGTGCATTTTAATACATTGAATGGTGTGTATTTTAACATATGTGTTTCTAATAAGTGTGGTGCATTTTAATACGTATAACGGTGCATATTTTAGTACATGTTTTCTAATATGTGTAAATTAATATGTGTAAATAGTGTATGCTTATAATCTGACATGAGGCACGTTGTGGTACATTTTAATATGTAGAATGAAGTGTTTTATTAAGTGTATTGATGAATTTTAAGTGAATAGACGCATTTGTGTATATTGTGTGAAATGGTGTGTTTTATCGGTCCTCTGGTGCATTTTAGTACGTAAAATGGTGTGTTCTGTATCATACATATATTGCGCGTTGATTTGATTAGTTGATATGATCTAATGGTTGAAAATAGGCCACACGACCACACGTAATGACCAGGCCACACCTGAACTCTACCCTATATATATATATATATATATATATATATATATATATATATATATATATATATATGTATGTATGTATATATAAAGAAACTAAAATGTAAAGGCATAAACCTAAAATAAAAGTGATACCAGCCACTTTAGTGCTTCACTCTTCAATCTTCCCAGTTCGGCAGTTCCCAACTTCGCCTCTTCCACCAACTGCTTCGCCCTCTTCTTCTCCTCCCCTTTTCACGGCAGACCACCGTCATGGCAAGGAAGCACGGCAACAAGGAGAGCGACTTAGCAAGGAAGGCTCCTCACAACCACTGTCGTTAGGCGAAGGCAACAATCTTCACGGCCGCGGCAATTTTTGTTATATTTTATCTTAATTTATTGAAAATTTTTGAAAAAGATTAAGATGGTCATTTCGAATTCGAATATTCGAGTCGAATCGAATACGAATCAAAATTTAGGATTCGAACACTAAACGAATTCGAATTCGAATACTCATCAAAATAATCGAATTCGAATCGAATACTGAACTATTTGACTCGATTCGATTCGTTTACACCCCTAGTACTACTTGTGCACATGGGAGTAACATGAGTGAGTGTGTATTATATTATTAAAGCATGTGTGTAATTAGTGTACGTACTAAGCTGGCAGCATCAAATTGTCGGATTTCATTTAGTATAAATAGGTGTTCAAAATGTAATTAATGTTAAGTACCACCCAAAATGAAGAAGCTGATGAAATAAATTCCTTCCTTTGTTCAGACTTCTCTTCCTCTCTCTAGTTTTATATTCCTTCGTATTTTCCTTCCTTCTCTGATCTCAATTAAATACGTAGATATATTTTATTAAATATATCCTACAATATATGTTGGGAATGATTGCAAATCTTGTGATTGTGCCCAATCGTCAACCCCTTCTCGCCATTTTCCCACCTGAATGAGTTTCTTGGGAAATCATTCTCATTCTTGTCTTAGCTTATTCATACTTCCAATAAATAAATAAGACACAGCCAGCCAGTAGCACATTAAAATTAAAAGAAAAACATTATTAAATGAATAGAATAGCATTTTACTAATTAATTAAGCTTATGTACGTAAGTTCATTGCTTCACAAACCACTGCTATGCAAAGCTTGGAAGCAACCTAATAACTCACCAGCGTGTCTCTAAATTAAAGCCTGCACTTCGCACTTTTGTCTATATATCTAATATAATTTATATCCAAAAGACATTATATGTGTCCATTCAAGTTATTATATTCATTATTTTTGTCCGTATTTTTAAAACTAATAAATTTATACACCAAATTGAAAATGTTGTACATTATATTTTAACTTTACAAATTGTCTTCATTTTGTTATAACTCTATTAATCCCGTGTCCGTGTGCCATTGCTAATTAATGCTAGCCGGCAAGCTTTATTTTTATCCGCATGGCACACTTTTTGTTCTTTCCTCCTTCCCACCTACGTATATCTATGTTGTGTGTTTAATTTGTAAAATTTAGGCAATATAATGTTTTTCCCCCTTACAAACAGTATATAATAATTATTTTTAGTGATTAGCTTTCATGACTATAATGCACTATTCTTTGGCACAGCTTGCAGAACGGAAATAATGTAAGCATGGTGGTTAATTTGTGTTGGCTTTTTTCCCTTAAGTGACGCTAATTAATCTTCTTATATTAATATATGAAATGCCTAAAAAAGTCAAATATTAAGTATTTCCCTAGAGGATGATACTTATAATATATTATAATATTCTAATGAAAATCATTTTTAATTGAGATACTCACTTAAAAATAAAGGAGATTTCAAATTCAAGCTCACTTTTTTTCTTAAATATTTTAAACTCTTGGATGACCTCATTGTCTTCATTAACCTAGGATCCTCAGAAAAATTCTACAGAATTGAAAGACATTTGTTTTTAGTCTTTTTTTTAAATTCTTTTTCCGGGCTTCAAGGTATTTAATTTTTTTTAATACATTAAGTTTCTCAAGTTACGCTAAACTAATCTCTAATCAATCTTTAGTTTTCGTCCCTGTCTATATACCATACGCACAAGCTAAGGAGTCTTTATCACCTGGAACCCCACCCTGCCGTTAGAGAAAAAAATTTTCAAGTGACGCTTAAACCATTGAGTTAAGCCACGCACATATAACATGTAACGACATTTTCTTGTTTGTATTATACTACTATTACGTGCCGGTATGGACAAGCCAGTGGCGGAGCCACAATGGGGGCAGTGGGGGCAGCTGCCCCCACTCACCCACCACATATAATGTATATATAGAAATTATATCAACAAATACACAAGAGCATGTTGGCTTAGATGGTAAGGCCATAAGGAAGAATTAAGTGGGAGGTAGTTCGAACCTTACAGCATTCAATTTAGGTTTTTGAATTTTCAAATACCTTCCAATTGGATTTTTTATTTGTGACTTTTAAAAAATATATATTACTAGTGAGATGAGTGAAATTTTATTTTTTACATTTTTTAATATTAATAGTGTGAATTCTAATTGGATTTTTTATTTATCATATTGTGACTTCTTTCCTTTTTTTTTTTTAATATTAATAGTGAGGTGAATGATTTATAATGTATTTCTCATTCAAACTATTTTATCAAATTAATTATGTTTTATATTTTATTTTAAATATTTTCTAATTTTTTTATCAATAGTCAACAATATTTATGACTCGGTATCCAAGTTTTTCATTTTTTTTTTCAAAATATGTCGTTAGTTTTAATCTTCCGCCCCCACTGAAGAAAATTCCTGGCTCCGCCACTGGGACAAGCTAGCCAGAATGAAAAGAATATAACCATTTTTCAAAGAACTTAAATATATATTGAAATGTTTCAAATTATAAAAAAATACAAATTTACATGCATGCGCAGATCAGACATGCTTCCTAGCTGCTCTTTTCCTTACGTGGATATGGATATGTCGACATTTTCTTGTTTATTGGGGTAGGAAATATGTGGATATGGGAAAACTTGTTAATTTAATTATATTTATTTTGAGTATTTAATTTATGTTATCTTTTCTCCATTTATATATGAATATATATATGATTGTGATTTGTACGCAAGCTAAGGGCCATTATTCTTTAGAGCACATTAATTTCCCATTTTGATCTGAATTGAAGTAGTAATTAATTAAGTAGATGCCAAGAAGTCCCTGAACCATTTGACAGAATTCTTGGGAATTCTGTTAAGGTTGTGATCATAGGCCACATAGTATACACCAAACCTTGAAGTGTATCCAGCTGTCCATTCCCAGTTATCCAAAAGTGACCAAACAAAATACCCTTTCACATTGCACCCATCTCTGCATATTCAACAATATCCAATATAAATCTGTTAATTCATATATATGGTCTCATTCCCTAAAACTTATGATTATAAATACAGTTTATATATATATATATATATATATGACTGTGATTATTGATTTTACTTAACTAATTTTATTTTTTTTTTTATTAAAATTACGAAACACTAACTACGGTTGATTTCTTAGCTTCCACTTTAAAGTGGTTGGAAATTTTAGTTTACTTGTCAAAACCACCATTGATGGTCAGAAATTATTTACTATCTTTTATTTTATTTTTAACTTGGTTGATTTTTGTGCACTTTAATGGACAAAAATCAAAGAATTTCTAATAGTGTGTACTATAGCTTACAATTTAAAGTAGGATGTATGATCTATATATATTCTCTATAGGTTAACATTAAGAAATTTTATGGTACATAATATAATATCTTGTACTTAAAATAGTTAATTTTATCTTCTCCTCTATTATTATCCCTAGCCATGCCAAATGTATAGTATATGTAATATAATGTATATATGGTTATATATCATTTTAAAACAAACAAATAAATATTAGTGAGTATTAGATAAGGTGAAAGCATATACTTGATTGCAGCCAACAAATTTGCTAGATAGTCATTCAGATATCTGATTCTCTTCGCATCTCTTGGACCATCATCTCTGGCATCATCCATTCCTGTCAATAGTTACACTATCTTAGTTTTTTTTTTTTTTTTTTTTTTTTAAGAATCATTATCCACTTCAATGAGCATTGATGTTGAAGAAATAATTGATGTCAATTACCATTTTCGGTAATTATGACAAGGGGACTTTCATACTTCTGTTTGATATAATTCAGCAAGTTTTTCATCCCTCCAGGTACTATGTACAACCATATTGAATTAGCCTACATAATCATTGTATCAAATAAACAATGTTGGTAGTCATATATAGTAATCTATGTAAGAATCATAGTATTCCATGGATGTGTTGTTTGTAATCTATGTAAGGTCAAACTGTTACATACCTTGTCCCCTATTGGCGTGGTACCATTTATTGCTGCAAATAAAGATTATATTATTTCATAAGGCTTTGACTATAATACCTACAATCTTGCAAAATAGAGTCAATCCATTTATGATTAATTATTTCTAATTTTAGAAGATTATTGATTGTTTTTTTTTCTTATTAAAAGCATGTGGATGCTATTCAATATTTTCATTATGGTGAGACTAATTCAGATTTTGTTCAAGTCACACTTATAAAGTATGACTCGATACTCCGATCTTGCATTATATTAACATGCACTAAAGTATTGGGTTAAAAAGATTGAATTTGTTTTTTTACATTTTTGTAAGAAGGGAGATAAGGACATACGTTGAGAAACGGTGCCAGAATCTGGGCTATCAACGAAGGCAGAATTAGAAGTTCCGTTGCTTGTATACCAAGTTGTATAGTGATTTATGCCGATGAAATCGTAGGAACCTCTGAGAAGATTATACTCCACCCTGGAAAATCTTGGCAATCGCTCTCCAACTCTATTTCTCATTGACCCCGGATAATTCCCTCTTGTCACAGGTTCAAGAAACCTAGATTAAATTCAATCATTCAACCAACAAAAAAGAATACTATCTAATTAGATTATGATTTTTCAAACACCATCTAACTTGTACATGTCAAAAAATTAATCATAAAGTTTTAATACTGTGTCAATAGTACAATATAATCATGTATGCAACTGTTGTTTTTGTTATACTAGCACTCAATATTGATGCAAAATAGTGCCTCATACAATTAAATATATGTGATTGTACCCAATAATATCTGTATTATAAAAAAAAAAGTTATAAAATTCAACTAGGTTTAAAAAGTATCATGCCTACTATTATAAATAGAAAAGGGTGGTGATATTTTAAAAATTAATTATTATTTTGTTTTAAAAAAATGCAATTACTATTTTATTTATGGCAGTAGACATGATATTTATCGGCACTATAAATTGTTCTAAAAATTACGCACCATCCCAAGTTGAAGTCTATTGCTCGTTGTTTGGCTTCAAGGTCAGCTGTAGAGTTGGACAAAGGTTCATACCAAAAAGTATCTAAAGATATCCCAATTGTACCTCCTTGCTTAGCCTATAATAATAATATAGGCGTCACAAAATATGGAAAAATTAATATATATGCTATGTAGCATTATATCGCCTCTTAATTTTTAATTATAAAGAAATTATTATCAATTTTACTCCGTATATTATGCCTTAATTGAATTGTATTTAATTAATTTACCTTGTACTTGTTTTTGTAAATGTTGACCGCAGCGGCATGAGCTAGGAGCAGGTTGTGGCCGACGATGTAGGGTTCGGTGGAAGAGTTTCCGGCGGGGCAGCCGCCGGTGCATCTCCCCGGAGCCAGGAATCCGGAAGCGTAGCCTTGGACGGCGATGGTGTGGGGCTCGTTGATAGTTATCCATTGCTTTACTCTGTCGCCAAATTCTTGGAAACACGTCTCCGCATAGGTCGCAAAATCGTTTCTGTAAATCAATGGGTGCTGTCAAATGAGCCCCGGTCTAATAATTATAGTACCACAACCAAAGTACGTACAAAATAATAAAAATTAAATTTAGCATATTTAATTTGGTATATTTCACATGATCTGACGATCCAGCCATCCATTGTATTTGTTCTCAAGAGCTTGAGGAAGGTCCCAATGGTAGAGGGTCACATATGGTTCAATTCCTAAATAATTAATAACGCTTATGTCAATTAAAGTCTGAATAAAAAGTATTAATTTTTTTCTAAGAAAAAACTTGCACCAATGTTTTAATTGGAGCTAATTAATTAGGTTATTTTGAAAAAAATTATAACTTTTGACATACAATTATTGAATATTCAAATACTATTACCATAGGATAATAACATGTCGATGACTTTATTGTAGTGGTCAATTCCAACCTGGTTGATGTCCCCAGTTCCATCTGAGATTACAAAAGCAAATAATAATAATAATAATAATATCTAGCCTGATTTTTAAAAATTTTATTTTTCATATGTTTGTAAAATTAAAGCTGAGGATCATTTATACTTGGTAATATTCTTGACCAAGCAATGGAGAATCTGTAGGCATCCATCCCCATAGCCTTCATCAATTCTATATCTTCCTGTTATACAATGTGACAACCAATGAAAAATAAAATAAAAGACAGAATAATAATAATAATAATAATAATAATAATAATAATAATAATAATAATAATAATAATAATAATAACCCTTTAAACTTTTTTTTTTATATATAAAAATAATGCTAATTAATTGTAGAAATGATTTGGAGAAAACTTACTGGATAACGGTGATAATGATCCACAGCTACATCAGCCGTGCTATTATCAATCACTTTACCAGAATTATGTGCATAGGTGTCCCAAATTGTTTGGCCTCTTCCATCTTCCTGCACAGCTCCTTCACACTAAAGAAACAGATTTGGAGTTACTTTGAAAATTAATTAAAGATTCGTAATTTTTTCTTTACGAATTTTTACATAAAAGTCTTGTCTTTATATATGAATGCTTAGCTTTTTGGTGGATGGTGTTCAGTAGTCTCTAATTAAAAGTTCAAATACTATATATATAAAGTATAAGATTGATAAACACAGTACAATATATAATGAAACCTGATATGCAGAAGTGGCAGTCCCAAACACAAAACCATTTGGAAAGCTTCCTCTACTAATGTTCTGAGCTACACTTAACCTGCTGGTAACCACAATAACAAACACGGCGGCGGCGGTTAAGGTGGCAACTGCCGCTCCGCCGCCCTTCCTCACCCACATATCTTAGCTTATATTTTAGGACCAAGTTATAGACGCCAATTCAACAGATCAGACTTCAGAGGAGGTGATGCTACGGTGGTTATGTTTAAATTAAGCATGCATATATCACTTGATTCAACTTAGGATGTATGTTTAGTGTGATATATATATATATATATATATATATATATATATATATATATATAACACAGAAAACCCAGAATTTAATAAACAGATTATTAATGCAATTGCAAAATAGATGACTGACTGTTGTATATATTGTATGAAATAAAATATTTATTTTATTTTATGAAATGGTTTAATGTAATTCATAATGATCCTACGAAGTATACGGGAGATTGGTCAGCATGGATTCAAATTCACTTGTTATACTGTGGACCAGGTCTGTTTCCTGCGGTTGTGTTGAACTGATACTGCTGTTATGTTGAAAGGGAACTGCAGTAGCGCAGAAAGTTTCATCTATCTAGAACTACAGTTGTGTGAACTGATACTGCAGTTGTGTTGAAATGGAACTACAGTTGCGCGGAACGGATACAGTTTCATCTGTCTGTTTTCATTAATCAAAACGATGCCGTTTTGATGCCGCATTGTGGACCGCGGTCCAGATATAATTTGCGATTCAAATTAATCCTGGAACAAATCTAAAAAATGATAAATGTATGACAGCAGATTAGGTAATTCACATCTTATGTCTCAGTTTTTTAATAATAGAATTTTATTTCACCCATTTAATATTATTTCAACCTTAAATATTATGTAGAATGTGTTTTACATATAGGTAAGTTGTTTGTTGGACAGGTAGGCTACATTGTATTGTCCGATAAAAGATCCAAAACAATCAATATTTCGGTATTTCCTCCAAGAGGAATGAAACTCTTTCGTAGGTTTCTATATATGTATGTAAATCTCGAAAGGGATATTTGCATTGTTGTTGACGATGGCATTATAATAGCTCGAAAGTGATTGATTGTGAGTTGATTCATTTTTAAAAAATATTAATTAATGTCAATGACCTTGTGGTCTAGTGACACTCGGTGTCCCGGTTAAAACTCCCACATGGATTATGAGAGTGTGTTCGAGCCTTAGTGGAGGCAACTGTTGATTCTTTGTGCTTCAGTACTTTGACTGACTGAGTCAGTAATACTCCAACAAAAAAAAAAAAAAAAAATACTTTGGAGTTTGAGACGGCGAGTCGGGTCAATATTTTATTATTTGAGTCAACCCAACTCGACTCATATTTTAGCTAAGTTAGCCCAACACATTTTAAATAATAACAAAACACATAGCGGGTCAACTTGCCAATTTAACATCGTACCACTCATCTAGAGAGAACTAAGCGTGACAATAAAGAGAAAAATTTAAGAAGATATTTTTTACCAAATTAAGTCATATTTCTTTGATCAGAAGAACTATTTTCCATTGAATTCATCTTTCCTATGGTAACCAAACGCTGGACAATTCAAATTTCTTTTTTTTTTTTTTTGAAAACGGACAATTCTAATTTCTAAATGAACCATATATAACGAAAGTTAGTGTATAATATTGAATTTTTTATTTTACTTCTTAAAGTATGATAATTTTCAAAATAAAGGGTATGAATTGATTCCCTCTAATTTCCTAGTTATTCTCATTCCTTACACAAGTAGTATAATTTGACTTTCTACACATGTCAAACTATATGTGTATATATTTTCATAGAATATCGTATAATCTAGTGTATTTATATATGAATTACCGAAAAAATTATGTGGAAACACTTCTATTATTATATTATAGGTTCAAATGAGAGTAACTCCTTATGATAAAAAGTGAAGATTGATCACAACCGTCCATCAAGGACGTCCATTAAAGGTTTTAGTAACAAAAAAAAAAATACTAAGTCATCAATTTTAATTTATAATTATTACAAACTTTCAAGTTTATAATATCTACAAAATTAACCTCTGTCATATTTTAGCAACTCGTTGATTTAGGGTCACATGTGAGTTGTTAATTGATTTCTTTTAGTCGGTCGATTATAAACAACTTAGACTGATTTATCTCAATGTGATTCTTTACCTGCGGGTCACATGGCAAC
Source organism: Ipomoea trifida (assembly GCA_003576665.1). Classification (NCBI taxonomy): domain Eukaryota; kingdom Viridiplantae; phylum Streptophyta; class Magnoliopsida; order Solanales; family Convolvulaceae; genus Ipomoea; species Ipomoea trifida. The sequence continues at coordinate 25,849,350 of CP025644.1, forward strand.
CTTCATTTAGAGTGTATTTTTACATGACGGTTGCAAGCAGCTTTCTTGTAAATCAAAAATATTGTTAGGAAGGAATTTTGTTTCCATTTAAAAAAAAAAATTGCTTCCTTTTCCCCGCAAGGGACATTGTCGATTACAAGTCCAACTACATACGTACTATAAATTTCCCCAGGCCACATTGTGTTTCCTTTTAATTTGTTTGACTTTAGGCATTGGTTCTTTGAAGAGGGATGGAATCTCTGGTTTTTTTTTATATGGTTTTTTTTTAAAGATATAGAACATTTGAATTGTTCTATTACCAATAAGAGAAATGGAGGATTTTGAGTGGTTAAAAATGTCATTTTTAATGACATTTAAACATGATTAAAAAAAAATGGTCATGCTACAATAGTACTAGAACCAATGGGGATATTATGAAAAAAAAAGACTAAAAGTGTAATAACACATAAATCTAGAACCAAAAAAAAAAAAAAATTAGTTAGCACTTAGAACTGAATAGACCGAAATGTCTATGTATTTAACACAATTTAAATGATTTTGTTGATGAATGACAAAAAATAGCCGTGTCACAATAATACTAAGATTAAAGAGAATATTTTGAAAATAAAAAATTAAATTAGATTGGCACTTATAAATTTAGTAAAAAAAAATGAAATTAACTTTTAAAAATAATTTAAAATAATAAAATCGTGACAAGTTACAAACTTACACTACCATGGTGCGCCCATCATTGTCTAAGTGCAAATTGTACAACCTGTGAGTAGTTACCTCATAATTTGGGCATTTGGATTGTATGGTCATTGGTCACTGTATTTGAAATAAATGTTTTTTCCGCATTCAGTGGCGGTGGAGCTGCTGCGCGTGCAGTGCGCCATTATCGCCAGGAGAAAAGAAGTGCATTTATTTAGAGAAAAATAAATACTAGAGAAAAATTAAAAAAAAAATTAGAGAAATTAAAAATTTACAAAAAAAGTTGTTTAGGGAAAGAATTTGGAGAATATATTGAACTAATTCTCCAAATTTGAAAAAATGAAGACATACACGACGAATGAAAAGTAGATCCACACTTCGGTTCCTTGTAACAACATTTCTAACCTTTTTTTTCTTTAGAGAAATGAAAAATTAAAAAATTAAAAATAAAGATGTGAAGTAAATGACTTTGGCTCCCATATATATTTTTCAATATGATGATGAGCAAGATCTATAAATATTGTTCACTTTAGAGATACCATAAGCAATAAAGAGGTTAATCATTTTGCGGACTATTTATGAATGCTAGACCCTTATCTTTCCATTTAATAGGCTACTAAATTATGTGATTTACCTGTCCACTACTAAATTCGTTTTTGATCAAGGTTAATCATTTTGTGGTATTGGTGTCCACTATGTCAAGTTTTTGTGTGAGTTTCAATGCTATGCAAATGTAATGGGTTTGAGTGCAAGTCCAGGTCATTTATAACTTGCTTATTACTTCAATATATCTCAAATTCAGTTCCTTTACTAAACTTTTAAACAGGCAAATTCAAATAATTCGGCTCAAATATTAAAAGTTAAATTCTAAATAAACGAAAGTATACACTTCTTTTTTTAAAAAATAAAACTCAATTTAGTTTGAATTAATAATTTTAAATCACATTTAAATTAAATGGATCAAGGGTAAAATATATCACTGTACTATGCACATAATATATATTTAGGTCGGTGAATCGTGTCACTGATACAAATTAAAATCGTACAAGTATACCCAAATGACAAGTTTCTTCATGTGACATATTATGTGGACAAAAAAATTGATATGATTTAAAAAGAAAAAATCAAAGGTCCCATCAAAGACCAATGGCCTCACTCAAAGATCACCCGGCCCATCTTTCATTAGAGATTGTTGGGGGATGAAACAACGTAACATTCGACTCTAAATAATGATTTTAAAAAATGATGGTCGGAGATGAAGTCCAAATCTAAGAGGTGGAGAGCTTCTTAGAGACTTCGTTTGAGACGAAACTTCACTAATGCTTATAGAAAATATTATATTAAAGGCAAGCCAAAATAATATTATTGTATAAAAATGTTAGGATGGAAGAGAGGGATGTCATGTCTAAATACATGATGAAGTCTTCTATCATGTTACTGCGTTAGTATAAAAGTCTAGCCAGTAAGTCAAGTAACCCAATTCGATTCCATGTGGACATGCAACACCTTCTCCGATCCTTTATTATTATTATTATTATTATATTATATTATTTGTATAAATGGTTGTATTATTACTAAGTCATTCATTAGCTAGAAGCATAACGTGTCACATTCATAAATCTTATTTTATGATCTTTTATTAGATAAAAGCACATATGAAGTATATATATATTCTTGCCGGAAGCACGGAGGAAATTGCCTACTCGGCTCCATTTGGCATCATTGCAATTTTCTGATTTTGTTTAGACCAAGTCTTAACTACATTGCTCTTCATATAAGCCACAATCATTACTCAAATCAATCATCAACTAACCTTACCTTACATTTGTTTCTGTTTGTTCACTTTCTAGCTCATCATTATACTATTGCATGCATTTAAGTAAATAAAACGTTTACAACACTTACAATCAATTTTTTTTTTTGATATTTACATTATATTATATAATATTAACGAATATTCATATTAAAAAAAGAAAAGAAAATAAGAGATTAAAGTACAATCAATTTTATTTAGAGATTGAAATTGCAGGCTAAAACATATTTATAGAAAAATCAATAATTGTATAGAGTAATTAGATAACTGCACCGTTTACACAAATTAGTGATCCTCCAATTGGCTTGCATGTGTTTGGGTCCACTTCGAATGACTATTGATATGATTTAATATGTAGTTTACATGGTATGACCATGTAACAAGAGATTAAGAAAAAAGACATAAAAATCAAGAAGAAAAATATTTACATGGTATGACAGTTTGCTTACGTCTACGAGAGTAAAAGAGTTATTTTATTAATTATGATGATAGTATACATTATTTAATGCTACAAAGATCATATTTATAAATAATGATAACCCCACATTTATAAAATTATTCATGTACTATATTGCATGGCGTTGTTCTTACACCCTTCTAGTAATATATGAGACACATCTCTCTTGGAAAGAAAGTTATTTTAATTTTAAAGGAATTTTTCTTATTAATGTTATTAGGGAATTCAACATTTTTTATCCATAAATTGTTTCACTTTTGAAAAGTTGGTTCATGCTAATTAATTAGTTTAAACAAATTTAGTTTTTTAATTGTTCATTATTTTGAACTTTTAATCCCTAATATTATATATTTATCAAATTGTATTAACAAATTTTTTTAATGAGATTAATTTTAATCATTTAGAATTAATATCTATGATTAACGTTTCGTTCTCTACATGTGAACGTCATTTTTAACCGTGAATATTGATAAAAATAACTCATATATTAATTGAATTTGATAATTATATAATATTAGAGATTAAATATATAACATTATAAACAATTAAGGAACTAAATTTATTTAAATTAACTTATAAGCACTAAATTTTTAAAAATAAAATAATTTAAGGAACAAAAATCTCAATTTTCGATGTTATTAATATCGGCAAACCGCAAAAGGGAGAATAATGCAAGCACAATTATTATTCCACTATAACAGTGAGTGTTGTGTATATACGCCAGATCTATCATAAAATATTATAAACTAAGATCCAATAATATAATAATTTCTCCATTTTAGATAACTAGGACTCGGAGTAGGATTCTGCATCCAACCAAAAAGCTGTTTGCTTCTTTCTCTTTCGTCGGACGTTAATGGTGAATCCGTGCTCTGCATAGTCGGTTCAGTGTATGCATACACAGGAAAAAGCTATACATACAGAGGCATTGTTCTGAAGCTAGCTGGTACGCTCAAAAACCCTAATGTCCTGTAATTAATAGTCGTTTGCTTTGTAATGATGATCGTTATGATTATTGATTAATGATTATTGATGTCGTTTCTATTTTTAACTTTACGCTTGGGGAATTGTGTGGAGCCGATCTGAGTTTGAGATCTTCATCGTTGTAATGCTGTCTAACTTTGTCTCAAAGTTAGTTAGGATTTGCTTATATCCACTTGGTTATTTATTTGAAAAAAATTGGCGATGTGTTTGCAGGTTGATCTGAGATTACTTGTTGGATTTGTTAGGAGTAAGACTTATTTTGGAAAAGAGTGAAGTTGGCATTACTCGCGGAGTTTTTGAGAAGTCCTGAAGTATTTGAATTGGAAGGTGTGGTAGTTGGTGCGTTAGTTTTCTGAGGAGTGATTTTCTTTTCTGAATTCTGTTGTTGTGGTTAGAGTGGGTGGTTGAAAGGATCAATTAAGCTGGTTTATAGTTCAACTATTTAATTCATAGGGTGTAGCTGCTGAATTTATTGCAATTGATGAAAGCTTGGCTATTAGATTCTACCAATGCCAGTTGAAGTTGTTTGGGACTTGAATGATATTTACAAGGGATTGTGCCTTACAATAGGTTGTAGCTTATGTGGACCTTGGAGGTTCAAGTCAAAACAATAGCTAGTACTTGTGGAGTGCATCAGCTCAAATTTAAGGGGTCTGCAAAATCTGGTCATGAGAAGCCCTTTGTTCAACAAGCTATCCATAATATTCGGCCCTAGACCACCACTCAATTGGTTGCTCTTGCTTCTTGTCAGCATATTTGGGCTAATATCATTGTTGGGATCATCTTCCTCGAGTGCTTTTGACTCTGTTACTTCTTCAAAACCTAACATTTATACAAATTATAGAAGGTTGAAGGCGCAAGCAGCAGGAGATTACCTGGAACTAAGGAGCATTTCCCATGGATCTAACCGGATAAAGAATGTTGGTATTTGTAGCAAGGATAGAGAGAACTATGTACCTTGCTACAATGTGTCTGCAAATTTGCTTTCTGGATTTAAGGATGGGGAGGAGTTTGACCGGCATTGTGAAGTATCACAAGATCTGCAGGATTGTTTAGTGCGTCCACCTAAGGACTATAAGATTCCTTTGACTTGGCCTGCAGGAAGGGATGTCATCTGGAGCGGAAATGTGAAGTTAACCAAAGGCCATTTCCTTTCATCTGGAGGCATGACAAAAAGGTAATTATATTCAATTATTCACCTTTTATGATTAAATTAGAGATGCTAAAAATATTGAATTCAATATATAATCTGCAAAGATAATAAAAGCAGTGGATTGAGTTTTTTTACTATCTATGATTTATTATTAATGCAGAATAGTAAAGTTTCTTTGTGAGTGACAACTGTTTTCTTCTAATTAGTGATCAAATGTACCAGGCTAATGTTACTAGAAGAGAATCAAATTGCTTTCCGTTCAGATGATGGAGCAGTTGTTGATGACGTCAAAGACTACTCTCACCTAATTGCAGAGTTGATTGGGTTAGGAAGTGACACTGAACTTCTTCAAGCTGGTGTAAGTCTTGGTTATTTTATACTCATTTAACACTTATTCTATCACCCACTTGCTGTTTTGAGGACCAGCATTTCTTGTTTAGTTGCTATACTGTTCTCCACTTTTGTTAAAGCTCAAAATCATATACTAGTGTAGTTCAGTTTCTTGATACTGAAGCCATGATTTCAAACCAGTTTTTACTGATGCTAAGATAATTTATCTTCTGGTAATAACAGGTGCACAATGTACTAGATATTGGCTGTGGATTTGGTAGCTTTGGGGCTCACTTACTCTCTCTAAAGTTGATGCCTCTTTGTGTGGCAGCATATGAATCTTCAAGTAGCCAAGTCCAGTTAGCACTTGAGAGAGGACTTCCAGCAGTGATTGGCAACTTCATTGCTAATCAGCTTCCATTCCCATCACTGTCATATGACATGGTTCATTGTGCTCAGTGTGGGATCATATGGGATAAGAAAGGTATTGCCTTCATTGCATCGAAGATGACATTTCTTATGAAACTTCTTTGTCGTTATCCTCATTTGTTAATCTATGCCTCAATGAGTTTGATTACCATAATAAATTTGTTTTCTTTCTATTTAATTCTTCTTTTTTTTCTTTCTTTCTTTTGTAACTTGTACTGTGCTTTTTCTGCAATTGTATTTACTTCATGTAACACAATTGTACACTGCTTTTCAAGAACTGCCTATATTCTCTACAACCTACCCCAGCCATTTAAAGGCACCATCTAAAAAAAAAAAGAACATATGATATTTGTTGGTTATAGGTTCTTTCCATTTTGTCAGATATTGTGGACTTTCTCTTCATAGCTGTTAGTGTTATCAATGGCTCAATTATAACCTTGAGATAGTTCTACATTTTACTCTATCTCATTAAAGGAGATTAACCATTGGCTGCTAAGCCTGCTATAGTATCCTTTGCTTGTACATTATAGGTCTTTGTAGCTATTAGGTTTTCTCTGTGACAAACCTTATATTATTACATTATATTCTCGTATATCATGCTCTTAATCTATTTTAAGTGCTTCTTTTATGAAGTTAGGATGCCCCATGTGGCTTACCAGAAAAGAAAGAGTAATTTTATTTTGGAATGGGGACAAGTAAAATAACAATAGTAGTACTCTAAAATTCAAGTAATTAAGTAAAAGAACAGATTCTTACTAATCAGAGATAGTGGAGTAGTTGTTAAATAGTGCTGTACTAGTAATGTAAAGCATGCCTGTGAACAATGTGTATAAAATTTCTTCTATTCCAATTGTAGATGGTGAATTTTATTACCATGAAACCTAATAGTGATTTTGCAAACCAGATGGACTATTTCTTATTGAAGCTGACCGTATATTGAAGCCTGGAGGCTACTTTGTGTTAACCTCACCTACAAGCCAGCAAAATGGAAATTTTATAAGTTCAAAGAAGGGAAGACTATCAACTCCATTTGAAAAGTTCTCAAGGGAAATTTGTTGGAACCTTTTGGCCCAACAAGAAGAAACTTTCATCTGGCAGAAGACGGTCGATTCTCAGTGTGCTAGGTGAGAGTGTGAGACTAATGGGATAGCTTTTGTATAGAAGCTACACTATAAAAATGGTTTCTGATTCTTTTTGCTTCACATATGGGAAAACATTTTTGTTCACCAGTTCTGATGAATTACTTTTATCTATTAGATGCTTTATATATAGAGATATGGGTAACATTGGACCTGATCACATTTGTTTACACTTTCTGCCTGTATTGCCACCTCTTTCTTCCTGACACTCTAGATTCTATTCTTTGCCCTAATTTTGCCATTTTACTTATGCATCTTGTTTCTCCCCCTTCAACCCTTGTAATATACTGTTGGTTCTGTTCTGTGTTGTAGGAAGCAGGGAGCTGTACCTATTTGTAATGGAGAGGATATTCAAACTCATTACCAACCACTTGCACATTGTATTTCAGGGACAGCCAACAATAGATGGATTCCCATTCATGCCAGAACTGGCCCTCTGAACTCAACTGAACTTGAAATTCATGGAAAGGATACTAGTTCTATAAGACTGATATGTGATACTCTATATATGTCCATCTTCAAAGAACTAATAATTTCTTGTTAAGCAGGTATTCATCCTGAAGATTTCTATGAGGACTTAGAGTTCTGGAGATCTTCATTGAGAAACTATTGGTCTTTGCTGTCACCCTTAATTTTCTCTGACCATCCAAAGAGGCCTGGGGATGAGGATCCATTGCCTCCATATAATATGGTTCGGAATGTTATGGATATGAATGCATATTATGGGGGATTAAATGCTGCATTATCTGAAGCAGGAAAATCAGTGTGGGTGATGAATGTTGTGCCTCTTGGGGTGCGCAATACACTTCCTCTCATACTTGATCGAGGATTTGCAGGCATTCTGCATAACTGGTAATATGTTAGTTTAGCCTTATAAAAAAGCATACACATACCAATTTATTTATAGAGTTAACTGAAGAAATTCTATGTGAGAGATGATAAAAATACCTTTGCTGTGCTATACACTTGGGGACCTTTGGGGCATCTGACATCATTGGCACCAAACAATGCGAATTCATTTACTTGATACACCCATGTATGCATTCTTGCTAACAGGCCCACCACCTTGGCTTGCTGCATTGTGTAATTATTTTGAGTGGTCAAGCTATCACTTGAAATAACACAAAGATCTATGCTAGACGGCAGAGAAACAATGCTTTTGGTTTGTTGTGATTCTCTCTCAAGATGTGTATATTTCTATGTATATTTAGTTTGTAGATTGACATAGAGTGAGAACTAAGGTGCATTTTCTTTTGCGGTTAGTTTAGTTTTTAGGAGAGAATATAATGAGATCTGAAAAAGAAAGAATTTAGAAGTAGATTTATCATAACACAGACCTCATTTTTGGGTGTGATTTGCTATATCTCATGGAAACAGCCTAGATGTTGAAGTATTCTACTGAATAAAAGATTTGTCACAATGCATCCATATTCTTGAATTTGGTGTCACTTTTTAATGTTTCATCAAGTAATGTAGGTTTTAGGGATAGCCTAATCCCGTTTTTCAATAATTCTCTGGTATTTACTTCAATGTTAAAATTGTGGCAGGTGTGAATCATTTCCTACATACCCTAGAACATTTGACATGCTTCATGCCATTGGGCTCCTTTCACACCATAGTTCACAAAGATGCAGTATGATTGATCTACTTTTTGAGATGGATCGTATTTTAAGGCCCGAGGTTTGTCTTTTCTTTCCCAGACTTGCTGTGTAATTAAACATTTTTTTTAATGTATATACTTTACACATTTGAGCTAGCTTCAGTGCTTAATATGTTAGCACACTAACATTTTGTGTTAAACAATTGTTCTCTTACCTTACAGGGATGGGTTATTCTATCGGATAAATTGGGCCATATAGAAAAGGCTCGTATGTTTGCCACACAGATCCGCTGGGAAGCCAGGGTGATTGACCTCCAGAATGGAAGTGATCAGCGACTACTTGTATGTCAAAAGCCATTTGTGAAAAAATAATTATCAAGAGATGAAAATCTACCAAGCTGATGGTTCTCCAGTGTTTTCTGAAGCTGGTAATATTCCACATGATTAACTGTCTTGTATCTCATGAACACCCACAATGCTTCTGCCCATCCAAAAATGTAGACCCAAAAAAACCATTCTTTACTAACACGATATTTTCAGACCAACCTCCTCCAGTCCTCCCCCTGCCTCAGACCAATATAATAAAAGAAACAACTCTATTTGTTGGAGGCCTGGCCTGAAATGAAATGTTCCACTTTTTTAACATTCTCTTCAAAGCTGCTTCCAAAACTATGAAGGTATTACAGATGTGAACAAGGCAAAACCACAGGAGCCACGTACCCTAGTTTCATCTGTTCCCTACTGAAACAGTTGGTAGATCACAATGATTGTCATTTCAGTTATATCTGTGGTGGACTGGTGGATGAGTGGACCACAACTTTATCAAGATTTTTCTGTACTTCAGTCTGTACACTCTTCGCTGGGGAGTTTGTGCATTGATGGGAGCTGGGGGTTGGTTCATTTCTTTCTTTTCCATCCATTATCTCACCGTCACCTTCCATGGCACATGATAGTGGATGTGAATTGATTATAATAATGTTCTACAGGGAGAGAACTGCACAATAAAGGCTTCAAAATTTGGTGCAGTGTTTCTGTAGCTTGAGGAACAAGATGGAGACATTTCTTTCCAGAAAGTGTTGATAGTAAGAACCTTTGCTGCAGAAACAACCCTAGCACAGAGTCTTGGTTAGTGGGTGCAAAAATTCTGTAGTGATTCATTCATCCCATTTTTGTCTTTGTTTTTGGTTTTCATATATCTTCATTGATTTTGTAATTGGAATTTACCCAACATTTCAAGAACAAGTGTTTAGTGCGCGGAAAGCTAGAATCAATCATTAATATAGGAAAAAACAAAGTTATAAATATAATGCCTGAACTCTCTAGCTCTGTTCCAGTATGTACATATAGTGAGAATATTTGAACGTCTCCATTTTGTGTTATGCTTCAACAATTCTGATTCTTCTGTTTTCAATGGCTCATTTTGATTTCTTCATTCTGCTCATCTCCTGGCTCTATTACAGATCTGTTTCTTCTCCTGTCCCTGGTTGCCATTTTCTCACCGTACCTCTGAAATATATCTGCCAAATCAAAGGAACCAACCTCCCTCAGCTTCTTGCCCATCACCTCAAACATAACCACGCCTTCTTCATTCGAATAGTAATGCAAGAACTTGTTATAATCAAACCTTGGCACCTCAACCTTTCTGAACTTCAATCTCTCTGCGTATTTCGTAGCTTCCAATGTCTTCCCTGCCTTAACCAAACCTCCCACAAAAATGGTGTCAAAGTTCACCAGCGGATCCCACCCTTTCCTTCCTCTCCTCCCCAAATGCCCCTGCAACAACATTATATATGTATGCATTATTGGCTCGCAACCTCTGGCGATCATCTCCCTGAAAACTTGTGTTGCTTCCCTTGGCCTTTTCAACCTCAGGAGCCCTTTGATCATCCCATGATACACACTTATATCTGGCTTCTCAATCCCATCCAACACCCCGTATGCCTCCCTCACCCTTCTTCTGCAAAGAAGCCCGTAGATTATTGATGCTGATGTTGAATTATCGGGGTTAATCCCTCTCTTGGACATTTCGTCGAACACTGCATAGCTCTCCCCAATCTTCCCTTTCTTGCACAGCCAATTGATCGCCAGCCGGTATGTTGACAGCCCCAAATCATCCATTCTGCTCACTCTCATGGATTGTAAAAGCTTCAACGCCTGCCCGTAGTCATTGTTCTTGAATAGCCTCTCCATCATAGTCTCAATCGACTCGATATCGGCCTCGAAACCTGCATCAATCATTAAATTCCAGATCTTGCAGGCCTCAATTGTATCGCCCACGTCACAAAAACCATATATCAGGTACCTGTAAGTAACCACACTAGGGTTTATTGAATCTTTCAACTTCATAACCACATGCTTAGCTTCTTCAACTAGCTTGTCTCGGCACAGAGCCTCCACTACCTTGTTCAAAGTCTCCACGCTGTACTCATAACCAAATCCGTTCATTACGTGAAAAGTTTCAACGCATTTCTTCAGCTCTCTAGCCGAAGCTAGTGTTTTCACGGCGATTACGTAGGTCTTCGGGGTGACCGAGCGACGTCTACCGATCTCCTGAAGGAATTCCCAGAAGAGGTCGATGTTTCTGGACTTCCCGATGACGTCGAGCATCTTGTTGAGGGTGGTGGGCGTGTGGGCGAAGCCGGGTCGGGTCACGGCGAACTCGTGGAGCTTGTAAACGGGTCTCCATGAGTAGGGGAAGTTATTGCAAACGCGGAGGAAGAACTCGTGGGAGAGGTGGAAGGGCGTTTTGTGGAGGCTGTTGTGCAGCTTCTCCACGGAGGAATGCTGTTGCTGGTAGAGAATTGTGCAGACACGGAGGAGGTGCGCTTCGTTGACCGGTGCGGTGGGGATAGGAGGCTGTGATTGGGCTATGGAGGCGGCGGCGGCGGTTGATGTTCGGAAGATGAGTTGGCGGTGGTGGAGGACGAACAGAGATTTGAAAGGTATATTTACTGTTTGTCTCGGCATTTTGGCGGGAATGGTGAATCATATGTTCAATATTTGTTATGTATAAGAGGAAGTTGGTGATTTTGGGGAAGTTTTTGGTTTACTTGGAAGAAAGAAAGCGTGGTCATGTTGGAGGAAAGAGAGAATGGATGAATTTGTTTGCAAAGTTGCGATTTTTGTTAGAGGGGAAAAAAAAGTGTGCACTTAACTGCACAAATGCAATTGTTATATCATGGATCGTGGTCCAACTTACGTTATGGATATGGTCAAAAGGATGTGTGTCATATATTGTATACTTACAGTTAATAAATTATGTGTTTATAAATAAATTGAAGGTATATACATGTTAATTATAATTACATAACATGATAATTATAAACACATATTATGTTACATGCACACATATAATATGTTGAACAGTCGTTTATGTGCTTGTAAATAAATTGAAGGCATATAACATAATAACTACAGAGAGTACAAAAACATTATATTAACTACAGACATATATAACATATCATTGGATTAATTGTATACCAACTCATTGGTCTATAATTTGGGGCAAAAACTTATGTGAGATTGTCTTTCAGATTTTTGTCCACGAGATGAGTCGGGTCATGATCAAATGTAATACTTAATTATATTGGAAAATGTAATATTAATAAGGAATAAAATGTTTATTAGATATATGGGAAAATGTAATTGATGGATATATTGTAAATAGGAATCACTGTGAATCAACCTGAAAGAAACCGGACCTGCCAAGCTGCGGGGATCCAAGACTGAGCCCAATCTCGGGCAAGCTCGGTGTGGCCGAGCTCAATGCTCACTGCCTGAGCGGTAGTATAAAAACCCTTTGTCTTTTTAGGACAGAATTTATCCTTTTGTAATAACTTTACACAACTCATTAATACAAATTTTGTCTCTATGACTAACAAATTGTTGTCTTTTTCATTATACTATCTTTGTCTTTTATCACTTATTGTTTATCATTTATTATTGCATGGATTATTTGAGTCGGATCTCCCGGGTCAATTTAATCATTCAGTAGTACTTTTATATTTTGATTTAAAAGTATTATATTGTTACTTATAATTAACAAACACTTGTCAACATTACTAAAAGTCTAAAACGTCAAAGGTATTACATTTCTAATTTGTGAGACAATCTCACAAAAGTGTTTTTTTTAGTACTATTGACTATATTACAATGTAACATTTGTTCATTCATACTTTCTCACCTACTTAAGCACATAGTCTCATGAGACCACCCAGTATTTGATTTTTAAAAAAGAATAGTTTAAGAAATTAGCTGAGATTAGACATACGGTTTGTAGAATAATCAATTTTAAAAAGATTTATTTATTAATATGAGAGAGAAAGAGAGAGAGAGGGCGCGCAATGCACGTATACAGTTATTGTTTCCTTTTGACAACAGTTCCTCAGGCTCAGGCGATCTCTGACTCTGTCCATTCCTTCATAGCTATTCTCACGCCACCATTTTCTTCTCTCTGTGCTTCAAAACTTAAAAGCCCTCTGCCTGCCTGCCTTCCTTCCTGCAACCTACACTCATTTCCCATCTCTTAATTTCCTCTAAATAATTCCATCCATCCATCAACAAAACCCAAACTCTCTCGTCTGTGATCTTAACATGGCGTCGGAAAAGGAGAGGGAGACCCATGTTTACATGGCCAAGCTTTCCGAACAAGCCGAACGATATGAAGGTATTTTATTTTTTTCATTTCTTAATTATGAATGTATGTTGGATCTGATCTATCTCATTAATTAATTGTTGGTTAGAAATGGTGGAGTACATGAAGAATGTGGCGAAACTGAATGTGGAGCTGACGGTGGAGGAGAGAAACTTGCTGTCTGTGGGGTACAAGAATGTGATTGGAGCCAGGAGGGCTTCATGGAGGATCATGTCTTCTATTGAGCAGAAAGAGGAATCGAAGAGCAACGAACACAATGTGAAACTCATCAAGACTTATCGTCAGAAGGTTGAGGATGAGCTCTCCAACATCTGCCATGAGATTCTTCAAATCCTAGACAACCACTTGATCCCATCTTCCAAAACTGGAGAGGCCACTGTCTTCTATTACAAGATGTCTGTATATATTTATGCTCCATCTCTTAATTTAATTCACCATTTTCTTGCTTATTTAATTTGCTGCATATATATATATATGCTTAATTATGCTTTTGCATTGTAGGAAAGGTGACTATTTCCGGTATCTAGCCGAGTTCAAGGCTGACCAAGAAAAGAAAGAGGCTTCTGATCAATCACTCAAGGGCTATGAGGCATATATTTATATGTTTACTTTTCTTTTTCTTTTTATTGGTGAAAAGGAAAACCTGCAATCATTATAGAAGTCGAACTTGTAACCTCTTAGTTCCCATATATAGTGGGGGCTTTTTCCTAATCTGTCTGTCTGGTTTGTGTTTCCTTTTCACTTTTCAGGCAGCTTCGGGTTATGCTAGCACAGAACTTGCTTCCACTCATCCAATCCGTCTTGGCCTTGCTCTCAACTTCTCTGTCTTCTACTATGAGATTCTCAACTCCCCAGAAAGGTATCCATCCGCCCATCATCTTTTCACATCTCTTTACCTTCAATCATCAACAACTACTTACTTAATTGGGATGCAGGGCCTGTCACTTGGCTAAGCAAGCATTTGATGAGGCAATTGCAGAGTTGGACACTTTGAATGAGGAGTCCTATAAGGACAGCACCTTAATTATGCAGCTCTTGAGAGACAACCTCACACTCTGGACTTCTGATATGCCTGAAGATGGAGGTACTCAATAAATCCTTCCATATCTTGCCCACAAAGGGCGAAATCTCTTGCCCAGGCCTGACAGGATTGTGAATGAGTAAATTACAGTGACTCAGTGGTTGGTTCATTAGGTGGAAGACCAGTGCCTGGTGTCTAGGGCTTAATCATACGTCCTTACTCACAATCTGCTACTCAAGAACCAATTAGTTTTAATGTTGTTTGGTTAATTTTGATTAGGAATAGTATTTGAAGGTAAATTCTCTCCACTACTGTACAGGTGAAGAGAACTCAAAAGCTGATGAACCAAAAGGGGATCAAGCAAAAGCTGAACCAGAACCTGGAGTGAGTGTTTTATTGTCTGTCATTAACAAACTTAAATTCTTTTTCCTGTTTTGATCTTCAAGTGAAAGTTACCCTTTCCTTTTCTTTTGATTGACAGAGCCATTAATGTTGGAACCTGGGACTATGCATCAAACATTATTATAATACGCGAAAACACCTGCAGAAGAATGTTTCATACATACAAAGAGCAGCTTTTGGGATTTAGCATTGGAATGCAATTAGCCAGACTAGCTTAGCTGCCTGCAATTTATTATTTCTCCTGAATTGTGTTACTTGTATTAGGTTCTGTCTTTTGAATTTCTATATATTTACTTCAAGAACAGAAAACTTTATCATCTGATTTAATATATTGTCCTCTCAACTTCTGGAGGCTTTTCTATGCTTTTAATGAAATGCATGCTTACTATCAGGGAATATTCTGATTTATTATATTATAATATATATAAACAGCAATACATGTATACATTCAAGAATCTCCCTACTTTAATCCAAAAACAGAATTTTGGATGTGTAATAACTCAGGAACAAGCCAAAAGGGAGGTGGTGTAATTTTCTGCAAATCTATATTAAAAAACTCATGTATTCTTTCATCTTTCAGGCTGAAAACTCCCATGTCATGGCCTCCATACAAGTAATCCTCGTCCATTCGATCCCAGTAGTCGTCTGTGAAGTAAATAGAATCTGCCTTGAGTTGTGAATGATCCGAGACCAACATTGAAATAGAATGGTTCCCTCCCAGAAACAACGCAAGATTATTCAATGATTTCACTGTCTTCCAGGTCAAGGTGGTTGTATCCAGGCAATAAACATGAAAGTTGATTGTTTTGTAAGGACAGATCACATCATCATCTCCTTCATAAACAACTTTACCATTACTGGTCACAAACTCCCCAACGTACCTCACAATGAAGAAGATCTGTCCAGATTTACCACAAGGGACTAAGTAGAACTTCCTGGCATAAAGTGCTCCAAGATAGCCTTTCATGGTTTCCAAAAACTTTGTTGGATATGGAGGCTGAGTAGTTGTGCACTTTTTCTTGAGCAGGGCTGAAGAACCAGAAAACATCAAATCCCAAATTTCAACTGATGCATTTTTTCCCAATGCAAATAGTAAATCATCATTAGAACATGCAATATCATAGTATGGGTCAGAATCCCCATCCTGAATTGCACTCCACTCTTTATCTCCATTCCTACAGTAGGCAATTCTTGATTTTTCTCCGTATATAACAGCAACTACAAAATCTTTGTGGGTACTGGGATTTGCTGACAGTATAGCTTTCTTGATAGAAAGCAAAGGGGATTTATCTTCCATGGGGTCAAACCATCTGGTAAAACCAGAAGTGTATTCCACAAATAAACATTCACCACCCCGAAACCATTTACTCGTGATGCTATTAATGTGAGGAAAACTAATTTTCTTAGGGAGTTGGATTTGGGATTGATTGAAAGGGTTTAAAAGATATGGTTCTGAGTTTTCGTCCAAGAGGATGAGCCATCCATGAGAGGAACCAATAGGCTTGAAATATTTTGGACTGTTTTTCTTCAACTTTGGTACTGCTTTGTCGCCATTCAAGCTCACAAACAATGTTTCTTCCTCCACCGAAATCATCAAAAGTGGAGATGTTGGCTGCAAATCCATCAAGGAAATTTTCGTATGAATTGCCTAAGGTTTGATCGAGGAAATTTTTGTAAGGTAGGGTTCTGTCCTGTTCTATTTATATTGTATGAATTGCCTAAAGATGATTATGAATATTTCTAATATAATAATCCCAAATGAAAAAGGAATAGAATTTCCTAATGGGTAAAGAATTTCCTAATTCAATTCGGAAAGGGATTCATTCATATTCATAACTATGCGGGGTAATATTTTAGGAAACCTTCCTTAAGTTATTTTCTACATAAAATAATACTAAAATAATACTCCATACTATGGTAACACTAGATCAGCTTATTGCAAGACAAATATTGTCTAAGCATTTCTTTCTAAAATGTGTAAAAATTAATGATAAAAATAAAAAGGAAAATACACGAGTAAACAAAAAACCAAGACGAGCTCATCCTGCCAGGGCTCAGTACAAACCATTATTTAATTAGTAATTTACAAACAGAGAATGATGGCTTGCTAGGAATGACAAGAAAACTGTCACTTGCCAGACTGAATGATCAATGGCTAGATGCCCAAGTAGAATAGTCGGAAAACCTGAAAAAGAAAAAGAGTACAAGACACCCCAATTAAACATAAAGGTCAAATACAAGATATTGATGCTTATGGATTTAGCAGGTGATTATACGTCAACACTCTAGCGAAACCAAAATAATGAAGCAGATGTACAAGTGTCAAGCACCCCAAAAATGAAGCAGCCCATGAAGTAAAATCTCCAAGGTGCTTCAGAACTTACTGTTGTCATTTTCATGCATACTCAATACTGCTGTATTGAAGACCAAACAGTAAGGCCCGACGAGTCTCTGAACCCATTCGAATTTGGAACTGTTTGGCAAGTGATTCCACCTTGTCATCAGCTTCATAGTCCATCTCTCTAGTGCATCGCCTTCGGATCTTCTTTAGCATTTCCTTTGTTGGTATATATTCTGCCTTTACCTGTACATAAACCCGGAGACATAAATTACTTTATTTTATATCAGTTGTCATTTTTTCAGGGGGTGGATAGTAGTCCAAGAATGATGAAATCACCATATCATCAATAACAGAGATAGCAGCCTTTGGATCTCGCTTAATGAGATGAGCATCCACAAGTAGGGAGTATGTTGTTGCATTTGGCTTCAAGCCTAATCCTGTCAAGTGGTCGTACACCTTTGTAGCTTCATCCCTCTACCACATGAAATATAGTTTATCAAAATTGATGAAACACATAAATGTACACAACACAATCAGCACATCCAATTTAAATTATAGGCCTATTCAAAGACAGCATAATGCATGTTCAAACCCTCTATGATTGACAAACACCTGTGAAAACCATTCACATTAAGTAAACAACGTTTGCAAATGAACTCTTCTATGAACTGGGTGACAAAAACCTTTGTACCTAATGTCAGTACCAAAATGATCAGAAGCAAAATTCATATGGTACATGTGTGTTCAATTGAGAGAATTACCTTGCCTAGCTTACCAAAAGCATGTATTAGAGCATTGTATGAATGGATATTAGGTGTCAACCCAAATGAGGCCTCAATTGCTGCAAAAGTCTGATAAGCACGGTCAATATCCCATATATTGGCACAACCCAAAATGATACAGTTTAGAGCAGCAACAGACTTATAAGGGATTTCAGCACGGCTTAAATTCTCCAGTTGATAGTAAACCTGATCAACAGTTATGGATTCAAATCAGCAGGAATCCACAAAATGTTATAGAGTATCACATAACCCCCAAAAAAAAGAAATATCACTCCATATTAAGCGAGAAAAGTTCAATAAGCAGGAAATAGAAAGTAGCTTCAGGTTCATTTAAACAGACAATATGATGCTAAATTGCTAAGGTACTGATGCACACACACATATAACTCTGTTACCAGGCTTTCACACACACGCATATATTTTCTCCATAAGCTTAAGTTCTGCTATATATATGTAATAAGAAAGTTGGATTTTGCAATGCTGGATGTGTCTCTCAGAGTGAACATCTGAACCCAAGGGCAACAACTTTAATAATCAACTCATCACACATTAAACAGCGAGAAAAGAGAGAGAAAGAGAGCATACTGTATCCAAAGTTGAAAACCCATTCCTGCAGCAAGCAAGAACCAGTGGATTCAAAGTGGTAAATGGTGAAAATAATTCTTCTGCATCAACATCGATGGGATTTCCATGGGCTTTCTCAAATTCATGCAGTGAGGCAAAAGCATTCTGTAACTGACCCATCGAAGCATGGGCATAGATCTTAGCAAGGTAAGCTTCAGGATTAGGACTCCTTGTCTGGCGTAGTGAGCGCTTAAGGATTTCCCAAGCACCATTCAGGAGTTTAGAAGAATAGTTTCTACCGGCAGTTCCAAGTGCAGCCACAAGCAGTCCTTCATCTACAGAAAGTAAAACAGGGGGCCTCACATTTTGCCCTCTAACAATCCATTTCACAAAGAAGTCCAAGGCAGAAAAGGTGAGTTCACTGTTATCTTCCTTTATTGCATGATCTGCCAATACGTTGCATAAGTTCCAAGATGGAACTACCTTCTTGTTCTGATCAGATTTCTGAAAATACCCACAATTAAAGTGTCATCTTAAAAATAGTCAGTTAACCAACAGCTTAATGTGCTTAGAATGATATGTAAAAGCAAGTGTACCTTGCATTTCTCTATTATTGATAACAATGTATCCAGCCTATTGTTATCAAGACATCTCCTTATGCACTGATTGAATACATTTGATGACATAGTGTACCCAGATGTTAAGACAAAATCAACAAACTTAAAGGCAGCATCAGTCTGGTTTGCCTTAAAAAGCAAGCCAATAACCAAGTCATATGACTCATCATCCGGCAAAGAATCTTTATTCTCTTTCCCAACATCAAGCATCCTAGTATGCATAATAAATCAAGCATCCATCAAAACGCAACAATATGAAACAAATAAAATCATAGCATGCAAGCAGGAAAATCTATTGGAATCATTTTTTTCACATTGGCCTTTTGTTTAGACAGCTACCTAACCAAGGTAGGTAGCTAAAACATACCTTAATTTGGGAGAAAGACAACTCCTCCATCCACCAACACACAAAGGAAGAATAAATAATCTATACATTGTTTTACATTAAAAAAAAAAATACCATATAAAAAGAGCATAGAAACAAGTAGACAACTGAGCATCACAGATCCAAAAAAACTGCCATTCCTAACCTCTTCCTATCAGATTTATCATATTTGACGAGGGCAACTTGCCCAAAAAAGAGAAAGCTTTCATCATAAATAAACAAAAAGAACAAGGAAATATAAAAGAAAGCTGTCATCATAGCAGCCATTTTCCCTCAATTAACTTGAAAATGGGGTTTGCTGATGATAAGGAAAGACTTTAGAGAACTGAATGCAAGGCTGCTAGATGCAGACCTGCCCGCCCTATCAACAGTAACATGTTTAGGAGACAGTACTATGATATTTATTCTTAATGCATCTTAACACTTCGATAATGTATCAAATATTGCCATACAGGCATTTCTGAAAGGAATAACATTTATATACATTCATAACTACAACATTGTTTTCCAACTTAACTAGGTGGAAAAGGTGTTTTCCAACATTGTTTGCGGTCACTGATAACTTCTTAATTGATCAACCCCCTCTCAAATTTTCAGGATATAATTTAGACTTCGACCCATTTAAATTTAACATGCAATTTTTAAAGTGAATAATTGATCATCTAAATATACGATTTAGACGCATTATAATCTAACGCCGCAAACTCACAAACTAGATATACAGAAATCATTTTTTAAAATAGCATTTTCGCGGAAGGTACTAAATTTCTTGTGATACGAACCATTCTATCAACTTTTGAGCCGCTTCGACAAAAATCATAGGCTCGCTCGACTGGTACATAGCTTTCAAGATCAAATTCTGAGATGCGGTATTGGGAACAAGTCCAAAATCCTCCATGTGCTGCACTAAGCTCATCAATTCATCTACCGGAACACCGAGCATCAGATTGGCCCTCAAATAGTGGTTGTATAAGTTGGCGTCGGGCTTGTTGGGCTTCCCATTTTTGTCCAACGACTTGATCCAGAACTCAAACAGCTGCTTTACGTCCAGCCACCGCGACTCCGTCATCCAATTGCTGAAGTAATCCTTCAACCCTTGCGCGTCCAGCGTCTGCGACAGGGCTTGAACGCGAGACGACTGCGGCTGCTGCATTAGACTCAGCGGAACGAGGTGAGAGCCCGACGACGCAGAAGCGAGCCAATTGTTCGTGTACATTTGGCTGCCGGAGACCGGGTTTGGCGGAAGCGGAGTAGCGCCCTGCGTGGGAAGCGCCGTTGACGGAGCCTCCGCCAGCTGAGCTTCCTGCGAGAGGAATGAGACGGCGGTGATGCATCTGTGGCCGGGCGATATCGTTCTGATCAACGGCCGCGACCGCGTTAGGATCGACATTGATGCCATTTCTTCCAAATCCTTGCTGTGGCTCTACGATGTATACATACACGGTCAGTGTATGTATCTATTACTGATAGTGAAGTTAGCTGGCTGGTGCTGTGCTAGGGTTTTCGCAAAAATGGGATTCGATCATTTCTCAGTTGAGGTTTTGGAGGAACATGGTTACTATCTGCGAATATAAATATAAGGGTAAAATAGGAATAGCAATAGCACATGCTACTATACTGCTATTGGGCTTCATCAATGTAGTAGAAGTACGGGCTTTGTCCAGTGACGGAATCTGAACACATGAAACAGATAAGCCCATCATGGATTCATGGGACAACACCAATAGTTATGGCAAATTATGCTGTGGACCTAGTTCACCTTGCAAGGTGGATCTGGGTTCAAAACTACGTCATTTTTGTTTCTTTTTTTTTTTAGTAAACATATTGCTAAATATAGAATTGTTCAAAAATGTGTGAATGTAAAGGTTTCAAAGTATGAATGTAGAGTATAGAAATCGTGAGTGTAAATTTATGATTGTGTGAATGTAGAGTTGCCCAGAAATGTGTGAATGTAGAGTATAGTGTATGTGAATGTAGACTCAGGTCCACCTTGCAATGTAAACCTGGGTCCACGGCATAACAACCCCCATTCATATAGCGATTATAGATTTTTCCGTGAATAAAAAATAAGCCCAATGTTATTCTCAAAAAAAAAAAAAGCCCAATGTTATTCTCAAAAAAAAAAAAAAAGCCCAATGTTTTTATTATTTTTTTAAAATAATTTCTTTAATACTTTTTTTTTGGATGATACTTTTGATAATTTAGAGTTAATGAATTATGCAACTTTTTTGTTTGGGTTATTTTAATTGGGTCTAACTCCATGGTCCATTTCATGCAATGCCTTGTGATCAAATTGGACAACCCAATGAAAACCCCAATCAACTATAAAGAAAGAAAAATTAGAACCACCTTAAAGAAATGTCAAGCAATTGGGCAACTTTGGCTAGCTGAGTTGAGTTGACCAATCACTTTAAAATCTTTTTTTAATGACAGTATTAATCAATCATAGGGGATGAAGATTCATCGTATGCATATTATACATGCATGGGTGAAAACCTAGGGACTGATGGAACAACTAGCGATTTATCTCCTCCAACGACTCTTAATTAGTAGAAGCTATAAAAAAGGTCGTGTTCACCATATTAGTCCACATATTTTCCCTCATTTATTGCAACTCAACAAGAAGTTTACCATATTGTATAAATATAAATTATTGACACATGAATAGCAAATCAACACTTATAATATTCGTTTAAAAAAAACACTTAAAATATTCATAACTTTAACATATTTGAATTAATATACAAAGAAGTCTTTAGTTGATCATTATTTATTATATCTAACTCTTATCATTTCATTTATATTTCTTTAATCAAATCATTAAGTTAATAAATGAGTACAAATCTTTAAAACCATCGGATTCAAAACTCACTGTTTTCAATAACTTTTAAGTTCTAATAAGTTATCACATTCATTTACTATGATACATTATTACAATGTGAAAGTGATGACTCCCCACGAATGTATATATGCTAAAACTTAGTTTCTTATGTATATCATTTGAAGGTCTAAATTAAATAAATGTGATTGTGGAAATAATTAAACCTAAATTGAAACATAAAGGAACAAGTTTAAATTGTAGGAGATTGTGCGAATAGAAAAAGGGAGTAATATGATGACTAGTAGGAGATAGAAGAAATTCATCAAATTGTATTTTTGAATCATTTATTATTAACCTTTTTTATACCTAATAATGGATGTTGTGTGAAAGGTTAAAAAGCCCCAAAAAAGTCTTATCATAACTAATAGTACCTCTTAGTCACGGTTGTAATGATTTCTAAGATGGATTTGTAAAAGTGTAAAACATAAGAAAGAGACATCAACCACTAAACCTTTTTGGACAAATCCAAACAAGGATTAACATTCAAGCCTAATTCATACCATCTCTCTCCTATCTAACCATTCATATAAAGAGGTAGGTAATATACAAGCACTTGGAACTATAGGTTAATTTAAACATATCTCACGATTTACCTCATTAACCGAACTTTGGGACATAAATGGTCATAGACCTTTAAATTTGGTATTCAAACTTATATAAAGAGACATGAATTGCTCAACCATTTTATACTTATTAATATTTTTTTTAAGTCATGATATGTATGTGTGATATAAATTATAGTCGGTTTGGTTAGTAAGAATATAAATTTTTTGAAGTTTATCAATTCTTCAAATTTGAAAATTTTAATTTTTAATGGTTCGGTTGATGGGAGCTGAGATTAAATTATTTAAATTTTCAATTTTTCATAATCGAGGAAAATGAATTCAAAAGTCTCATTATGATTGATTATTTTTAGTATTTTTTTCATCAATCAAACAATGAAATATGAATTCTAACTTTATTCATTTATATAAAATATAAATTCCATTCCTTAAAAATTCTTTTTCATAAATCAAACAAACAACTCTTAAAAATTGAGATTTTCAACCACGGTGGAATTTCTATGAAAAATAAATGTGATGAGAGAATACATTGTCTATACAAATACAAATACAAATAAAAATACAACAATCAAAGTGTAAATACATAAATATAACATCTTCTCATCAGATCACATTATCATCCCTAATAACAATATCTCAAAACATGGGTTGTGTGAACAGTTGATGATCCACATGCAATGGATTCCATAATCATGATGATTATGTGATAATTAAGGTAGGCGAGGATTGGGTGAGGTGGTGGGTAGGTCCCTCATTTGGCTTTGCATTTCATAAAGCCTAGTGGAAAGGAATATATACATGCCAAACGCATAATACAAAAAGGCCAGTAAAATTCAATTATCTGTTATAGCATTCTAGCTTTTCTCTGCCTTCTCCTCCACTTTTTGTTCAAGAGTTGCAATTATATGGGCATCAAAGCCTCTTTCTCCGCTCGCCAAAATCATCGGAAAATCCCATAAATGTTATGAAAAGCTAGATTATGTATCTCAAAATATGCTGTGTAAAGAAATATGCTTATATTTTCATGCTAAATTGTGATTGAAAGACTTTGATGAAATATTTTAGTTTCTATATATAATGTAATTAATTTTATTTAAAAATTTCAGTATTAAAATGTGTGGAAATTTCGTAGCATTAAGGCCTTTTTATGTTTCTATTTATCACGTACATGATCAAAATTGTTGCAATTTTATAAAACTGAATATAATTTATAACTATATATAATAATAGTGGAGATCAAATAAACTAACCGCGAACAATTATCTCATCAATTAACTAAATGTTTTAACTAATGAATTGAACTATTCCGGTAACTAGCTACTTCAGTATTAATTTCTTTTAAGGGTGAATATACAACTATAATAATACGGAGTATATATAATTTAATATCTTTATTGTAATATATGATGAATTAATTTCCATGGCGGTGCAACCTTTCAAAAACAATGGGAATCATGGCATCAAATTAAAGGATTCGAAGCAGGCTGTGTCTCCTACTGGCAAAACCTCCTTTTTAGTATACTTTTTTGGGGTACTTTGTTCAAACATTATGTCACCTTCTAATTATATATAAAATAAAATTATTGCAAGGGTACGGTTATTATTTTGATTTGATAATTGTATTTCCGGGGTGGAGATTAGATAAGAATTTTCCGACTAGCAGGCCTACGTGGGGGCGGTGCTACTAGGCTAGTCCAATCAAAGGTGAGGACTGAGGAGAGAATTGTGATTTTTGTTTTAATATATACATTAAAATTAAAGATCATTTTTGGACCATGCATTGTATTTCAATTCGAGCATGCTTGCACTTGCTTTTGGTTTGTCTTTAATTTTAGAGTTAGGGTTGCGGTACATACAATAATATAGTTTATCATTGTTTTTATGTTTTATTCGTATGGGTAATTACAGTCAATTTGATGGCTAGATGCTCCATACAAGCTCAAGGTTGCTTAATTATATGTATTGTTTACTTTTTGAGATAAATTACGGTAGCTCAGTAGACAATGCTAAATATCAGTGTGCACAAGGGATCTGTCTATTTTGGGCATAATCTCTACACTGTCATTGTCGATTTTTTAACATTGGTCTCTTTTCTCAAATACTGTGTACTAAACCACTAATAATAAGCTAAGCTCGTGCAAACACTTTCTTCTTTTCTTTTTTTTATTTCTTTACTTTTCGTCATTTTTTTATGACGAGGACCACTACTAATAGTGTGTGCCATAAGTAAATTATGTTCATATATAATAACCCTAATCCACAACAGAAGAAACGTATAAATGTATAATCACGGTCCAAGCAACTTACCGAGTCTAACTTGGTGGTGTATGCACTTCCGAATAACCTCCCAACACTTATTTTATTGAGCTAGACCCAATAAAAATATGGATAATAATTCAAACAAAACAAGTTCAGTTCTTATTAATTAAATGAAATATAAAATTCAAAAATTGTTAATGGAATATATAGCACATATTTAGAGATCAAGAGCTTCTTATTTAGCATCCAATAGCAACTTAACTCTTAATTAATTAGCCTAATGTGGCTACAACTTAATGCTCTTTAATTGGAGTAAACAAAAAAAAAAAAAAAGTTAACATAAATATATATAATTGATTTTTTTCACTTTTAATTACACAATTATATTGGTATTTTCATATTTAGTTATCAATTCTAAATTTGACCATTCTTAGTCATTTGTATTACTTGATTAATTCTTAAAATTTTAAAAACTAAATGTAATCTAATTAATAATTGATAATAAAATATAAAAACATTTGTTAATGTTAATCCAAACACTCCAATCCTATGTATATAAGAGCAAGCTAAGGGAACAATAATGTAATAAATAAGAGAATGAGCTTTGAGAGGCTCAACTAACGATTTTAAAACTAAGAATGAATTAAATTCAAATTGTTTTCCCTTTATATAACTAGTTAGGGTTGGGATTCAAATAGTTACAATTAGGATGATGATATGTGTCCTCTGTGGCGCGGCTTTGTACATGCGATCTGCCATGATGATACCTCAACACAAAGTTTGTCGATTTGATAAGTGGGTTTGACCAAACTTTCAACTTAATCAACCATTTCTTTTAATTGGATTCAAAATCAATCCCTGGAACTTCAAGGTCCATGCTAGCTAATTACCCCAACAACGCCATTACATGTATACAACTAAAAGTGAGACTAATTCTAATTAATTTATAATCCAACTCAGTATTAAAGGAAGGTTTTATTCTCCTCAATGCAAAGTGCACATAAATGTAGGTTATTACAACAGTTGGTCAATTTATAATTGCCTCAAAAAGTAAGGAGGATCGAATAATAATTAGCACGAATAAAGCATCACTCTAGCATGACTTTTCTTGATTTATTATTATTATTATTATTATTATTATTATTATTATTATTATTATTATTATTATTATTATTATTATTATTATTATTATTATTATTATTATTATCGTCATCATTACAATTTATTTTATTTCTCCAATTTACTTTTTTGAGTGACAAGAATAGTGTGCGTTAAGTAAATCATGCTCTTATGTTTTCCATTTTACTTTGTTATGTTTATCACCATGGGATGGTATGCACATAGAATAAAATATTGAACAAAATGAATTTAAACGGAAAAATGTTTAAAATTATTTTATAGGTTTGAGAAAAACAAAGACAATTCAAAAATGACAAATTAAAATTGAGTGAAAATTTTTCCAGTTTTGAGTAAATTTTACGTTTACTTTTCAGCTGGGATGATTACTTCATTGAAATGAAAAAAACTATGATCCGTCAAGTGTAGAGCATGAAGGTCATAGGTTTGTCGTGGATTCATGAATTGAATGCAGGTAGACGACAGCATTATATTGTATTGTTGCCAACTTACAGTGACAGCACAACCGTATATAGTGTATATATAGCCAAAACAAACCTCAGCTCCTTCAGTCCTTTAATTAATTTGTGGCCTGCTAGCTGCTGTTCTTACCATGCACATCTTATATCTATCAATTCCGGCATCTACACCAATTGCATAGAGTCCAAATCAAAATAATATTTGTCTCACAATCACAAAATATCGAAAGTTATATATGAATATATTATGCACGAACACCAGTTTGAGTCCATGTTTGCTCATATTACTATATTAATTAGGTGCAAATTGAACCGAAACTGAACCAAATTAAAACCTAGCTTCTAGTTCCAGTTTGCAAATTATAGGAACCAAAATTGAGTTCCAAACCATTTTTTAGAAAAGGGTTTGATTATTATTGTTTTTGTTTAGTTATGTGAGTTTTGATTCTTATTGATTTTTTTTTATTTTTTTTTTTGGGTTTTAAGACTGCTCCATAGTCTATAACCAATATAATGTCAATATCAAATTAAAACATGTGTTATCTCAACTAAAAGCCTAATATGATAGTTAAATTGCACATTTATGTTTATATATTATATGCTTAACAGTCCATACTCAATGCCAAGGATTGAACCAATATAATTGACCTTTAATTAAAGATAGATGAGTATCTTGCCACTTAACCACACCTCATGTTATTCGATCTTATTGAAATTTCAATGAAATATGTAAACAACTTAATTTTAGTAAAAGTAATTATATTGTAAGCAGAATAAATAAATAAATATTATTGTTGTTACATTGTTATTGTTTAACTTAAAATTTCATTTTAATTTTTTTAAGAATTTTTTCTAACTCTTAAAAGTTGAATGTCAATAGTTTTAACAATAGATATAGAATGTTGCAGAAACCACCCAAAAAAAAAAAAAGAAAAAAGAAAAAAGAAGAAGCTAGAAGATCAAACTAATAGTTAGAATCGGAACTAAACTTTTCATAAATGGTTTTGATTCCTCTAATATAAGAATCGTGAACCACTTGGTCAGAACCAATACCAAATTGAGGTCACATTTATATGTATCATTAACACAAGGATATACGATCGAGCAATTTACTTCTTTTTTTCTTCATTTTCATCTAATGAAAAAGGCATGTTAAGTTATCTCAAAAGAGGTGATTTTTTAGTTTAATTATTATCAACACTTTTTTGAAGGAGGGGAGCAAAAGAAAATTTTTAAAAAAAAATTTTAAAAAAAAGGGTTTTAGATTAACGCGCCAAACAAGTGTGCGGAGTGCATGCACCCAGTTGGCTGAACGCTAGTTTTGCACCTCAGGTGAGACAAGCTTTGTCTTCTTTTTTTTTTTTTTTTTGAGTTCCATTATGAAGACAAAAATCAGATCCTTATGTAATGAAAAATCAATCCCCTGTAGTTGAAAAACTATCTTCAAATTTTTAAGCATTGAAAAATTACTTAAAATCTATTATTGTGGAGGTCTTATAGATATATTTAGCATTTCCGACGTGAATGTAACAATGTACCGAAATCTATACATTATGCGTATACATAACATAAGTAAACACTACACATGTTAGACATGTGTTTAACATTACGAATTTCATGAAGTACGTACTTACGTGTCAAACATACCTACAAGATACATCTATAGGTCGGTGGCTTTTACTTTTCTCATTTCTTTTCTCTATTTTATTTGAACTGAGGCTTGAGACTTGAGAGTTAGCTTAACCGGGGTTAGAATCCGACCATAGGTACGAGTTTATGACCGTTTAGTGTAACAATGCCACTGACACGTATAGTACACCAAAAATACTATCAAAATACCATTACACAACAAAAGATTTAGCATTCAGATGCTCTCTCGCTCACTTTCCAAAAAGCAGTCCACAATTCTTTTCCTACGTATATAAACCCCAACCCACAATTGAAAAATCTCGAATACACCTAGTCAGTTACTGTACTACGACCCTCACCCTATAACCCTACACCATCGCTCTCAATCTTCTTTCTCTCCAGAATTCTCCATTCCTCCAGATACCCACTTCTCTCTCTAGCTAATCTTGAAGCATCAGTTCTGTAATACCCAAAATCCCAGCTGAAGATCTTGAGGAATCATGGCGGTTCTTGTGCTCTTTTCAGTACTTTTCATGGCCTTGGCTGGTCATTCAAGTATGGGTTTTCATTTTTTTAGTGTTGAAGTAGTTAAAAGTTGGATCTTTGAGGTTTTATGAGCTGATCTGTTGATGTTTTTGATGGGTTTTTGTGTTTTTTTTAAAAAAAAAATTGTGTAGGTGCTGCTTACTGTGTGTGCAAAGATGGGGTGAGTGATGCTCAGCTTCAGAAGAGCATAGATTATGCTTGTGGAAATGGAGCTGATTGTTCTGCTATTCTTCAAAATGGTGTTTGTTATAACCCCAACACTGTGAAAGATCACTGCAGCTATGCTGTCAATAGCTATTATCAGAAGAAGGCTTCATCTGGAGCAACCTGTGAATTTTCTGGCACTGCAACTCTCACTGCTAATCTACCCTGTAAGTAAAACACTTTTATCTTTCACCCAATATTTTTACCCTCTCTGCCCTAAACTTTTTCCTTTTATTGATTGGCATAAACTTATTAATGTTTTTCCCTTTTTGTTTTATTTTTTCTTGTTTTTGCTGTGTGCAGCTCAACCTTCTGGATCTTGTGTTTATCCCTCAAGCGCTGGGTCTGTATTCTTGTCCTTTGGATCTGTGTGATTATATACTTTACATCTTGCAATTATTCAGTAATTTCTATTTTTCTCTGTGAAAATTATCTCTCCCTGAAGCCTTGTTGGGATTCAGAACTGAACCAATTCCAATTATTTTAGATTTTTGAAAGGAAAAACCAAAGTTTTTCTAAGAAAGATTCTTGCTTTACCCTAAAGATTAAGTATCAGATTCAATGGAAATGATCTTTCTTTTTAACTTGAGTCAGTACAAATAGTTCCTTGGTATTAAAGGAGTTTTGGTGAGAAAATCGCACGAAGTATTTGATACACTTTTGATGCACTTTCCAGATAAAGGGTGGGGATTTTTTCTGCAAATCAATGTTGATCTCAGTCTTCCTTTTAAAAATCTTTGCAATGGCCATTCTAGTAAATATTCGGCCACAATTATTCATCAGTTGTGTGCTTGTGAGCTGGCCTGATGTTGATATGTGCTGTATGCTACTATTTCTTTAATATGTTCTTTAGCATATTTTAATGATGTTTGTTCTCTGATTGCTTTCACATGGCGCCATGCTTCTTCCCCTTGTAATCTTATGGGTACATATTAATTAAAGTCTTGTATTACGGCATTATTAAAGTGATTGTTGGTTGATAATTTAGTCAAATAATTGAACGGGGCGTGATATTCTTGTACTACTACAGGGCTGCCGGTGGAAGCACATCGCCAACCACCAACCCGTTAACCCCACCGACAACCGGAACCCCATCTACCGGGACTGGCACGGGGACTGGAACTGGCACAGGCACCGGAACTGGAACTGGAACTGGAACGGGGACAGGCATTGGCACCGGGACAACTCCAACGTTCGGGCTTGGTCCGACAGCCGGGACCGGAATTACCCCGGACGGCAGCGCAGCTGTGTTTCCTAGTAAAAGCGCAATCTTGGTCGGCCTGGTAGTTGTATTTCTAAGCCTGGTTCGTCCTCTGAGAGTCTGAGAAAAATGTGGGATGGACGGATGAGATGTTGGCACGTTGGGTTTGATTCTTGATGGGCAAAAGTTGGGGGTTGGGGGGATTCATCTGGACTTTAAGTCCCACTTGTGCTTCTCTTTACTTTGTTGATCTTGGGTGGATAAGTTGGAATTGGATTCCCATTTTGAGCGTATATTTGGCTGTTTCTGGGGGTAGTAGTAGTAGACTAGTATTAGATGATCATGTTTTACTTCTTCTGTGTTGTATATCTAGAGATCGAGTAGAAGAAAAGGCTGTATTTTTTAATTTAATTCCCACCTATAACGATGAAACTCCCCTACCCCTTTTCGTGTTTCTTACTTTTCTCCACTTCCTTTGCTATAATTTTCTTCATCTTAAAGTTAACCTTACTGGATGCAATTGTCAGCAAAGTTAACCTTATTTTGAATTAATCAATTAACTGAATTGTCCAGTGACTAATTAGCATGGGCCATTTGATGTTGTCATATATGTGTAAAACGTAAATTACTCCCCGACAAGACTGTCGTTATCTCTAGCACGAGGAAAAAGGTCTCATCATGGGTTTGATTGTTTGAAATGTAAACAGATTATTAAGTGTGGTAGGTATTATTATATAGATACTCCATATTAATTTAGCGGAGGTCACAAGATGTTAAAATCTGCCGAATTCATTCAAGAGGTTGACAATGCCATTATTTCATTTATTTCTTGGATGACGAGAAATTTGTGACCATTATTTGAAAATATTGGGTAAATTTCGTTTGGTAATCTTAGACTACAAAGAGTAAACCAACTTAAGTTGTTCATAGTTAATTGGTGCAAATAAAAAAAATTAATAGACCACTCCAATTGAAAGTTGAACTGGTGATATTATAGCCTACCAAATCAAAGGTTTAACTAACTTGACTGGAATTACCTCATATTTCATTTATTTGTGTTGAAGAAAGATGGTGACATGAATGCTACAAGGTCGTACTGGACAAACATTAGCCACAATTTTTGAACAGAAAGGGAGGCCGGCAGTACACTGAAAAGGATTTGCTATCAAGAATACATATGGATTAACTCTAGTATCAGAATATTTTTCAAGAAAACTACACATTTTAATATTTTATTCCTTAACAAACATATTCAACAGTTTATCAATGTTGGCAACTATAACTAACCAAAGGATTCATACTTGCTTGCTGCTTGGCTGTTCAACTCAAACTGCACTGGAAATAGGCACAGCCGGCTTCTCAGCGCTGGATCTATCAGCACTAACAAACTCCCTAATCAGATTAGAAACAGCGGCAGGCTTCTCCACGTGTGGGATGTGACCGCAATTTGGGATTTGGCGTATGATTGCATCTGGCAATTCACAGTGCAACCGCTGCATTGTACAGTTGAAGATCGATCACTCAGTAGTCAGTAGCGAATCTATAGTAGAAGTTAGGCCACTAAGAGGAGAGAAACTTACAACTCCAAGCTTGTAGTCAATAATCTGATCATTCTCTCCCCATATTATAAGCGATTTTTGCTTCACCTGTATAACAAGAACCCACAAGTAGTGAAAGATTAGCTAGCTGTCTCTGATTACTAGCCAAACGGAGAATAAATATATCACCCTTACAGCGTTTATCTGAGCAGTGACATTATAGCCTCCACTGATCATAAAATTAACAGTTGCATCCTCCCACCAGGGTAATAAACAATGTAACCGCCCAATCTGAAAAGCAAGAGCACAAAATCATATGATGCCATTTGGACCTGCAAACATCAAAATATTTAAGAGCCAACTTTTGTAGATGAATGCTTTGTCAATTCGGCAAGGCTCGAGGGCCCCCTAACATCATGTCAGGGGGTCAGTTCCAATGGGAGCAATTCAAGGTGGATTATCTTAGTCCCCCCAAATAGGGTACTTGTACCCTATTGATTTAGAGGTATTATATAATAGGTTATTGCTAATTGTATTGGAGGGGGCTTTAATGATGGTCAATAGTTGTGCATTCATCTGTTAATTGGTTGTAATGCATTAGAATTAGATATTAAAAAAGAATAAGATTTCAAACAGTTGGATCTCAAAAGATTATGAAAAACCATAAACAAGCGAACCAAACTCACATTTGCCCAGTCTGAGAGAATATTGAAGGGTAAACCATTGAAAGCCAGTGAAGTTGCATACAAGCGAAGTGGGATGCTTTTCAACAAGTAGACCTGTCCAAACCACAAATTTTGATATAAGCAGTGAAGTATTCATAAAATACAAATTTTTGACATGACTGACGATAAAACTTCTCTTGCATCAAAGTTCAAATAACATTAAAACGTCCTTCCTTCCTTCTAAGCTGATTAAAGAGATGGATTACCCCAGCATAAGCGGCTGCTTTAGGTAGCGTTGCAAGGTTCCCAGTGCCTTCTGCATACACACTTGCATCGATCA
The DNA here is from genome assembly GCA_003576665.1 of Ipomoea trifida. Lineage (NCBI taxonomy): Eukaryota > Viridiplantae > Streptophyta > Magnoliopsida > Solanales > Convolvulaceae > Ipomoea > Ipomoea trifida. Next base: position 25,882,132 of record CP025644.1, read on the forward strand.
AAACCAGCCTATCCACCTGATTAAGGGGACAATGCCTCATTTGGACGAGCCATATAATTGCCAAATATATCCGTAAAATACAAAGCTCTAGGGCAGACTCATATCTATTTAGAGAGAACTTACAGCTTCTGGATAGTTGACGGAAAAGTCGATAGCAATGGCAGATCCAAGACTTGGTCCAACTAATGTCATAGGCCTTTTGATGTATGTATTCCAAAACTGAGAGAAATATGAGACCATATTTTGAGAGAGAAACAAAACAGGTGAAAGTTATTCTTTCAGATGCTTTAGAACACATTCAATCTAAGGTGAGGCAATCATCCCAGAAGTCATGGCCTAGAATACTGAAACATGATTTAATTCAGAGTGTAACACAACCTCATTCTATAACTCGATTACTCCTTTTGGCTGTCCAAATGAACTAAATAACTAATCCCGTAAATAACATACACGATGAAATTGAACTAGCAAAGATGAAATTGAATACCTCATAAAGATGTTTACGCTTGGAAGCGACATCTAATGCTGGAAGCCTTTCTAACCAATGTCAGGATTAAATGAAGCAATTCTCAATCCCTGTTTCAATATTAGACCCAAAAGGGCAAGTTTTTTATGAAAAGGGAGGTTGTACAAATGAATATATACCTAAATCAGAAAAACCCCAACCAAGAATATCAATTGCCCACGTCTCCAACCCAGCCTCCTCGAGCATCGGAAGGGTGTATCTCCATTCTAAACATGAGCTGAACAGAATAAGAAGAGATGAACAATGCAAACACAGCAGGAAAATAAGGTGCCAACACCACAACACTTGAAAATGACATACCACACACAAACCCCTACCTGTCAAAACCATGGAGAAGAACAACCGGATTCTCCTCACTCCGCACTGCTGGCTTCACACAACTGCTCATAATACAACCTTTAGATAAGCTTACCTAATTTGGACCAATTTGCAATCATCAGTCCACAAATGTTGCTACATAGAGGATATAAATTGTTTACTGAAACAAGTGTCAAGTATTTTTGTTTTGGATGACAAGGGAGACCGCAACCGGTACACGAAGCTGTGCACCAGGTGAACCCCGTGTTATGACTCTAGCCAATAAAAGACCACAAAATTGGCTCAAATAGGCCACCTCCGACGAGAGTTAAACTTGTAATCTAGACAACTTAGCTAGGATTGCTAAGTTACAGCCTGATTGGGTTGCCCCAACATGTATCTAAGTATTTAACATCATATCAACAGTGAGCACTGAGCAGGAGCAGCTACTAAGATTAAAGAAACATGAGGTCGATAAGGAATTAAGACATATAAAATTCAAAAATTCAAATGCTAACATGTGATTAAAGAAACGTGGTATTCGTGCAAGATTAAGATATATGTCCTTATGTATTCTGGCGCGAGCATTAACAATGTAAAAATAGCCTGACCCTTGCCTTGATAGCTAACTTACCGGGACTCTCTCAATTCTTGAAGCCAATTTCCTAGCAAATTGGTCTTTGATATTCTCGACTTGTTTTGGAAGAAAAGCAGGAAATTCACCAGCCCACGCCCTCAAACGCTTTGCCCTCCAGGATTTCGCGGTAAATCTATGCGGCGGTGGTTGAGCGGCGCCGGCTGAAACGGCCAGTGCCACCATTTCTTGGCACCGAGTGAGTCACTGGGTCGACCAAGCTCAAATGAACGAGGGCCTTGCAATAACGAGAAGGCGCTAAAGATATATCATCAAAAAATATTTAAAGCTATTTCCGTTCACTATAATTTCTCAATTTTGAAGAGGGATGATTTAAATCATCATAACTCAACTAAACACATTTTGAGAGATTGGTCACGTTTGTGGTAAGATTGGATTTCTGCTCTTCTCTTAAATTTTTCATGTGATAATTGAGCTGTCTGCATGTCTATGTGGACAAATTTACTTCTTTTGTTACTCGTATAATCAATCATGAATTTCGTAAACTTTCATAGTCATTATTAATTATTAAATTCAGCTAGTTCATAATATACTTACATAAAACAATAAACAATAGAATAAAAAAAATAGCTCAAATATCTTCAAACAAAAAAAAAAAGAGCTCAAATTTAAAAATATTTAGATTAATACAAAAAAGCATGTTTTAACTAACTACAAAACATGCAAATTAAAGAACAAAACGTTGTATCATATCAACCCTCAAATCCCTGTTATCTCATCTCCCTTCAAATTAACTGGCTCCCAATTTGTCCGAAAAGGAAAAATATCCATAGGAAAATACAGACCACTATGTTTATACACTTGAAGCCTATACCCAATCATCAAAGCCATGTCTGCAAGGCTGCAACCTATCAACCTCTTTTCATCGTTATCAATTCCCACAACATTCTTTATCTTCCACTTGCAATTTCTTCTGTCTTCTAGCTCCCAAAGCAACAATTTTTCTGACTTGTACTCGCACGAAAACCCTAGCTTCCCATTGTACTCCATGATTTGTTTTTTCTCGTAGCCTTCATCGTTTGACAACTCCGCTGTCGGTGTTGAGAACTCCGAGTGAGTTTCTGTTGTCGAATCAAATGTTAAAACTGAGTTTCTGTTCGTAAGCCAATGGACTATGCCACCTATACAGACAGACGGTTGATGGCCGAAAATCGTGCTTTGCTCCGTTACAAGGTTTTTGGACTGCCTCCATGTCCAAAGTTTGGAATCAAAAACCTCACATATATAACTATCTTGTCCTGATGACGAATAATGATAGTCAGAGAATCTAACTATTTGATAGTGAAAAGGTTTTGATTTAAGGACTGTCAAAGCAACTCGTTCAAATAGCTGACCTGGCTTCCTGGGACTAGGCAATGATACAAGTTGACTAGTGCTAGGCTTACAAACATAATATTGATATGACCTGTTTTCATACTTTCTACAGCACAGAATTCCTTGACTACAAGATGCCAAGATCTTCAAGTCATCCTCAAAGCATTGCATAGAAATATTATTCTGAACGTTCAAGGTTGGATTGATAGGGACAAATTGGGATAGATGACGATTGCCTCTGACTGTTTGAACAAAATATCCAAAGATATTTTGCGTTTTTAGACTATAGGTTTGCATGAACCATGGGTCGTTGATGAGTTCCTTCACTTCCTTACTAACCACCTTACACGTATCCATTGTTTCTAAGGTTGTTCGAGTCAAAATCTCAAAAAGGACATCAGACATCATTGTGACAGAATAGAAAATTTACTCTACCACTGTGTATTACAATTAATTGTGTGTGTTAGCTGAGATGAAATAGATATGCATGTATATTTAGGACAGTCGGAAACATAATCCCATTAGGTTTAGGAGAAGGAAAGTTTATTTAGGAAAGGAATAGTTAAATTGAATCCTTTTAATTTCCAAAAAGGAAAAGGAAAGAATAAGTTACTTGGCAAGCAGGCAACAAAATCCCATTTCCCAATCAGTCAGACTGATTTAAAATACAAATTGGGCGACACTGATAACTGATTCCATATATTTTTTAATTTAAAAATAAATAAGTAATTGTTAACTTTTTTTTTTTTTGATGAAATAAGTAATCAGATAGTGTATTAAAGTAATCAATTAGACATTGATCTCAGATATGAAAGATACGGAGGAAAATTTTTGGGAGACTCAATTATAATTATTATAATATTTTCTGTCCTTAAATTATAGGAGTGTTGTAGAATTCGTCTCGTGCTCACTCTCATAGTGTCATCCTTAAATTATAGGGGAGTTGTAGGACGATATGTAACATGTTAGAAAAAGGACAAAATTTGCAATAGTTTAGAAACGAGAAGTAAGTGTGACTAATAAGTATGAACGAATCCTATAATTACTCTATGACTTAAATTTATATTATTATTATTATTATTATATGTGCATCAACATCTCAAGTTGATCGGATTAATTATGAGCCCCCAACTAATCAGTTGGCCGTGCACCCCTTAAAAGGATCCCGCCAATCAGCTTCCTTGCACTTTCCGAGTTTACTTGCCCCTTGACTCGAGATGAATAGCATCTAGCCAATAGAACAATATAGGGAAAACTCACAAGCAGTAAAATGAATCCTTAACTTGGGAAAAGTTGGCTCTGAGATCCGGCCCATAGAGTCCGTTGGTGGAGTAAATTCCAAGTTGCTAAATTGAATTTTCAGTTAAAGGATCGGAGAAGATTACTTAAGTTAGAAAGTGCAGTAGCTTGTGCTCTTGCTCCTATCAATCTCATGTCAGCGCCCATTCCCAGCTTGCATGAGGCATTGATATCTCTGTTATTGTCACATAAAAAATGGAGCTTCATCCGTCTCAAGCAGATTCACTCTCTGTTTATCACTTGCGGTCTCAGTCACCAAAATTCATGGCTCAGGAAACTACTCGACCACTGCATATCCCTGCCTGCATTCCCCTCTTCCTATGCGCTTTCTCTCTTCACTCGGATCAAAGAACCTAATGCCCATTCGTGGAACACCATGATCAAAGGCTATTCCATGACTTCAAACCCCCATGACTCCATTGTTTTCTATGCGAAAATGCGAGAAAATCGTGTGTTTCCCAACAACCACACCTTTAATTTGCTTCTCAAAGCCTTTTCCAAGGCCAAAGCAGGAAACCCACTACAGGTTTTTGCTCAAGTAGTGAAGTTTGGGTTCGGTTCCGACCATTTTGTGCAGAATTCTTTGGTTTCTACTTTTGCTGTCTGTGGGCACATTGAACTTTCACGCAAGGTGTTCGTTGAAATGCAGCAAAGAGATGTCATTTCTTATACTGCATTGATTGATGGGTTCAAGCGAAACAATAGGCCAGCTGAAGCTTTGGAGCTTTTTCTCGAGATGAAAAGGACGGGTGTGAGGGTGGATGAAGGTACTATAGTTAGTGCTCTTTGCACAGTTGGGATGCTGGGATGTGTTTGGTTTGGGAAGTGGCTTCATGGGTTCTATATAGTGCCTGGGAGAGTTCATCAGGATGTTTATATTGGCAGTGCTCTTGTGGATATGTATTCTAAGTGTGGATTCTGTGATGATGCTAGTGAAGTCTTTGCAGAGATGCCATGCAAGAATCTTGTTTCTTGGACTGTACTGATAGCTGGATATGTTAACTGTGAAAGATTCAAGAATGCACTGAATGCTTTTGAAGACATGCAGGCTAGTGGACTAGAGCCTAATCAAGCCACACTAACTGTTCTTCTCACTGCCTGTACTAAGCTAGGGGCTTTAGACCAGGGCAAGCAGCTTGAGAAGCATATCGACTCACAAGGGCTCGAAATCAACTTGGCTCTTGGTAGTGCTTTGATAGATTTGTATGCAAAGTGTGGATGCATCAATGATGCACTTTTGGTTTTCAGAAAGATACCGGTTAAAGATGTTTATGTATGGACAGCCATCATCAATGGGTTGGCAATGCATGGTGAAGCTGAGAAATGCTTAGATCTGTTTAGGGAAATGTTGAGCAACGGGGTCGAGCCCGATGGAGTCACATTCATTGGGGTCCTCAGTGCTTGCTCTCATGGTGGACTTGTGGATGAGGGGCAGAAATTGTTTGCAGAGATGGACAGTGCCTATGGAATACAACCCACTGTTGATCACTATGGTTGCATGGTTGATCTGTTGGGCCGAGCAGGACGACTAGAGGAAGCAGTCGAGTTGATTGCAGGGATGCCAATGGAGCCAACCCCAGGTGTTTGGGGGGCTCTATTTGGTGCATGCATGATTCACAAGGAGTATGGACTGGGAGAATGGGTAGGAAATCTTCTGATCAGGATACAACCTCATCACAGTGGCAGGTACACTCTTCTGGCAAATTTACATTCAATGTCTCAAAACTGGAAAGCAGTAGCTCAAGTCAGGAAAAAGATGAAAGACAATGGAGTTGAAAAGATCAGGGGGTGTAGTTGGATTGAACTGGAAGGTGTTATCCATGAATTTATAGCCTTTGACAAATCACATGCCCAGTCTGAGAGTGTGTATATGGTCTTGCATAGCCTTGCCACCCAACTGGAACCTGAAAATTTTGTTCTCCATAATGTTCACACAGGTGGCTTTCCTGTTTAAGAGTCTTAAAGCATAGCAGATTTTCAGGTTATCAATGAACACCATTCAACAACAATTTTATTTCTCAGAAAGACTACAAAGTATCAAGTTATAAACCACAATGAGAGATACACTCTGGTTGTTATATCCTAATATGTTACGCAATGATGCTTTCACATTATCTCCATCCTTTTGCGCTCCCTCTACGTGGACAGAACAGCATATCAAGTAATTCTGGATTCTGGAAGATGAACCCAAAAAGTGACTCCTCTTACCAAGTCACGGTGGCTGTAAGAATAATTAATGAATTTCAAGCGGTGTAAAATCAAAGGATCACCGAAGAAATTGTTTCCAGTCTTTATGTTGCAAGAGTCACGGTGACAGCGAGAAAGTTGGAAACTCAAAATCCTAAGAATTCCCATGGAATGAAATAGAATTATGCCATATATCTGATCTCAACGGGAACTAGGAGACTTCCAGATGAGTCTTGAATGCTATTAGTCCGCTTTATCATCAGAAGGCTCCAAGAACCAGTTTGCTCTCCAACCAATTGAAGGTGACAAAAGGCGTTCTGTTTTCCAACCAGATGACTGAAGCTGCCAAAAAGCAAAGATAGAAACGGAAAGAGTAAATATATTGTTCTTTCACTAGTTTGGAAGGGGAAAAGGGATAAAGCATTGTCTTATGTAACCAGATATCAAATGGCGTGCTTCAATATATAGTTTTAAGGGAATGACACTCCAATGTTATCTTGCTCTTCAATTTATTTCACAATCTCTAAGAAAATGCAGCTCTGAGGTAGACATTTACCTTTGAAATGAAGATTTTGTAGTGCTTTTCAATCCACAATTCACTCTCCATATGCACATCTCGCTTCTCGCCAGCAAGTTTTGACATGACAAGAGCATGAATGAATGACTGCAAGATATCTGCTGCTGTTGAATCTTTATGCACAACAACGCTGACGATTCCATTTTTCTCCAGCAGTAAATACTTAGCTAGATAGACCACCCAGAAGAGATAAGTAGATAATTTAGGTAAAATATTCACATTAAAAAATTATGCGCAGCATATCAACCTTTTCTGTAATGAGATCCAGCAGACTTTAAGAGTTCCTCCCTAGACATCACGAAGAAACTGTCACTAAATAACTCAAACATTCATTCTGTAATTTAAATTTTTTTCTTTCTTTCTTTCGGGTCTACTTGAGAGCACACCCGTGGAGCTATTCAGCTCCAATATGCTTTTTTTTTTTCCTTTCTTATCTCTAATGTCTAGAATTGTTCTTTCAATAAGCGTAAAGCGGGCAGAGCAAATGCACAAATGATTAGGAAGAGCACAGGACAGAAGTACCAATTGAACATATACACTAAAGAACCAAATTCACATATGCGGAATCAATTTGAGCAAGCCCAACTTACATTTCATGAAACTTAAGTGAAGTAATCCTCACGCCTAAGCTAACATTCTTGTGTAAAGTACTCTTAGGGCTCCATGAGGTCATCCATAACGGTAGAATATGCTCCATGGTTGAGACCTGCTTTGGAGGGAGAACTGGCAATAGTACAGAACAACTCAGTTTGAAATATGATGAAGATTGTCATTGTGATGTTTTTCATTTCATTTCCCTTATATCCAAAAAAAAATTATGAAGATTATGCAATCACCTTGGCCGGTCTTGAAGAAATGTGACAGAAGAATCGAGCTCCTTTCACAGTTAAGAGTTGTGAGTGAAAGACAACTAACGGCCTTATAATTTGCTACATATATCAAAATTAACAAAGACAGATTAGATGCAAGACGTTAGCATACTATACATGGGATAGGGGGTAGGAGGAGAAAGGAAAGCAGCGCAAAACTGACCATACATATGGAAAATGGTAAGAGACAAGAACGAGATCCATATGGCAATTGCGTGTCCATTAGTGATGCGAGCAAGTAGCATTCCAAATGCCATACCGATCATTGTTGCAACAGTCTCTTGGCTTCCTTCCTATTCGATTAAGAGAGCATAAAAATGTAACAATCTGTGCAATTATTTAGTAGGGAAGCTCTGCAACATTTGTGCCAATCTCGGTACCTTTGCAGATATGTCGGCTGCATTATCTTGAAGGGCAAAATGCTGCGTCAAAGCTGCTCTAGTGGCTCCACTAGCAACACCAGCTAAATAGCAACAACACGTGAAAGAGATAGATAAGAACAGTTATCACATAATGACGTGAAAGATGTAAATCCAAATCGCTGAAGATAATTGGAAACTTTACGTATCAGTATTGATGATGAAATCCAAAATATTGAGAAACCAAAGCTATAACATATACATGCTATAGATGACCAAGTCCATGGCCGAAAAAAAAGGCTTCAACATTTGAAAGCATTTTTTAGGACTTACTAAATGATCTTGATAAGCTCCCCAGACATAGAATGAACAAAAATGCCGATGGAAGTAGAGGAGAGAGAAGGTCCATCAACATTCCTGTGAAAAAGATGGCACACACAGATGGAGATTAGAGAGAGGAGGACAGGGTATTTAAACGGATATTCCATGCCCAATACTAGAAAGAGATTTGTTAAAGAACCAAGATCATTCATGAAATCTGCAATCAACCGCCACATTTTGGCATTGCTATCCAAATTTGAACCCTGAAAACAAAAAAACTACAACTTTAGTACCTGCAACAGATCAGATAAGCAATTGATCAAGCAAAAGCACACAAACCTGGTAACACGTGAATAAAATGCCACCAATCATTCCCGATAGATCCCGCAAAAACCACTGTATCAAATCCAACATAGTATAACTGTTGCCATCACCACAACATTAGAAAAATTTCAAAGTGAAGGAATGTAAATTCTACCTGAAATGTAGCCCCAATGACAGTAGCTGATTTCTCTCCTACACCAATGGCACTTAAAAGGGCCTAAAAGTTTGCATAAATTAGCCTCTAACAGCACAATAAGAGGTAAAACAACACACTTCTATACTCAACCTTACCTGTGTAGACAGCATCATCCGCACATAAGTTGAAAGCCCCTATAAAAATTTAAAGTCACTAATCAAAATTGAATTTCGTATAGCAATTGAGAAATCCAACAATGGGTATTCAGAAATTTGAACCTGCAACAAGTCCCACACTTGAAAGGGTACATAATCTGGAGTCACACTGTTTGGAAACCCCTATTTATGCAAAGAAAAAAAAAAAGTATTACACACCACACTACAACAACAAAAATAAATTTATGGGAAATGAAGACTAGTCTTATGCTTTTAACTTTCCATTACCAAAAAAATGTAATCTTTTCACTAGAAAAATGATAAAGAACATATGATTTTATCTTCTTTTTTTCTCAATTCAATATTTTAATTACACATAAAGATTTTGTAAATTTGACATTATAACTCATCCTACTGTATGCATTAATAGTTTAGCAATCTGGTTCATAGACATATATACTCAAAATTTCCTTCCATAAAAAAAAATCTAATCTTTTTACTAGAACAACACATCTTTTTAATATTTCATTTATCAGTTAAACCAAAATTAACAATTTTAATTACACTTCAAAATTTTGCAACTTCTACAGTGCTAACCCTCCCACCTTAAAACCTACAGTATGATTCATACAGCTCAATCCACTTTATTTATCTATAATGATACAAGCTAATTTATAGCACAAATGACAATTAAAGTAGTATGTATATTGAGACAGATAGAGAGCTTGCCTCGGGTATAAAAGCTTGGAGAATTTTGCCAGAGATATGAATGAATGGGTTGCTTGATTTTTGTATTGAAAAAGAAGAAGAAGAAGAGGAGACAGATATGGTGGCAGTCTTAGTAAGCTTAGTTGAGGTTGTGCCGTTCCATTCTTCGACAATGATCGCCGATGTTGTCTTCGATATTGATGGGTTTTTCTCATCTTCTTTCGGTGTTTTCATGGCGGAGTCAAACTTGAATCCGTTACTTTCTTCTGTTTCAGTTCAGTTCCGTTCATCAAGGCCCCAGTCTCACAAAGGGTATTGATTTTAATTTTTCAGAAAAGTGGGGTCAACATTAAAACAAAAAAAGGTGGATCTTTAATTGTTCAGAGTTTAGGGGTAAAATGCGAGATAAAAAGGGGTGAAGTTTGAAATAAAAACAATTTTCGCTAGAAGGAGGGCTTGAACCTCCGACCTTGTGGTTAACAGCCACACGCTCTAACCAACTGAGCTATTCCAGCTGTTAATTTTTTCTGCAAATAAAACTACTTAACCAAAACTTTTGGTTCGTCGGCTTTACGTTTTCCGGCACCATTTACCTCCGGTCGTCCGCCACGCCACGTCAGAACTCCGGCCAAAATTCTAGTTTTGACTCTAAACTCGTGGCTTCCCTCGCATCCCAGTGTCAATAAGTCCTTCAGGACTCTCCATCTACTCTCCTTTGGGAAGTAGGTCTCACACCCCCCCCCCCCACTTCTTTTCCCTCTCTAAACCCTCAAGAAAGCATTTTTATCCATAGCCATCTTCCTACGAGAAAAACCCAATCATTATTTACCTTGGGTTCCTGCCTTTGCATTGGCCATATTTATCTTCAAGAATCGATTTTTTATCGAGAGGGTAAATATATTTAGCCTTACTTCTCCCTTTTAGAGAGGTTTAATACTTTAATTTGATAATCTGATCGGACCAATGTCATAAAGGTCAAACTTTTTTTAGTTTTCTTTTATTCCCTTTACATTTCACTCCTATATGCAATATTGAAAGTATCTGATAGTGTGAATGGGTATGGCTTTCAATCTAAGGTTACAAATCATTGGATGTGGTACTTGCAAAGCTGGTTTTCCATACTGTTCTGAATTAGTGCTGCAATATCTATATTCTATGTGAAACAGGAAAAGTAATTTGCATTTCATAAGCTTCACAAAGCGTAGCCCCATATGGGGTTTATGTAATTCATTAAGGTTAATGCATGTATCATGTGTGATTTATTTGCAGCTGAATGTGTAGGATAGAAGTCAGTAATGTTGAAAATTCAGTAAACCTAAAAATTTTCTGCATTGTGTATATGGTGATTTATATGACCTCTGAAGTTGAATATAACAATAGCAACACAGCAACTTTTAGTAGTGACAGGAATGAATTCTTAGATAGATGCTTTGTCCTTTCGGGGACATCCAATAAACAGAAAAGATTAGCATGGCCCCTGTGCAAGGATGGCATGTACAAATCGAGAAATGGTCCAAATTTTTTGAGGCAACCCTAACCAAGTTGGTCGAATAGTTGGCTTGATAACCACAAGGTTCCGAGTTCGGGCTGTCTATGGCCTTTTTTATTTGAGCCAGTCAACTATGAGTTCTTGCTGCTTAAAATGCATACTTTTGGATCACATATTAGAAACCTTTTAACAATATGATATTAACCACTTGGCAGAGTTGTGTTGCTATTTAGTTGCCACTGTAAACCTGGTGAAAATACTTGATGCTTATTAGTTATTGGCTAGAGATATTATGTAGTCTGGCTCTTCTTTTTAGGAGAATTGAAAATCTTTCACCTCCACCGAAAAGAACATTTTCCTACTTGCAAATGTCTGTCTGGTTGTCAAGTGCAATTGGCCATTTTGCTCTTGCTTTATACCTCTTTTCTTCACCAGTATCTGCACTATTATATTTCCTGGCCTCTTACTTTTCAAATATCATCTTTTTGAACTTGTTTGCTTCATACTTTCATGGCTTTGTCAATGTTGTCCTTTATGTATTACTGGCAGATTTTGCTATTGTTCCTGCTAATTCACCCGCTTGAGGCGGTTCCAAGTATCATTCCGCTAAATGGCACTTGTTCAGAAAGATGTGGCGCCCTTTCTGTCAAGTTTCCTTTTGGTTCTGGTTATGGCTGTGGACATCCCTCCTTTGCTAGATACATCAAATGCAGCGATGGGGTGCTCCAGTTCTCCTCTGGCACCGGGATTTACACAATATCATCAATTGACTATTCGAGTGGTGTTATGGTTGTCACAGACCCCTTCATGTCAACTTGTTCCTCAATGCAGAATTCCGGGAGCTTTACACTCGATCGTGGAAGTCCTTTCAGCATAATGCCAGAGAACATTTTCGCTTTGCTTGGATGCTCTACTACATCTGCAGTGTTTGATCCAAAGCAGGATTTATGCGATTCGGGCTCAGGTTTGAATGTGTGCAGAGGCCTGTATTCTTGCAAAGGGGTGACAGGGATTGGTTTGGAACCAAATGCGCCAATATCTACTTGTTGTGTGTATAATCCTCCGGTTCCATTAGGCTCAGGCAATGGTTTGGAGCTCCCTAAGCTCCAATGCTCATCTTACTCAACAATATATGGATTTGGGGGAGATGAAGGCGATCCGATGAAATGGCAGTATGGGATTTCTTTGCAGTTCAACAACTCGTATTCTTCTGATGCTTGCAAGAACTGTGAAGATAGCGGTGGCTTCTGCGGTTTTTCTGGTTCTGATGAGTCCTTCTCTTGCACTTGCCGGAATGGAGTTAACACCACAGTCAATTGTTTTGGCAGAGGTTTGTGTCATACATACCACCACAAGAAAAGAAAGAAAAGAAAAAAATTTCTCCCTTTCTAATTAGTGATGTTTTGGATCTGATGTGATCAGGATATGCTTGGAGTGGGACATGGAGACACAAAATTCAAACAAAAGTGTACATTGGAGGTAAATGCTCCTTCACTTTTCAAACAAAAAGTTCACTGTGTTTGACAACATTTACTGGCATATCATGTGATTTGTATTGCTGTTTTTCTCTCAAAGTATGAACCTCATTCTCACCCCGAGTACTGGCTTCTGGTGGACCAAAAGGGGTACTAGAACAAAGAAAAATAATACTAATAAATTTTTTTTAAAAAGGGTAAACTAGTGCACCATAATGCAAATTATAGGTAAATACTCAGACAGCTGTAATTGAATCATTTTTTCAACTCTAGATCTAGTAACATCTATGAAAATCAATTTATTTTTTCAAAACTGGACTAAAGTATTGTACTTATTTGAAAATATTTGCATGAACTTTAAACGTGTAACGGGCTGTGCTTTCTATCATGTAACCCAATGAATTTGGTTATCATCATTAATCAAAGTGCAGCGTTTATCTTATTTATAGTAGTAATGACATGTTTGTCTTTGGCTTTTTGCTATTTCAGGATTCTTGTTCTTATGGATGTTTTTCATTTAAAAGCTGCAGAGCTTGTGTGAGTGGAGGATGCTGCAAATGGTTGCAGTACATTATCCTACTCTTTATTGAAACTATTGATGTTATATGGTCCTGTTTCAAGAAATTAGCTTCAGATTTCTTGATTTTGAAGTGGCAGTGTTTCACCACTTAAATTGTTCATGTTTTCAAGAGGCAATGGAAGTACTATAATTTTTGCATTTTTCGTGTACTCCTTAGTCCTTACATTTGATTTGTCCCATTTAACGTTTTGGTCATTAATTTGATTGAATTTTAATTAAACTTTTTATGCTACAATATAAAATATATATGAAAACAATATATTGAAGTTTAAACATAATTGAAGCATGTGCTCTATATGAACTAAAAGTCTAACTTGATACCAGATGAGAATCGAACTCATGACCTTTAACATAGGATTGGCTTTGATACCGGATGAAAATCGAACTCATGACCTTTGGCATGAGAACCGAACCCATGACGACCTTTGGCATAGGTTATTCTCATCCATGACGACCTTTGGCATAGGTTGACTTTGTCGCTTTGATATCAGATGAGAACCTACGTGGACCACAATATCTTTCTTTACCTCTTCATCTCAACTAAAAACCTGAGTTAATAGTTGAATAGCATATTTATATTTATGTATTATATATGTTCAACAAACATTACTCATTGTTTTCAAAAAAAAAAAACAAACATTACTCATTTGAATATTGCTTCATGAACTAAGGGGGGTGTATTCAATCACGACTTTCATGAACTTTTAAATACTTTTATCAACTTTAAAAGTTTGGTGGTATTCAATTAAGACTTTTATAAACTCTTTAAAAGTCTACCTGTATTCAATTAAAACTTTTCAAAACTCTTTAAAAGTATACAGGTATTCGATTCAGACTTTTATAGAGTTATTAAAAGTCTACTGGTATTCAAAAAGTTACTGACTTTCACAAACTCTGTCAGAATAGGATTTCTATCGACTTTCTCTTCATTAATATAAATAGATGAAATCCAACCCTCCAACCCCAAACTTTTCAATATTCTCTGCAAACTTGTTTTCCTCTACCTAAACTAGGCAAATTTTCCATCAATTTTACGGTACGTTTCAAACAAATTTTTTATTGCCATCACAACAAAAGAATTGCTGCGATCGCAGCAAGAATCTGCTGCTGTGCAGCAAAAATATTTGCTGCAACCAGCAACCAGCTGCTGGTTGCAACAAATTTTTTAATATGATTTTCTAACTTTTTTGTTTGCATAATAACACTCCCTAAACATCAAAAGTATTGTAACACTCCAACTAGAAAGTAGCAGCAGAACTAAGAATTCTAGAGACCCTTTTCAAGCATTGCTCGAACCCTCATGGGGAGTCCATACAGCCTAATAAATCCTGCTGCATCAGCCTGGTTGTAAAGTTCCCCGCTCTCAAATGATGAGATATCTTGCCTGTACAGACTGTAGGGACTTTGACGACCTGTCACTGTAACCGACCCCTTGTAGAGTTTGAGTGTCACTGATCCAGTTGTCGTCTTTGTAATTTCCTTCATGAAAGCGTCATATGACTCACGAAGTGGATCAAACCACCTGCCTGCATATACAAGCTCAGCATAGTCGAGCGCAATGGAATCCTTCCTCTGCATTGCTTCACGGCCAATTGTTAGGGACTCCAACTCACGCACAGCTGTAAAGAGGATTGTACCCCCTGGAGTTTCATACACTCCTCGGCTTTTCATTCCAACAAGCCGGTTCTCAACCATATCTATACGGCCAATTCCATGTTTCCCGCCAATTTCATTTAGATGAGAAAGAAGGGTTGCAGGGGATAGCTCCTTTCCATTGACTGAAACAGGAAGCCCAGCAACTATCCCAATGTTTACATACCTATATGGAAAGAAATGATCAAGCATCAACAAATGACCAACCACAGCAAGAAAATGAAAGAAGCAAAAGAAACGAACTCGGGCTTATCAGGAGCATCTTCTGGGTCAACCGACATCATGTACATATCCTTCTTTGGCTCATTTGCAGGATCCTCCAGAATATCCCCCTTCAGTATCATTTTTAACAAGTAAATATGACATCTTAGTAGAGCATAAATATAAAAAGTGTACAGGGTCTTTTGATGGTTGGTTCATCGGCACAATGTGGTATTTATTGGGTTCATGGCACAAAATATAGGATGTCATTATTCAGAATTTTTCTGAAAAAGAATTAAAAGATAATAGGTAGTTCTACAAATGATGAATTATTTCTGACCTGTTCTTTTACCTTGCTATGCAATTTCTTCTTAAAAGGTAAAATATTCAATTAGTAGCAATTTCTTATCTCATCTTTTACATTTGATGAATTTATGTATTTAACAGTGAGTGAGCACTACAAAGTCTCTTTTATGCCAAGATCCTAACAAAAAAATGATTAAAATTAAGTTGAAATCCAAAGCAGTCAACCCAAGACCCCACTTAAAAATTTAAATTGTTCACCAGATAAAATGTCATATAGAAATCCCAGTCTGGAGGGGTGGAGGTTTTAGCTACTCACTTAGGTGATAAGATGTCTTTTTAATATGCACAAATCTTCAGTAATATATGGACTTTAACAAAAGTAGGCAGATAAGTAAAAAGAGAATTGTACCTCATGACTAAGATGCCAAAGGTTCCTGTCTCTGCTATAGATGGACTTCTTTGTCACAGGTACAGGAACATTATGTTTCTTTGCATATTCAATAGCATCTTCTCTTCCCCTAATGTCCCACTCTCTCCAGGGGGCAACAACACTAAGTTCGGGATTCAGAGCAAAGAAGGTAAGCTCAAAGCGAACCTGAAAAATAATCAAGGCCATATTTCTAACCAGATGGAATCAAAGAGCAGGTCCAATGCACTCTCCAAACCATAAAGGAACATGGAAAAAAGAATAGAAGAAGATCATAAAGCATGCCTGGTCATTTCCCTTCCCTGTGCATCCATGAGAAACAGCATCAGCTCCAACTTCTCTAGCAACATCAACCATTGCCTAACATTACCAAAAATGTGGTAGATCATAAGTAATATAGAGTAGAAGACAGCAAATACAGAGAAATATACAACTGTATTTATGAATGACCTTTCATTAGATGAAACTGAAAACATTTCTTAAAGCTGATCATGAACAAAATGTGTGAAATTATTCAATGCCACATACAAAATGTTTGACTACTCTTCCATTTGAAATGTAACAAATTATGTTGCTTTTAAAACTTAGAAAGATTTATCAAAAAACCCACCGACCATCATCTTAATGTGCCATTCAAAAAATCTCAGTAATTAGTACTCCCTTATGTTGCTGCCAGTCATAAGGATTAACCTGTACTCACCAACAGCCAGGTTTAACCACAACCCCACCCATGGACAAAATCCATATGCTGCAAAGGATGCATCTTGAATAAACAACAAAAGAAATGTTTTTCTTTTCTTGAATCCATTTCTTTAGAAGTAAACATGAAATTAATTGTAATACAAGATGCTCTTTCTGCCTTTCATGAGGGGGAGAGAGGGGGGGACTTCATTTAAGTTTACAATAATCTTATGAGATATTTTTCTGAGTGAACTACAGTGCCCAAATCCTGAAGGCAGCCATCTACATCCAATTGATACATCCACGCTTCAAGATGTAAAGACTAAATAAAAAATCAGTCATTAAGATCTGAGTGTGAAAATGGACCAAATGCTGCACAATGGGAATTGTGGGAAGTAAAAGTTAAACTTGGATAAAACAATTGTGGGTTCATGGCATAGAACAGTAAAAATCAGCTAGTTTGTTTGAATATGCATGTGTGAGAGAGAAAAACAGAGCAATAGCAAATAAGTCAATTATCCTGACGTCATTGCACTTCACACCTTTGCAATGACAGGGCGTGCCATTGAGGTTCCAAGCAAGTACTTCCTCTCGTAGATAGCGCCAGCACGTAGGCATGGAAATATATAATCCTTCACAAATTCCTCCTTCAAATCCTTCACAACCAATTGACAAGCTCCACTAGCCTTGGCTTTCTGTTCCAAGCCTTCCAATTCCATATCCCCCTAAGAAGTTAAGAGTCAAACGAACCAACAAGTTCTAATATCAGCACCAACTTAACATACAAAACGACTGGCACAAAATTCTAAGCATGCATATATTTGAAATGCAACATACTTGGCCAACATCTGCAGTGAAACAAACAACCTCACAGCCATAATTTTCCCTGAAAGCAAGGAAAACTCTTATTATACAAAGAAGTAAAAATTAGAGTACCTTAGCAATGGCATAGGAAATGGTAAAGTTATTCAATTCATCAATATGTGTGAGAACAAATATCAGCAGAATGCTACAGGCTCTTTTTCTTCTTCTTTTTTTAAAGCATATCTTAAATGGAGGATTTTATTAACAGTGCATCTTGAATGAGCTGAAAATCCAATCAGAAGTGTTCTTTGTATTATGCATACCTTAGCCAAGGAACAATAACAGAAGTGTCCAGACCACCACTATAAGCAAGAACTACTTTGTTCAATTTTTTACAAACTTGTTTTTCAGCAGCAGCAGCAGTAGTGGTATGCTTATCAGTATCACTTGTCAAGACTGCCTGGATGGCTGCAACAATCAGGAAAAAATTGATAGCTCTGTGGAATGATAAATACCAAATCCCAGCTAACCAAACAAAGAACTTGAAAGTAATACCAAAGGGGTGAAGATGAAAATTGCCTGCACTTATTTTATTTGAGTTTTAGCATAGATGCTATTTTATTTTACATTATAAAAATGCACAGGAAAAAGCAATCTGGCATACTTCTAAAAGTCGAGATCAAGAATGATTGAAAATCCGTATACACAAACACCCACAAGGATATCATATGGTTCATAATCAGTCTGATATACTTAACAGAGTGCAAGTTTTAGAAAACAAGAGTACCTATAGAAGCTAGAGACCAGATGCAAAAGGCCAACAGAACTCTATAAAGCCTATTAATCTGGTAACTAAATTTTTATAAAAATAACATGGAATATTTTTAAATGATGCAAAAAATAAATAAATAAATACTTATGACTTACCATGATTATTACGAGGCAAAGCTAACTTCAAGTTTCTCTGGACAATAGAATGACCAAGAAAATCACTTGCTTTTGCTCCAATCTGGCATAACCCAGGCATGTAGAATAAGTAAAAGGAAATGTAGTCTATTAGCTGTAGAGAGGCAGATCAAGTTAATAACCTCTAGCACTGAAGTCGACTTCCGTGAATAACTTGGTTTTTCATCAAATCTATATGAATCTGAATGCAAAATTAAAATAAAAAAAAATAAAAAAATAAAAAAAAGGTTCTACATTAAATCATCCGCTAAAACCGACTACTGGGAAGCAAGAGATTGCATCATGCAAATTTAACCGTATAAATAATCAATACAAAAAGACACACTACCTTTGGTCACTGATCCTCGGAAAGTCGGATTAATGCGAGAACACGAAGAAATGGCCTGAAGCTGAGCCATCGCCGCACTGACTCACTGGCAGATTTAGGTCAGGGAACCTGTACTGCAGCACCAAAAAAACAAAGAAAAAAAAAACAAAAACAAAAAGTGATTAAGGCCAACTAAATCTATGCGTGCGAGTGTTTGACATAGTTATCAGCTATGTGGAACTGTGGGTGACTGGGTGAATTTAACAATTAAAACAAACAGTAAAGTCAAAAATGGCGGTAATCGTTTCGACGTGCGTGTAAGCGGCCTGGAAAATGGCGGCTATGAAACTGAAGAAGCGGGAAACAATGGCGTGAGTGATGCATCTTCTGTGTTAGGAAGGAGCGGTTATAGGTGGGTTTAGCTTTTAGGGTTTTGGGTTTTGGAGGGGGAGAGAGAGCTGTATGCTGTACCTGGAAATGCGTAGGACCGATAAGGATTGCGGAGGCGCTCTGAGCATATGACTCTACGAGGGATTGAGGAGTGAGTAAAGTACTTCTATCTATTCTTTATTTTTCATTTCTATTTTTATATTTTAATTTTAATTTTTTTTTACTACTCAATCAATGTTATAATACAGCACAAAAAGTCAATGCCGTTTTTATTGAGACTCAAACCCACAACAACCTTTCATATGGGAGAGTAATTTGGTTTCACTAGACCACAAGTTCTTGACGAGATAGATACTTATAATAAAGCTTACATTTTTTAAGAATAATAGAACTTACATTAAAAAAAAATTATATTTGTCTTTCACATCAAATAGTAAAAATTAAGAATACATGTAACGCGTAAATAGATTTTAAAAGTAACATTGAATCAAATATTATTACAATGCAAAATCCTTGTACCACATTTATTCAGTTACCATTACAATATATATTGCAATCATAAGAACATTGTAAAATAGATTGCAAATGGTAATTTAACCATATTATAGAGAGAAAATATAAAAGATAGGTTAGGACTTATCTTTATTATGTTTGTCATGCTTCCATTTTGCTCCTGTAATAACGAATGTCATTAGTTTCTTCATGTTGTCATGTGAATATTGTAGAAAACTTATTGAAAATAATTGTTTCTCATATCATATTGAGTTTTTGTTTTTTTTTTTTTTGAATAATGGGTGTTTTTTTAAAATTTATATTGGAATTCTAAAAGTTTCTAATGGATAATTAATGTTGGCATTAATTTTGTACAACATGCTGTTTTATTTCTTCCCATCAAATGTGATTAAGAAAAACACTTTGTGATTTGGGTTACCACCTAAAAAAAAATAGAAACAACTTTATTAAAATTTTTAATTTTGTTCATACGAAAAAAAAACAATAAAATTTATTTATTTATTTTACTTCATACATGTCCATTTAATGAAACAAATTAACCAAACTCTTTTTATCAACTTATTACCAAATTCCTGCAGTTTACATTTGAGTTTCAGGCTAGTTTTTTTTTTTTTTTTCAAATCTCTCAAACTCCAAGTTCTATAATCCTCCATGGTTATAGTTGGCAATGGTGCTCTATATTTTTATAGATGGTCACTGTGGATTTCGTATACATTTTTCATCTCAGTATCCGCATCTTTACAAATTTGTTTCGACTCCCAATACATGCCACAACATATTGTTACCTGTTTTAGATGAATTTGAGCATTAAATGTAAAGTATTGTTTGTAAATATTAACTTTAGTGCTCAAATTCATCTAAAACAGGTAACAATATGTTGTGATGTGTATTGAGAGTTGAAACAAATTTGTAAGGATCGGATGCAGATATTGGGATAAAAAAAGTATACCAAATTCATAGTGGTCAGTTATAAAAACATAGAGCACCATTGTCAACTATAACCAATACGTACTAAATATGGAGGATTATAGAACTTGGAGCTTGAGAGATTTATTTAAAAGAAAAAAAAAAACACTAGCCTAAAACTCAAATATAAACTGCCGGGATTTAGTAATAAGTTGATAAAAAGAGTTTGATTAATTTGTTTCATTAACTGGACATGTATGAAGTATATATATATATATGTGTGTGTGTGTGTGTATAAATTTCATTATTTTGTTCAGTATGAACAAAACTAATTTTTTTTTTTTTTTTTTTAGAATACAAAACTAAATTTTTAATAAAGTTGTTCCTATATTCTTTTAGGTGGTAACCCAAATTACAGAGTGTTTTCTTAACCAAATTTTTAGGAAGAAATAAAACAAGATGTTGTACAAAATTAATGCCAACATTAGTTAGGTTATTCATTAAAAATGGTTAGAATTCCAAGATAAACATGATAAATTCATAACAACACTCAATCTAATATGAGAAATAATTCTTTTCAACCAGTTTTCCACAATACTCACATGACAACATGAAGAAACTAACGACATTCATTGTTATAAGAGCAAAAAGGAATTGAAGCATGGTGAACATAATAAAGGTAAGTCCTAACCTATCTTTTATATTATTTTTCTCTATAATAAGGTTAAATTACTATTAGCAATCTATTTTACAATGTTCTTATCATTGTAATATATAATGTAATTGAAAACATATATCATATTTGGGAAGGTAGCTAAAAAAAAAAGCTAACATATATTTAGGCAAATTCCTAACTAAAGGAAATTGTAGTCGGATACTGTAGCTTATATCGAACTAAAATATCATATTCACGAATCAATTTTAGAGTAGGTTGAACATATAATTAATAAAATCAGTACTACATATATTTAATCTGAAAACCCTAATGGGTTAGTTGGTTGGCATGAATTGAAACTAAATTCTAATGTAATTCAATGAACACTCAAGATAATTTATCATGACAACCGATAACAAAGATAAGAAAACACAAAATTTGGAAGAATAACATAAGTTTTAGACGGAGACCGGGCTTATAGCTGCAAAATATAATTTTATAGTTGTGTTAAACAGTCGATCAACCACTGTATTTATAGAAGAAGTTGTCAAATTAGCATTTAGGTGGCAATTAATATAATTTATAATCATATTGTAACATCTCCACAACAAACAATTAAATATGCAAATAAAAGTTAATGTTACAACGGTTAAAAAAATTAAAGTATTACGATAAATTAATTACTCTATAGTAGACTAAAGGCAATTTTAACGAATTGCTTAACAGACTATGCAAAGCGCGGTTATACATTGATAGAAGATCATAAGACATGTCCCAATCGATAGACGAAAGACAATCTTAGCGAGCCCAACATGGTATAGGGTCATGTCGTTATACCCCAACATCGTGAAGTATGTAAAAAAGTGATGCGATAATGCAATATTCTATTTTTAAATCTACATCATAATGTTCATCTCTTTATGTAGCGATATCTAATTGGTTCATTTTTTGTCTTTAATTATTAAGTTGATTCATTTGTTAACTCATAGTAAGATCGATTAATTCATGAATAAATAAATATCAAAGATTTATCACAACATAACAAATACGAGCATTAGTTAAGTTTAGACTAAAAAAATAAATATATGTATAAATATGAGAAGTGATATTACACATACTCTCACTTTATACATTATTTTTAACATTCATTCAAAAAAAAAAAGTCACAATATTTATTCATATAATTTTTTTTTCTCTAATAAAATTGAGAAATAATGATTTTTTTTCTCTAAATAGTTCCGATATTATTTTCCACATATGAACAAGACAAGGGTGCATTGTGCAGAACATGTGAAAGCACTTAAAGACATTCAAATCTATGTCCTTTTTTTTTTTCTTTTTTTTTTTTTGAAAACAAAAATTTGTTGAAAACAATCTATGTCCTTTCTAAGCAAAACAAGGTGCTGCCTCATAGAATTTTCCATCATAGATGCTGGCTTACTTTGACTGTTAAATTGTTGCACCACCTTGGAGTTGTGAGCAAGATAATTATGGGGTCCATTGACTCTTGATTTCACCCCCACATGCCACATCACCCACTGAAGGATTTAAATTTCTGCATTTTTCCTTCGAAAGTTTTCATAGAAAGGTCAGTCGTCTCTTTCGCTGAAATGGCTCTGTTACCCATTTGCTGGATTTATGCTACTTTTCGTGCTTGATTTGCTAATCTGGAATGCATTCTACCTGTTCTTCAATTCCTCAGTGTGGGTAATGGGTTGAAGAATTAAACTTTTGATTTTCAGCTACTTTAAAGTTTAAACACTCAATGATGGTAATAGGAATCGTGATTATTTGGTTTTTGAACTCAGTTGCTGAATTTCAATTGATTTGCTTTCTTGAATGCTAACCCAGACTGGATTCTGCTTTTTCTTCAGTCTCTTTGCGTGGGGTAAAATGAAGTTTTGAATTTGAGCTACTTCATATTTAAAACACCCAACGCTGAAAATGAAAAATCAAGACTGTAATGTGATTATATGCCCTCTGTCAGTTTTCATAGTCTGCAGTGTAATGATTTGTATGCCCCTAATATAGTATTACGTGATGTTTTTCTTATTTCACGTGCAAATTCTATTTTCTACTATATCTCTGCACATACTTTTTTTGTTTGGATAACGAAGGAAACCCCACAAACCCTTTCGAGGGCAAGTAAACCCTATCTTTGTGATTCTAGCAAAAGACTACAAGGAAACCAGCCTATGTTATTGGATGTTTTCCATCTCATTGGTCCGTGTTGTTCCAATTGATATCAGATCATAGGATGGATGCAATTAGAGTTTTCATGGTTTTGCTGCCGATTTTATTGGCTCTGCTTTGCCTTCAAGGAGTAACATCTCACGGGGTGCAGCCACTGGCAAGGATTGCAATTCATGATGCAGTGGTTACTTTGGAAGCTCGGGCTTTTATTAAAGTTACTCCTTCTTTGCTCGGGTCGAATGTATGCTTCAACTTCCATGGACTTATTAAGTACAAATTATATTAGTCCGTGATCTAAAATTTTTTCAGGAAATGTTTTCCGGTGTTGAGAAATGATAGTGAAGATTAATTCTTGATTGACAAGTGTTGTTTATTTCCAGGGTGAAAACAAAGAATGGGTTACTGTGGAGTATGGCATGCCAAATCCATCAAGTGATGACTGGATTGGAGTATTTTCTCCTGGAAATTTCAGGTAACAGGAACACAATGAATTGCTGTACCTTTACAAATTCAAAGCTCTAACTCGGAATTTTGAACAGCAATATATAATTTAATTATCTCCACTTTTAGTTTCTATAGAGCTTGGTCGCTGTGAGCTAATGTTTTGCACTTGTATGAAATATCTTCAGTGCGTCAACCTGCCTCCCTGAAAATCAAATGGCAAGTCCACCTTTGTTATGTACAGCCCCTATTAAGGTTTGTGCTTTTCTTTTCCAATAAGATAGTGCTCGACTTCTTTGAAGCTTTTGTCTCTTTAAGTGCTTTGCATCGTGCAAGCCCAACCTTCTTGCTTTTATCTAATTACCTCTACTAAAAACACTATTTTAAAATTTTTGTGCAGTATCAATTTGCGAATTACTCTAACTCCAAGTACAAAGAAACGGGAAAAGGATCATTAAAGCTTGAATTGATCAACCAGAGATCAGACTTCTCTTTTGCACTCTTTTCTGGTGGATTATCAAAAGTATGTGTGGTAACAAGTCTTTAGTTATGATTTTTTCCCGTGCACTCATTCTTATACTATAACTTTGGTGCTTTTATCAACAGCCAAAACTCGTGGCAGTGTCAAATGCAGTTTCCTTTGAAAATCCTAATGCACCATTATACCCAAGATTAGCCCAGGGGAAGACATGGGATGAAGTATGTATGTATATTAACGATGAAACAAATTTTTCTGTACCATCATCTGCTGCCCGTGTCCATGTAATAACATAATAAGTTGAAAGATTGAAATCATTACGAATTTGTTACTAGATGACTGTGACTTGGACTAGTGGATATAGGATCAATGAAGCGGAGCCATTTGTGGAGTGGGGTCCACGGGGAGGAAAACAGAGTCGCTCTCCAGCGGGGACCCTGACTTTTGACCGCAGTAGCATGTGTGGTAAGTTGAACTTCCTTTGAATCTTATTCATTTGTTTGCAAGGGTGGAGTAGAGCTTCATGAATGCTATATGGTGCAAACAATTTCCAATTGAGTTCTTTCTGTACCAGAGAGCATTCTACAGATATTTTGACATTTGAATTCACTAATAATTCTTACCCAATTTTTGTGAATTACATTAAGTCACATAACCGGAAACTCTATTCTTTATATAACATATCATCTATATGATAGTCAATGGGTCTTATTATGTGCTAAACAAATGTGTAGGTGCACCTGCAAGAACAGTTGGATGGCGTGATCCTGGATTCATTCACACAGGTTTCCTCAAGGAGTTATGGCCCAACTCATTGTAGGTTTTATTGTTTCTTCCATTGCTGTAGAAGGATTCCATAATAGGAAGTGAATTTTTATTGATGATGATGCTTCAGAAATTTTCCCTTTAATAGTTCAATCTCAAATTAAAACAGCAGTTGTTTTCTGTGTTTTGTTCATTACAGGCAAATAATTAATAACAGAACAATCCAATATTTTCACTTTTTCCCTATACGAGTCAAATTTAGCATTGTAATATTTTGTGTTCACTTTTTAGTACAGATAATTAGCTCATGTTCCATGTCATTTTACAGGTATACCTACAAGTTGGGGCATAAGTTGCTTAATGGCACATATATCTGGAGTCAGAGTTACCAATTCAAGTCTTCTCCTTACCCTGGTCAAAACTCTGTACAGCGTGTAATTGTTTTTGGCGATATGGGAAAGGTTTGGAATATATGTAATGGAACTAGAAAAAGATGTGTCTCTGTGCCTTTCAAATTTGTGATTCACTTGCAGTTCTGCCCTTATCTACCTTATAGCAATGCTTCGTTAAATCTCATCCAAATAACTAAATTAGTATATGCTTTTAACTAAGTATACATTGTTAGTATCTGGTACAGATTTCTTATATGATTGTTGGGATTATAGATAGAATATACTTTTTACATATGTCTACATAATCGCGTAGATGATACAATAATGTGCTTCCACTTGTCAACCCACAGGATGAAGCTGATGGCTCCAGTGAGTATAACAACTTTCAACCCGGTTCCCTTAATACCACGAAGCAGCTGATAGATGATCTAAAAAACATTGATATAGTCTTTCACATTGGAGATATCTGTTATGCCAATGGATACATCTCAC
Organism: Ipomoea trifida; assembly: GCA_003576665.1. Classification (NCBI taxonomy): domain Eukaryota; kingdom Viridiplantae; phylum Streptophyta; class Magnoliopsida; order Solanales; family Convolvulaceae; genus Ipomoea; species Ipomoea trifida. Next base: position 25,907,973 of record CP025644.1, read on the forward strand.
AGTGGGATCAATTTACATCACAGATAGAGCCAATTGCTTCACGTGTACCTTACATGATTGCGAGGTAAATGCAAGTCCATTGCAGAACGTGTTTGAGCACATTCTACCTTCCTGCCTTTAGTTATAACTAGTCGTCATTTGTGTTTTACAGTGGCAATCATGAGCGTGATTGGCCTGGGTCAGGTTCGTTCTATGGCAACATGGATTCAGGGGGTGAATGTGGTGTCTTGGCTCAAAATATGTTTTACGTTCCTGCAGAAAACAGGGAGAAGTTCTGGTACGACTGTCAATTGTCAAATGCTATTTATATATATATTTTTAACTGTAATGTTACTCGTGTGTGTAATCGCAGGTACTCTACAGACTATGGCATGTTCCGATTTTGCATTGCTGATACTGAACATGATTGGAGAGAGGGCACGGAGCAATACGAGTTCATAGAGCACTGTCTTGCATCTGTGGACCGACAGAAACAACCGTGGCTCATTTTCCTTGCCCACCGTGTTCTTGGTTACTCTTCAGGTGCTATCTATGCCATTGAAGGATCATTTGGTGAGCCTATGGGAAGGGAAAGCCTGCAAAAGCTTTGGCAGAAGTATAAAGTTGATATTGCCATTTATGGCCACATGCATAACTATGAAAGAACATGTCCCATTTACCAGGTAACCTGAGAAGATTTTATGATAATATTCTACATACCAAACATCATCAACTTTAATTTCCAATTATATATGCTCCTTTGACTTGGTGGCAGAACACTTGTACGAATAATGAGCAACGCTTCTACAAAGGCTCCCTGAATGGGACTATACATGTTGTGGCCGGGGGAGGAGGCGCAGGCCTAACATATTTTGCCAACATATCTACTTTATGGAGTGTCTTCAAAGACTTTGATTATGGGTTCGTGAAATTAACAGCTTTTGATCATTCAAACTTGTTGTTCCAGTACAAGAAGAGCAGTGACGGTAAAGTCTACGACTCATTTAGGATATCCAGGGATTATAGAGACGTTATGGGTTGCGCCCCGGATAGCTGCCCGACCACCACGCTAGCATCTTGATCAATCATCAACGTAATACTACTCTCAGAGTCTCAGGTAGTAGTAATTCTGGGATTTCCTAATTCACATCCTCAGGTTGCCAGTTTCCTTGTTACTCAAAAAAAAAATGTAATGCTACTCTCTAGTCTGTAGCACCACATCCAACTCTTTTTGTACTGTCTTTTAAGATAACGTTGTAAATACAAAATGTAAAAATTATGTAATTAGTATATCAACTTTAAAAAAAAATAAAAAAATAGAGATTACCTTTCTTCAATTAACATGATTTTGATGACAGTTTCCATGTAATTATGTAATTAGTATATCAGTTTCCATGTTCTGCCGGATTTTGATGATATGGCGTCTTGTTAAGCTGATGTGGTTGACAATTTTTTTATTTTTATTTTTGCCATGACGTCCCAAAAAATAATATTTTGCTTCAATCCACCAAAAAGTATGAAATCGGTGATGTGGCATCACTCCAATTATATCCAAGGTGACTAAAACAAAAACTTCCATTACAAAAATTAACAACTTCCATTCCAAATGCATCATTATCATTTTGTTCTCTAGTAGATGAAATTGGTCTTTCCAAACAAAAAAAATCACAATCATACCCACTCATGAAAATATTTCAAACATATTTACTAAATCGGTCATTCTAAAAAATTACACCAATGTAAAAATAATATACATATTCGCACCTTTCATCTTTGACAACCAAAAAACTTCTTCCCAGAATCGTGAGTTGTGCAAATTGAGGATTTCAATCCACAATGACAGTACATTGCGGTCTCATACTCCAAGTTGTTTCGCGCACCTGATGAAGCCAAAGATGAAGACATTTCAAACCAAGAAGATGAGCGAAGTTGAAGAAAGAAGTCGAAGATGGGTTTGAGAAGATGAAGCTAATAGTGACTCTTCCATATGAGAGATCATGAGATCAAGCCTCAATGGAGGCGAATTGACTCTTTGTTCTTCATCAGGTTGAGAAAGTATAGATGAACAGATACTACAATGTAATGAGGTCAGTTGTATTAAAAAAAATTCCATGTCAACAACCTTTTTTTAATTAAATTTCCATGTTAGCTTAATAGTTAATATAGACTGGCAATATGATGGAACCTGGCCGAACAAAAGGTAAAATGCAAGAATTTTAGGAAGTTTATGTATCAAATTAATTTTGATTTTAGACCAATAGGTTAATTGAGTACTTATGAGTAGTAGATGGACCTATTTGACCATTTTACCTTTTATATTTTGATGTAAAGTATTATATTTTTCATTAAAAGTATCACATTATTCGTCATAATTAAGCATTACACATTCTATCATAAGTATTGCTAATATAATTCGCTAGTCAAAGCTACTTATACCATCGTTAATTGCTAAATTTTGGGTTCAAAGCAAGAAACACCTAGTTGTTATTCAGTGGACCATGATTCACAGAGCACTAGCTATAGCCTATATGGAGCATGGTCTAATACGATTCTCAAATGAAATTGTAGTAAAGTTAAAATGATACTTTTTTTTTGAAGTATCTGTTCATAACTACTTTCTCAACCTATTGAAGCACAAGAGTCAGTATTGACTCCACTCCACCACCTCCCGTATAAAGGGAAGAGTTTGATGCCACTGGACCACAAGATCCTTGGCAAGTTAAAATAATACTTTATTGTTAAAATGAAACAAAAAACAGAGCTCATGCAATAACGTATAATGTCAAATGAAACTGTAGTAGAATTAGAATGATATTTTAGTGTTGGTATAATGAAACTAGTATGTGTACGAATGAAACTAAAAAACAGATCGAACTCATGCAATAATAACGTATATTGTTAAATGAAATTGTACTATAATTAAAATGACAGTTTATTGATGCTATAATGAAACTAGTGTGCGTGGAAAATAAAACTAAAAAATAGAACAATATAATGTCAAATAAAATAGATATATATGTAATTAAAATGATACGACGTGATTTTACTTTATGATCCATGTTGCTACGTGAATATTCATGATGCACAGGAACACCATTATATTCTGGGTTTGCAGTTTGCACAGATCCAAAAGCTAAAACAAATAATAGATCAATATATTATTACACACATGATCGGCGCATGCATTGTGTAATAATACACCATTATATTCTGGGTTTACACAGATCCGATCCAAAAGCTAAAAACAAATAATAGATCAATATATTATTACAAACATGATCGGCGCATTAGCGGTGGTCATTTATTTTGCGATGAATATATTAATACGCATAGAGCGCGCATAGGAACGGCAATGCAATTTTACGTATAAATAAGTTGCAGATCGAATGAAGAGTTTCATACATATATACTCAATAGCTATATACATACCTTCTTCAATTCTCTCCATCTCAATTTAAATCTAATTTTGAATTCTCTCATCTCATCTCATCTCATCTCCAATGGAAGATGCTAATATTGAACTGGTTTTTGTTCCAGCCCCTTCAATAGGTCACTTTGTTTCTGCAGTGGGAACCGCGAAGCTCCTCCTGCAAAGACGACCTCAGCTCTCCATCACTGTATTGATCATGAAAATGCCTCTCTCTCCCGATGCCAAGATTAATTCTTACATCGATTCTTTGATTGCCGATGAGAAGCATGATATGAACCCTAGATTGAAGCTCATACTACTGCCTGAGAACCTGGATGCTTTGAAGGGCCACACCGACCGGGTTTCATTCTTCCATGCCTTCCTCGATTCTCAGAAGACTAGAGTCAGAGACTACTGCGTTAATGAATTCCACAAGTCTTCTTCGGCTAGGCGTCTAGCGGGATTTGTTGTGGACGTTTTCTGTACCGATTTGATAATGGATGTGGGTGACGAGTTTGGGGTTCCCACTTACGTGTTCTACGCTCTGGGTGCTGCTATGCTCGGCCTTCACCTCCATTTCCGCAGCCTCACAGATGACCATGGTATAGATGCCTCCGCCTTTAAGGATTCCGACCCTCATCTCAATATCCCTACATATTTCAAACCTTTTCCGGTCAAATTACTCCCCAACCTTCCCTTCTTTGACTTGAGCACACGAATCCGAGAGGCCAAAGGCATCATCGTCAACACTTTCTTTGACCTAGAGCCGCATGCCATTGAATCTCTCTCCAACCACAACAGCTTCCCACCTGTCTACCCTGTGGGACCCATATTAAACTTAAACACCCCTCATAAGAAGAAGAAGAAGAATAATCAAGAATCGGAGGAGAAGCAAATCTTCAAATGGTTGGATGACCAACCAGCTTCATCAGTTGTATTCCTTTGCTTTGGAAGCGGAGGTACTTTTCCCGAGCCTCAAGTGAAAGAGATAGCATATGCACTTGAACGTAGCGGCCAGCGGTTCTTATGGGCCTTGAGGAAGCCACCCTGTCAAGGTTCAGTACTCCCCACCGAGTATAGCAATCCGGAGGAAGTCCTGCCAAAAGGATTCTTGGAAAGAACTAAAAGCATCGGAAAAATTATAGGATGGGCACCACAAAGTGCAGTTCTAGCTCACCCTGCTGTTGGGGGTTTCGTATCTCATTGTGGATGGAATTCAACTTTGGAGAGTGTTTGGTGTGGAGTTCCGATTGCAACTTGGCCAATGTCGGTAGATCAACAAGCAAATGCGTTCCAATTGGTGAGAGAGATAGGAACCGCAGTGGACATTAAGATGGATTACAGAGTAGATTCAAGAGATCCGAAGATTAATAGTCCAATAGTTCCTGAAATTGTGAGTGCAAAAGAGATAGAAATTAGAATCACAAGTCTTATGAATCAGTACTCTACTCCCACTTCTGTAAGGACAAAGGCTAAAGAAGTTCAAGAAAAAAGTAGGAAGGCACTAGAGGAGGGTGGCTCATCCTTTAATTTTGTTGAAAGTTTTTTTGAAAATGTCATGAACAATCTTAAATAAGTGAAGAATGGGACGAAATAATGGTACTCTCTAATAATTTAGTATTAGAGTGGTAACACGTAATAAATGAATCTATCCATGCAAGTTTCATAATTTAATTACTATATCATTAGCCTTTTATAAAATTACAGTTTCAATCTTACTAGCATGCATGCTTCTAATAACGTGAGTTTAGTAACGGTTTGGATCATGTCTTGCTTCTAACTACTAAGTACTAACTAGGAGTTATTTGTGTACCGTGAGTGGTATTATAATATAATTATAATGTGTTTCTTGATTTTGCAAAAGATTCAATAATTCTATGTTTATGTGTCAACCATTGTAATTTGCACCCTAGAAAATTTAAATAAAGGGAATGGTTTTGGGATAGCACATCTAAATCCATTAGAACAATACAACAACCCAAGTACGAAGTATCCAAGTCTATTCAAATTATGAAATATATTGAATGTTCATTTTTAATGTGTTTGGTTGTCTAACACATATTTATATGTTTGATGGCTTAACCATGCCTGTTCATAGGCTGCTTAATCAAAGATAAAGAATTATGATCTATAAGTATCAGTTTTACGTTGAAGCTTGAAATCAAGAATTTGGGTCGAAGTTAGAGAGAAACTTCATTTGGAGAAAAATACAAATCTGAATTCGAAAGGTATGTAGGTTCGATGATGTCCAGGAATGGTGCAAATTAAAACAACTGAAATAGTTAGAGGCGAAAATGTTTTTTTACAATCAGCAATTGGCTTTCAATTGCTTTCCAATTTCTTCGAATTTCGTAAGATTTGCTCAACTTCAATAATGATTGGAGGGTTGGTACATAATTTCACCGTTACGTTGAGATTGTATTTATTTTTTTTATTTATAAATTTATCTCATAATATTCATATCTTGATATGACATTACGTACTTAGAGCATAAGTCAAGGTTCAAAACTCATCCCTACCACCACGTTTGAAATGAGTGAGCATTTAAAGTCACATCTGCACCACCATGGGTAAATACCTACCAATTTTTATTCTAATAAATAAATTTAAATGTACATTAATAAGATGAAAACTAAATAAACAATAAATTAAAACTCAAATTGCATAAGATTGTGTAAACTAAATCTATGAGAGAAATTTGTGTTCACATGATAATTCATTTTAATAATTTGATACATAAACTTCCTAAAATTCTTGAACTTATAATTTTTTTTTAGCTTCCATCCGGCAATCCAGTTTTGATGACCTGACGTCCGGTTAAGCTAACGTGGTTGGCAAAATAATTTTTTTGACATGACATCCAACAAAATAATATTTTGCTTCAATCCATCGAAAAGTCTGAAAAGCGAATTTTTTCACTTTTCGGTGATGTGGCATCACTCCAATTATACTTTAGGTGACTAAAACAAAACCTTCCATTACAAAAACAACTTCCATTCCAAATGCATCATTATTATTTTGTTCTCTAGTAGATGAAATTGGTCTTTCCAAACAAAAAGGAACCACACTCGTACTCCCCATGAAAAGATTTCAAACACATTTACTAAATGGGTCATTCCAAAAATTACACTAATGTAAAAATAATATACATATTCATCACACCTTCCATCTTTGACATACAACCAAAAAATTTCTTCCCAAAATTGCGAGTTGTGTATATTGAGGCTTTCAATCCACAATGACAGTACATCTCAGTCTCATACTCCAAGTTGTTTCGCGCGCTTGATGAAGCCAAAGATGAAGACATTTCAAATTAAACCAAGAAGCTGAGTGGGATATATACGATTTTGAGAAGACGAAGCGGCTGAAGAAAGAAGTCGAAGATGAATAACATACTAATAGGGTTATGCGTTTGCTTGGTTTTAATTCATAGCCTTAATAGATTCCATTCCAACAAGAACCTTTTTTAATTAAATTTTCATGTCAGCTTAATATGGATTGACAACCTGATGGAACCTGGAAAAATGGTAATTATGATAAATTTAGGAAGTTTATGTATCAAATTAGCTCTTGTTTTAGACCAATGCATGGTTAATTGAGCACTTGTGAGAAGTAAATGGATCTATTTAATCATTTTGATTTTTATATTTTGATTTAAAAGTATTTCATTTTTCATTAAAAGTATTACATTATTCGTCATAAGTATTACGCATGCATTTTGTCATAAGTATCACTAATATAATCCGTTCGTCAAAATTACTTATACAATCGTTAACTACTGCTAATTCAACCACTAACTACTAAGTTTTGGCTTGAAAGCAAGAAACACCTAATTGTTATTCACTGGGCCATGGTTCACACATCGCTATGTGGACCATGGTATAATGCGATTGTCAAATGAAATTGTAATAAGAGTTAATTCCAGCAATAGTCCTCCGATTATATTGATTTTTCCAAAATTAGTCTCCGACTCTTAATTTGGACAATTTAGGTCCATTGACTTTCAAATTCTTTCCAATGTTGGTCCTTTCGTCAAAATTTGGTTAAGTTGAGCTCAAATGAAGGTGTAAAATTATCCGTTCACCTGTTTAGTTTATTATTACTCGTATTTCTCCTATCCTATACGCTGTATATATGAATATAATCTCAGTTGAAGTCTCAATCGAAGCCATATAATTTCAGTCGAAGAGACGACTGAGATTATATTCATATATATATATATATATATATATATATATATATATATATATATATATATATATATATATATATATATATATAGGACAAGAGAAATACGAGTAATAATACACTATATAGTTGAACAGACAATTTTACCCCTTCATTTGACCTCAACTTAACCAAAATTTGACGAAAAAACCAACATTGGAAAGAATTTGAAAGTCAAGGGATCTAAATTGTCCAAATTAAAAGTGGGGGACTAATTTTGAAAAATCAACATAGTTGAAGGACCATTGCTGGAATTAACGCTTGTAATAAAGTTAAAATGATATTTTAGTGTTGTTAAAATTAAACTAGTGTGTGTAGAAAATGAAACAAAAAATAGAGCTCATGTACTAACGTATAATGTCAAATGAAATTGTAGTAGAATTAAAATGATATTTTAGTGTTGCTATAATGAAACTAGTATGTATGAAAAATGAAACCAAAAAATAGATCGAACTCATTCAATAATAACATATATTGTTAAATGAAAATTGTACTATAATTAAAATAATACTTTAGTATTGATATAATAAAACCAGTGTGTGTGAAAAATGAAACTAAAAAATAAAATAATATTGTAAAACGATATTAATATACATGTAATTAAAATGATACAATGTGGTTTAGTTTTACTTTATAGTCCACGACAATACTACATGAACCATGATGCACAGTAAAACTTTCCAGAAACACCATTATATTCTGGGTTTGCAGTTTGCACAGATCCAAAAGCTAAAACAAATAATAGATCAATATATTATTACACACATGATCGGCGCATTGTGTAATAATAAATGAAAAATAGCGATGAATATATTAATACGCATACGTTTCACACATACAACATAGGTACGGCAATGCAATTTTACGTATAAATAAGTTGCAGAATGAAGATCAGAGTTTCATGGTAGGTCTACATACTTATATTCGCAATAGCTATATACATACCTTCTTCAATTCTCTCCATCTCAATTCAAATATAATTTTGAATTCTCTCATCTCATCTCCAATGGAAGATGCTAATATTGAACTGGTTTTCGTTCCAGCCCCAGCAATGGGTCACCTTGTTCCTGCAGTGGGAACCGCGAAGCTCCTCCTGCAAAGACTACCACAGCTCTCCATCACTGTCTTGATCATGAAAATGCCTCTCTCTCCCGATGCCAAGATTAATTCTTACATCGATTCTTTGATTGCCGATGAGAAGCAGGATATGAACCCTAGATTGAAGCTCATACTACTGCCTGAGAACCTGGATGCTTTGAAGGGCCACACCGACCGGGTTTCATTCTTCCATGCCTTCCTCGATTCTCAGAAGACTAGAGTCAGAGACTACTGCGTTAATGAATTCCACAAGTCTTCTTCGGCTAGGCGGCTAGCGGGATTTGTTGTGGACGTTTTCTGTACCGATTTGATAATGGATGTGGGTGAGGAGTTTGGGGTTCCCACTTACGTGTTCTACGCTTCGGGTGCTGCTTTGCTCGGCCTTCACCTCCATTTCCAGAGCCTCAAAGATGGCCATGGTATAGATGCCTCCGCCTTTAAGGATTCCGACCCTGATCTCAATATCCCTACATATTTCAATCCTTTTCCGGTCAAATTACTGCCCAACCTCCCCTTCTTTGACTTGAGCACACGAATCCGAGAGGCTAAAGGCGTCATTGTCAACACTTTCTTTGACCTAGAGCCCCATGCAATTGAATCTCTCTTCAATGGCAAGAGATTCCCACCGGTCTATCCGGTGGGGCCCATATTAAACCTAAACCCCCCTCATCAGAAGAAGAATAATACTCGAGAATCGGAGGAGAAGCAAATCTTGGAATGGTTAGATGACCAACCGGCTTCATCAGTTGTATTCCTTTGCTTTGGAAGCGGTGGCACTTTTTCCGAGTCTCAAGTGAAAGAGATAGCATATGCACTTGAACGTAGCGGCCAAATGTTCTTATGGGCCTTGAGGAAGCCACCCTGTCCAGGTTCTGTACTACCCACCGAGTATAGCAATCCGGAGGAGGTCCTGCCAAAAGGATTCTTGGAAAGAACTAAAAGCATCGGAAAAATTATAGGATGGGCACCACAAAGTGCAGTTCTAGCTCACCCCGCTGTGGGGGGTTTCGTATCTCATTGTGGATGGAATTCAACTTTGGAGAGTATTTGGTTTGGAGTTCCGATTGCAACTTGGCCAATGTCTGTAGATCAACAAGCAAATGCGTTCCAATTGGTGAGAGAGATAGGAACCGCTGTGGACATTAAGATGGATTACAGAGTAGATTCAAGAGATCCGAAGATTAATAGTCCAATAGTGCCTGAAATTGTGAATGCAAAAGAGATAGAAATTGGAATCACAAGTCTTATGGATCACTATTCTACCCCCAATTCTGTAAGGACAAAAGCTAAAGAAGTTCAAGAAAAAAGTAGGAAGGTACTAGAGGAGGGTGGCTCATCTTTTAATTTTGTTGAAACTTTTTTTAAAAATGTCATGAACAATCTCAAATAAGTGAAGTGTATGTGATGAAATAATGGTACTCTCTATTAATTTAGTATTAGAGTGGTAACTCGTAATAAATGAATCCATGCAAGTTTCATAGTTTACTATCAATCTATCATTAGCCTTTTATAAATTAAAATTAAAGTTTCAATTTTACTAGCATGCATGCCTCTAATAACTTGAGTTTTCAGTTTGGATCATGTCATTATAGGAATCTCAAATGAAAAAAAAATAAATTATATTTTAAGATAAGTGATTGTCAAAAACTCAATTGATATGACAATGTGACAACAAAACATATTTATACATTAAATCTGACAAAAATAATATTTGAGAACTAAATGCAATAAGTGCGAGGACCAAAACTAGCAATAGCTGATTTAGTTTTGAGATTTTTTTTTTTTAAAACAAATTTTTGGGCATTGGCTTTCGTCTACTATTTCTTATGCACGTGCTAAGCGCGTGACTTGTGATTTACGTCATGGCGTCAAAAACAGCTCAAGTTCGTTATTTTTAGAATCCCAAGTTCAGAACGAGACCGCACCCCGTAACAGCCGCTCTACCTTCCAATCTGCTTCCCGCATTCTCATTTTGTTAATTTATTTTTCCAAAAACCCTAATTCCTTTATCCCCTCTCTAATCCTTCATCAATTTCATGCATTTTCTTAATTCCCACACGCCCAGAATATCATGCTTATGTAAACCTGAACTTTATCCAGTTTTACAATGTGGCTTGATATAGGGAATTAAGGAAAATATAGTATGCTAATTCTAAGGTATTCTTTATCTTTTAATTTAAAACATTTCCTTCCCTGTTCTGTTTTTGAACATTTCAGGGTTTTTTTGGGTGTGTTCATTGCGATTTGCAGTAAATTTCCTATTTTACCTAATTTCCTTATTTATTTTGGAAATTTTAAAGATTTTTTTCGGTGGGGTTTTCGTTTCTATAGGTTGTGTGAGGGAGAAGATTGTTGCCGGAGTCGCTTCCGGCAAGATCGATCGACAATAAGCAGCATCTTTTGTGGGTAGAGAATGGTTCAATCCAAATGGCTTTCTTTTGATAAAGTAAGTTAAAAAAATTTTCCCCTAATTTGTATTTGTTATAGGTTTTAATTTGAATTTTCTGGTTATTGTTAATAGAAAAAGCCTATAAAATGCCATTGGTGATTCCTTGCTCATAAATATGAATGTTTTATTATGATTAAATTCAATAGGAATAAGCCAATAATCAATGGAAAAGAATGAGGTAAAAAGGTTGAAGATAGTTGAGAGTTCTTTGTGAATAGGTGTGAACAAATAGAGTTAAGCACTGAATTTGAACAACTTGCTTATCCCTTAATGAGTTAATATTTTAGATTTGAAGATGTGATGAGCAATTTTGTGTTGCAGTAGCTCCTTTCTGTGTTTATTAAGCAGTAATGGGCCATGGAAGTGCGCTTCAATCTTCGAAACCTCCCCTTTCATCCTCATTGTCGGGAAGTTCTTCACATGACTGCTCCCAATTGTATCCAAAAGCAACAGCGATCTCTTTTTCATTTTATGAAGCTGCTGGGAATGACAGTAATGATATGAATGGAAAAGTTTTGAATGCATCTACGAGTTCTGCCCCCAAGGTTTCAGATGTTACTGGTGAATCTACGGTTCAAAACTGGTCTCCTCCCATTCAAGTCATGGAAAAACCAGGAGATTTTAATTTCAATAGAATTTCCTCAACGAGTGATCCCCCTACAAGAGACTCGTTTTCATTTGGAACTTGGAGTCACAATAAAGGTACTAATGGAACCCATTCCAAATTGGAAGGAGTCCTGAATGATGCCTGTGCCTCTAAGACTTCAGATGTCACTCATGAATCTGAGCTGCAAAATGAGTCACCTACCATTCAAATCATGGAAATGCCAGGAGATTTTGAGACCAATGAAAACCCCTCCTCAATTTCCATGAGCAAGTCAACAGCTTGGAGTAATACTTCCAATGGATCATTATTCAGTATTGATATTGGACCCCATAGCATTGATATTGGACCCCATAGCATTGATATTGGACCCCATAGCTTTTCCACTGATGTAATTCCAATGACGGATGGAGATTCCTACAAGTCAGGGGAACTTGATACACACGAAGACCTTGTGAGATATAGGCAGATGCCCTTGGCTCCAAAAGGAGCAGAATATAACGAAGAGACCCCAGCTAATAGGGAAGGAGCAGGAAACACTCCAAGAATCACAAGTATTTCAGTAGGACCAATTAAAAATGGGGCCAACCAACATGCGGTACCATTAAGAACAGGTGCAAATGCTCCTAGTCATCTTGTTGGAACCAGAACTTCTAACAAGTCTGTTGATCTTCAAATGTGAGTGACGTTCCTTGCTCTTCTTGATGTGTGTGGACTGTTGTCTCTTAAATTTATCATGAGTAGTTTATTCCAATTATTGCATCATATACAGGGTTAATACTATATGTAAATTGTTGTGCATGTAGATACACACATTTAGAGGGAAAATTATACACACACAAATAGTGGGTTAATGTGATTTCCATTAATTTCCTCAAACATCATTTTGTATGGATAAGAAAAGAGAACTCTATGTAATTCAGGACAAAGAAGTCTGAACCAACAGGGCGTAAATGCTGTTGTGCTGGTTTTACCTGTGACTCTTGTTTCTGTTCAAGTCCAAGCCAGTGCATTATTAGCTCAGGTGCATGGTTAAGAGGTCGAAGTTGTTGCTGCAAGTGGTTCAGCGGGCTATCTTTCTCTTGTGAGTGTCTACGTTGCTTCTGTAAACAGCCAAAGTGTAAATGGTGCTGCAGTGGATGGCCCTCCTTAAACTGCTGCTGCTTCTGCAAGTCAATAACCTGTCCGTGCTCCTACTTTAAGTGTCCAAGCTGGAAAATTTGTCACTTTCGCTGCTCGTTCTGCTGCGGTTGGAACTGTTTTGCGAAGAACTCAAGTATTGATAAGTACGCCCCCTCTCACCCGCTTCCTATTGTAACACGCTGCTAATTTACTTGCTTGATATGGTCACATTTGGTTCTTTGATTGGATGTCTGTACCACATGCATAGTAAAACCACCTGCCAATTATGCTCAGATCATCTCATTAAACAATGTTTTGTTGTGGTTTGCAGTCTGGCAAAAGATGGAGGGAGGATCACCCGAGTAGCAGCATAATTCTTCAAAGAAGGCTTCAAATGACACCAACTCTACGCAGTGGGGTTTTCTTGTCACTCGTGTATATATATTTATAGGAAAATTTTGAAGTGTTGGTTGGCACCTATGATTCTTAGGTCTGGTACTATTGCAAAGTGAATGGTGAAAACTTTGTGCCGGGTACAAAGTCAACATTGTCTTCACACTTTTTTATTTTGATTTTGTACAAGAAACATGGTGTTGATAGACACGGTAGCATTTCCGTATATTATGTTCTTCAAAGAAAAGTTGTCTAATTAATTCCCCTTTTATTTTTAAAATAATCAAATACTAAGTCTCACCAAAATAATAATAATAATAACAACAACAACGTGGTCAAGCGGCATAGTTGTGGCCCTCTCAAGTGAGAGGTCACATGTTTTATTTTCAACAATTTTGTTGACGAATGACCAAGAATGGTCATGCCACAATAATACTAAAACTAAATGTGGATGTTTTGATAATAACAAAAAAAGACTAATAAATAAATATATTTGACCAAACAATAAAATTTGGAAACATGCTCCGTAGGTTGGTCAAAAGACTTTATATCAAAATAAGCCATTTGAAATCTACCATCTTAATAAAAAGCTACAGAAAGAAAAAAATATTGGTGGTAATTATTTACTCAAATCAATGGTTTATATTATATCTATTTAAATATTTTAAAATGATTTTTCAATCTTACCCTTAATTATTATTAACTTTTTCGCCTAAATAGCCATAACTCCGTTCGGCTTCTTTAATTTCTTATCTTACATTAACAAGGTTTGTTGGGTCCCGCCTTAGGCCTCCCAAATTTCTAAAAGCAAATACCAATTTTGGTCCCACGACTATTAGCAAAATGACAATTTTGGTCCACATGTTTAATTTCTACCAATTTTGGTCCCACGACTATTGTTTTAGTACCAATTTTCATCCACGACTACTTATTTAGTGCCAAAATTCATCGCTCCAGTCACCCGTCCGTTTAAAACGTGAAAAAAATCTAAAATTGTTAATGGTATTTTCGTCATTTTCATCTTAATATCCCAATTTGAACATGAATAAATGGATTTAAGTCCTAGGATCGATCAAAATTCGCCGTTTTCCTCCTCATCTTACCTTAATTTGAGGAGGAGAACTATGAATTCTGATCGATCTTATGGCTTAAATCTCTTTATTCATGCTCAAATTGAGATATCGAGTTGAAAAAGGACAAAAGTATCGTTAAAAATTTTAGATTTTGACATGTTTTAAACGGATGGGTGGCCGACGTGATGAATTTTGGCACTAAAACAGTAGTCGTGGGACCAAAATTGGTACTAAAACAATAGTCGTTGGACCAAAATTGGTAGGAATTAAACATGTGGACCAAAATTGTTATTTTGCTAATAGTCGTGGGACCAAAATTGGTATTTGCTCAATTTTGAATTTAATAAATGCTTACTAAATAATTTGAATAGTTTAAACATACATTAATGCATTTGTAATTTGTTAAACACAACAATAACTAATCAAATACAAAAAAATATTATAAATAATCAAATACATAATGTATAATCCTCAAACCAATAAAAAATTATTTATACAATATATTAATTACTAATACACTTTTTAAATATAAATAAATAACTAAATATATATGCACTAATATACAAACACTAGGTTGGCCATCGAGTCCATCACACTAGAATTCACCAATTTAATAAATTATAAAACTTAAGAGTCTGCCTCATTCTATTTGTAGAACAAGGATTAACAAACCCATTTTTGATGACTTTATTGTTTATGTGTTCTAAGCTTATATAGAACAATTCAACAATCTCTCTTGATTTACAGGGTAAACACAATTAAGATTACGTTTTGTACAAGTCATACTTAGGGTTTAAGAATGAATAAATGTCTAAATATAACATCTAAGGGTCCTTAGCTCAGTGGTAGAGCATTTGACTGCAGATCAAGAGGTCACTGGTTCGAACCCGGTAGGGCCCTTTTTTTGTTCCTAATTTTGCCAGTTGCTTACATCTCTAGTGGGCTGTAAAGGCTGAAGCCATGAATGCATAAGAAATCCAATATTATCATTAACTAAAACTTTCAAATAAAAAAGGAATGGACTTTTGCATGCTTTGTAAACTAAAAATCTCATATTCCTAATCTGCAAACAACCTTTCTTGTTACAAGAGGAAACTAAAAGCTGCAGTTAACTTTATGCCCCCCCTTCTATGACACAGGCATTTGCTTATTGAAGTTCTGATTTAGTAACTATCCATTTATTGATCAATTCTGCTACTGAATACTTAACATAAATCACTAGACAAAATTTGATAAATTTAAAACATTTACATAAAATAAAATAAAATAATTTTATTACCAGATTTCTTACCGTATCATTTAAAAAAAAAAAAAAACAATGTAGCCAAGAATATAATTAAAAACAAGGAAAATAAATATTAACTAATCAATTAAATTAAATATAATAATTAATATTATGAAGTGTGGTTAGAGAGATTATGAAATTAGCTAATATAGAAATCCTCCACAATCTTATTGGGAGGGGAATGGAAGCTCTAAGGGGTTGAGAGATTTCACTTTTGAGGATGATTGGGTGGGCTAATACATAAATAAATTTCTATTTCCATTTTATTTATCGTAATTATAAATTATAAATATGTTCAGTATATTTTAAGGATATTTTACAGTCAAATAGTCAATAATAGGAAAATGCTATTTTCCTTTTTAAAAAAGAAAGATTTTGAACTTTCCTTTCAAGATCGTGAGAGTATGAACTTAAAAAGTTTCTTATGAAGTAGAATTGCGGCATCCACAGTCCACGCCACCTTAGTAGATAATTATGGAGTCCAATTGACTTTTGATTTCACACCCACATGCCACGCGACTCGCTGAAAGCAGCTTAATTTCACCATTTTTCCTTATTTCCTTCCAAAGTTTACATACTCTATTCTCTGACTGAAGGAAGGTCAGTCGTCTCTTTTGCTCTGTAATGGCTTTGTTACCCATTTGCTGGATTTATGTTAGTTTTCTTTATTGATTTGCTAACTCGGAATCGAGATTCTTTGGTTTTTGAAGTCAGTTGCTGAATTTCAATTGATTTTCTTTCTTGATTGAATGCTAACCCAGATTGGATTCTGCTTTTTCTTCAATCCCAAAATGAAGTTTTGAATTTGAGCTACTTCATACTTGAAACACCCAATGCTGAAAATGAAAAATCAAGACTGTAATGTGATTATGTGCCATCTTTCAGTTTTCATAGTCTTCAGCTCAGCAGTGTAATGACTTGTATGCCACTAATACAGTGTAGTATATTGTAATATTTTCCTTATTTCACCTGCAAATTCTACTGCCCCTCTACTCTTACATCATTGGTGGGAGGTTTCTGATGCTGACATTTTCATTTGGTTGTTGTGTGGAATCCTAATTTGAATATTAAAAGCTATTGAATGATATTCACAGTTATAAGTTAATAATAGTATTGGGCTGACTTACAGGATATTTTGCCCTTTATGCATATAAGCATATTAGGAAATTATCTGAACTGGAGTTTTTTGTGGGATGTTTTCCATCTCATTGGTCCTTGTTGTTCCAATTGATATCAGATCAAAGGATGGATGCACTTAGAGTTTTCATGGTCTTGCTACCGATTTTATTGGCTCTGCTTTCCCTTGAAGGAGTAACATCTCACGGGGTGCAGCCACTGGCAAGGATTGCAGTTCATGATGCAGTGGTTGCTTTGGAAGCTCAAGCTTTTATTAAAGTTACTCCTTCTCTGCTCGGGTCGAATGTATGCTTCAACTTCCATGCACTGCTTTAATTCTTTCTTCTAAGATACATATGAAATGACTATGAGTGTCTAATTGGCACCTATTCAGTACAAATTGTATTAGTCTGTGGTCTAGAATTTTTTCTCAGGAAATGTTTTCTGGTGTTGAAAAATGATAGTGAAGATTTCATTCTTGATTTACCAATGTCATTTATATATCCAGGGTGAAAACAATGAATGGGTGACTGTGGAGTATGGCATGCCAAATCCATCAGGTGATGACTGGATTGGAGTATTTTCCCCTGGAAATTTCAGGTAATGAATTGATGTACATTTTACAATTTTAAAGCTCTAACTCAGAGTTTTGAACAGCAATATATAATTTATATGCGCTTTTAGTTTTTATAAAGATTGTTCACTGTGAGCTAATGTTATGCACTTCTATGAAATATCCTCAGTGCATCAACCTGCCTTGCTGAAAATCGAATGGCAAGTCCACCTTTGTTGTGTACAGCACCTATTAAGGTTTGTGCTTTTCTTTTCCAATAAAATAGTGCTCAACTTCTTTGAAGCTTTTGTGTCTTTAAATTCTTTGCATCATGCAAGGTCTAGCTGAGGAAAATATGCACAACCTTACCTCATATTACCGAGAGGTTTATTATCGGGATTGAATTTATGACACTCTAATGGTCAATGTGGGAGATTTTGGCTCTTATATCCAGCCCAAACTTCTTCCTTTTATCTAATTACCTCTACTAAAAAGACTAAACACCTTTTAAAATTTTTATGCAGTATCAATTTGCAAATTACTCCAACTCCAAGTACAAAGAAACCGGAAAAGGATCATTGAAGCTTCAATTGATCAACCAAAGATCAGACTTCTCTTTTGCCCTGTTTTCTGGTGGATTATCAAAAGTATGTGTGGTAACCTGATTCTTAGTTATGACTGGTTACTTGTTACTCATAATTCTTCCCCATACACTCATTCTTATACCATAACTTTGGTGCCTTGATCAACAGCCAAAGCTTGTGGCAGTGTCAAACACAGTTTCCTTTGAAAATCCTAATGGACCATTATACCCAAGATTAGCCCAGGGGAAGACATGGGATGAAGTAAGTATATTTACAATGAAACTGATTTGTCTGTACCATCATCTGGTTCCTGTGCCCATGTAATAACATAATAAGTTGAAAGATTCAAATCATTAAAAATTTGTTACTAGATGACTGTGACTTGGACTAGTGGATATGGGATCAATGAAGCGGAGCCATTTGTGAAGTGGGGTCCACGAGGAGGAAAACAGAGCCGCTCTCCAGCAGGGACCCTGACTTTTGACCGAAGTAGCATGTGTGGTAAGTTGTGTTAATGTTTGCAAGTGTGGAGTAGAGCTTCATGAATGCTATAATACTTTGTATAACACACTTATAATACTTACCCAATTTGTATAACACACTTATAATACTTACCCAATTTTTGTGAATTCAAATGTGTAGGTGCACCGGCAAGAACAGTTGGATGGCGTGATCCTGGATTCATTCATACAGGTTTCCTCAAGGAATTGTGGCCCAACTCATTGTAGGTTTTATTGTTTCTTCCATTTCTGTAGAAGGATTGCATAATAGGAAGCATTTAAAAAAAATTGGTGATGATGCTTCAGAAATCTTGCCTTTAATAGTTTAATCTCAAAGTAAAACAGTAGTTGTTTTCTCTGTTTTATTCATTACAGGCAAAGAATTAATAACAGAACAATCCAATATTTTCACTTTTTCCCTATACAAGTCAAATTTAGCATTGTAATATTTTGTGTTCACTTTTTAGTACAGATATTTAGCTCGTGTTCCATTTCGTTATTTTACAGGTATACCTACAAGTTGGGGCATAAGTTTCTAAATGGCACATATATATGGAGTCAGAGTTACCAATTCAAGTCTTCTCCTTACCCTGGTCAAAACTCTGTACAACGTGTAATCATTTTTGGCGACATGGGAAAGGTTTGGACTTTACATAACAGAACTAGAAAAAGCTGTGTCTATGTTCATTTCAAATTTTTGATTCACTTGGAGTTCTGCCCTTGTCTACCTTATAGAAGTGCTTGGTAAAATCACATCCAAATAACTAAATTATATGCATTTAACTAAGTATACATTTGTAGTATATGGTACAGATTTCTTTATATGATTATTGGGATTATAGATAGAATATACTTTAAACATATTTGGCAAAGATAATACATTATGGATTTATTAACACTTTTGTAGCTTTTGTTAAGCCAAAAATCTGATTCTTATGGAGTTATAGACTAATCATAATCCATGACTCCATGTCATAAGCTTTTACTAGAATGGGGCTAATATCAAGAGTTTTACTAGGTGTGAGGTTTTTGTTTTGGACTTGTGAAGGTCATATGTCTACATAGTCACGTAGATGATACAATAATGTGCTTCCACTTGTCAACCCACAGGATGAAGCTGATGGCTCCAGTGAATATAACGACTTTCAACCTGGTTCCCTTAATACCACCAAGCAGTTGATAGATGATCTAAAAAACATTGATATAGTCTTTCACATTGGAGATATATGTTATGCCAATGGATATATCTCGCAGTGGGATCAATTTACATCACAGATAGAGCCAATTGCTTCACGTGTACCTTACATGATTGCGAGGTAAATGCAAGTCCATTGCAGAACTTGTTTGAGCACATTCTACCTTCCTGCCTTTAGTTATAACTAGTCATTTGTGTTTTGCAGTGGCAATCATGAGCGTGATTGGCCTGATACAGGTTCGTTCTATGGCAACATGGATTCAGGGGGTGAATGTGGTGTCTTGGCTCAAAATATGTTTTACGTTCCTGCAGAAAACAGGGAAAAGTTCTGGTATGACTGCCAAATGCTACTTATATTTAACTGTGACTTCATTTTTTCCCCGACTGTATATATATTCTTTTTGTGTAATTGCAGGTACTCTACCGACTATGGCATGTTCCGATTTTGCATTGCTGATACTGAACATGATTGGAGAGAGGGCACGGAGCAATACAAGTTCATTGAGCACTGTCTTGCATCTGTGGACCGACAGAAACAACCATGGCTCATTTTCCTTGCCCATCGTGTACTTGGTTACTCTTCTGGTGATTTCTACGCTGTTGAAGGATCATTTGGTGAGCCTATGGGAAGGGAAAGCCTTCAAAAGCTTTGGCAGAAGTATAAAGTTGATATCGCCATTTATGGTCACGTCCATAATTATGAAAGGACTTGTCCCATTTACCAGGTAACCCGAGAAGATTTGATGATAATATTCTACCAAACATCATCAACTTTCCAATTTAGCACTTATCCTGCATCTTTCTCTTCATTTATAAACATATTCAGGTGGGTGTTTCATTAAATGTTGTTTGGCATCAATTTATTAACATCTACGTCCCCTTTTTCTTTGTTGCAGAACATTTGTACGAATAAAGAGCAACGCTTCTACAAAGGCACCTTGAATGGGACTATACATGTTGTCGCTGGGGGAGGAGGTGCAGGCCTAGCAAATTTTGCCAACATATCAACTTCGTGGAGTCTTTTCAAAGACTATGACTATGGTTTCGTGAAATTAACAGCGTTCGATCATTCAAACCTGTTGTTCGAGTACAAGAAGAGCAGTGATGGTAAAGTGTACGACTCCTTCAGGATATCAAGGGATTATAGAGACATCTTGGCTTGCACTGTGGATAGCTGCCCAAGCACGACGCTAGCAACTTGATCAATGTAATCTCGATCTCTAGTTTGGTTTTCGCCGTTTGGACTGATAAATTCAGCTGCGATTTCTAGATTGTTACAGTACTTCTGCAGGGACACAAGCCAGCAAGAATGAATGGCTGCATAGGTAAAATCAGTATAAAATATGATGAATAATGGTGATAAAAAGGTCACTGATTGAGTGATTGCCTCTTTCAACACTTCCGTGTATTGATAATAAATCTGTGCCTGTATATGGGACAACCATATGGTGGATTTGTAATAAGGAAATCAAGTTTTTTTTTTTTCGGTACCATTTTGTGTGATTAATTCCAGTACTATGATCCTTTATATTTATTAGTTACTCATACAGTAGCAAAATTATAATTGGGAACTAAACATGATAAAGACCCGATCGATTTACCAAAAAAATAAAGTAAAAAATCATAATAAATAATCAAATACATAATGTATATTCCTTAAATCAACAAAAAGCTATTTATACAATGTACTAATTACTAATACACCTTTTAAATATAAATAAATAACTAAATATATACACTAATATACATACACTAGGTTGACCACCAGGCTCATCCTGCCAAAATCCATCAATTTGACAAGTTATAAAACTTAGAATCTGCCTCATTCTATTAATAAACCTATTTCGATGCCTCTATTATTTACGTGTTCTAAGTGTCTGTATAGCATTATAGCCGTCAATTTATAGGGTTAACGCAATTAGGATTATTTTTTGTACAAGTAATACATGCAAGAGGTCACTGGGTTGAATCCGGTAGGGCCCTTTTGATATTTCTGCTAAATTTTAGAGATATATATTAATGTTATGTTTCTATTTCTGCAAAGTTTAGATATTAATCTTTAAATTAAATTACAAAACCAAAAGACTCTGTGGCCCAATGGATAAGGCGCTGGTCTACGGAACCAGAGATTCTGGGTTCGATCCCCAGCAGAGTCGCTATACACACCTTTTTTATTACCCCATTAAAGTATGGGGTGCCACACTAAGCAAAGGATTCATAAACATGAATTCAGTCAATATTAAAGTATTTCTTTCTTTTAAAATTCAAAAGTAAAGCATCAAATTCATCACAAATCAACATTATTGCATTAGAATACACCACACAATAATTAAAAAAAAATGATAATTTTTTCCCCTTAGGAATGGGATGTTGATAAAAGCAAACTATATTAATCTTAGACAAAATCTGGAGTGGTTAATAAGCAAATTATACTAATCTTAGGCAAAATCTGGAGTGGTAAACCTGTTTGTGGCTGGTAGATGTAAGTTCTGGCCTTCTGGGTGGGTAGTCAGCATTTGGCAGGGCAAGACTTTTCTACAAATATCTTATTGCACTTCTCTAGCTTTTGTCCAAATCCAAATGCCTCAGGCAGGCACTGAGGTGGACTGTCTGGTTTAGCATGCACCATAAACCAGCTTTTCTGGAAATGGACTTCTTCTATATCATCATCTCAGGCCTTAGTAATCCACTCATCATCTGATAAAACTTTCTAAATATCAGCTTCATACACAGCTCTTATATGCTAACTCTTGCCCACTTTCTTGTGTAGATATCGCCACTGAAGCAGAGAACATCGTTGCAGAAAACCGAGGGGTGAAATTCGCCACGAATTGAGCAGTGTGGTGTTGTGGTTCTTCTCTTAATATCTCTGCCATGATATTTAGCGGTGTTGTACTTCTTCCGGGGCTCAGATTCTCATCTCTGCAAATCGGATTGTCTTTCTTGTCTATCGGGATAGATACAACGAAGCACAACTTTTCCCGCCCTCCTATTTCTACTTCTCCTTTTACTTCTATCTATCTTCCTTTCCTTTTCAGCTGAGGGTAGTGACGTTGGCACGAATTTAAGCCATCCAAGAGGCAGCAGCGCAGCGAGGAACTGGATTACTATCCCAACCGGCAGACTTGTGTAATTGCCAGATGTTATCCCTAGGAAAGAAGCCAACCCAATGCCTAGAAACCCACTGATTATTGATGAGAGACACAAAGCCGATGCCAAGAAAGACATGAGCGATCCTTCGCAGCCTGATGGAGCTGAACTTGCAATAAGCACGTAGAATGGCAAGAGCTTAAACGATGAAATGGTCTCTGCAATGCCCGAAAAGCAAAGAGCAAACACTTCGTTTGGAATTCCCAAGTTGATATTGAACTGCTTGATTAGTACGAGATCAAGAAGCAGAGAACCAGCATACAGAATCTGGATAATGCCACTCAGTTTTCTCATGGGAATATTCTTCCCAAACCGATGGTATAAAACAGTCATAGAGAGAAGCATTAATTGACCGGTCACTTTGGACAACCCAATAATTGAGGGGTCGAGATTAAGGGATTGTGTCTGATAGCAGAAGATGGAACCAGAAAGGACTGGCACTGCCAAAATGGATACAACGATCCATATAAGGGGACGGTAGATGCTTTCATCTCTAATGGCAACCATGAGATCAGAAAACTGCCTTTTTATACTTTCTGGGATTGATTTCCTTAAAACAGTATATTTCGAAGACTCAACCAAACCAAGTGATTCTTCCCTCATTGAGAGGGACATTGCTAATTGGACTGCAAGTAAAGCTGTAAAGGCTTGAAACATGGCACTAGGTTGTTGTGTTTTCATTAAGAAATATCCCCCGAGTAAGTTGGCTAGCATCCCACCAGCAGCTGAAGCCATGAATGCATAAGATTGAATCCCAGGCATTTCGTTTTTCTGACCATATTCTGCTACTAGAGCATCCTTGGCAACTTCTGTTATTGAAGCTCCGAGGTTGCTCAGAAGAACACATGCCATAAGAGCGGGAAGCGCTTCAGTTACAGAAGATATTAGCGCTAATTGACCCCAAGCCAAAACCTGGAGGAAAACTGATGAATGAATGAATATACCCGTCAGGATCTTTGAATCAAGCAAATCATCAAACAATCAAACCATGTCTAGACACTACGACAAAATGAAGCAAAGCATATTCCATAGCCTTAATAAAGCTAATTGCTCCAATTCCATTTTCAATTTTCTGAGTCTATTGATAATCTATTTCGCAACTTCCATGAGTAAAGAAAACCAATATTATCATTCCCTAAACCTTTCAAATAAAATGAATGAACTTTTGCTTGCTTTGTAAACTAAAAATCTCAAATTTCTAATCTGCAAATTAAAGAACCTTTCTTGTGACAAGAGGAAACTAAAATAACTTTTCTTATGATGACAGGAAACTAAAAGGTGCAGTTAACTTTATGCCCCTCTTCTATCACACAGGCATTTGTTTATTCAAGTTCTGATTATGAACAGAAATGCAATTAACTAAGGCCATGAAACAAATGCAAAGTTCATAATATCAATTTAAGCAAAGCATAAAATCAAGAAACCAATGAGAATTACCTAGCTAAGGGCTAAGGCAAACCAACATTTTCAAGAAAGCAGTACAATAATTTACCTCCAATGGATATGTAAGGCAATCTATGATCACCCCCAATATATAGAGCATCAGACAAGATTCCATAGAGAGGCTTGGCAACAAAAGGGAGGTTTCCAGAGTTCTGCACAAGCTGCAATGTAGAAGGGTGCATCTTCATCCCATGAGCCATGTGGAAGTTGAGAGCCAGCCATGGAAAAGCCCTGAACCCTTGAACCCAATACCCAAACCCACACAAAACCATCATCTGTTGTCTCCCCACTTGGGCACCCTTCTCCTCAACCACCCCTCTTTTCTTGGGCTTATCAGGAAGAAGAGAGCCTCCCCCTTCTTCATCTATTACGATTGGGTTTATGTTTATCAGCTGCTTATCAAACTTGGCCCTCCAATACTTGTCAATGGCACCCTTTAGGTACGAAGGATTCCCACTCTTGGCGCAAGAAATGAGCTTGGAATGCAATAAAGATTGAGTCTTTCTCCTGGTTTGGATTCTTGAACTGCCTATGATTTCTGGGTTTCCATTACATCTCAGGGCAGAAATCATGGTTTTAGCTTTTTAAGTTCAATTCAACATAAAAGTTAAGTTTGAAAGATGGACGATTAAGAAGCGAGAGAGGGATCTAGAAAAGCATAGGGAAGAGTGAGGGTTCTAGCTGATACCTCAGCGAGCAACTAAACGGGCAAACAGCCCATACCTTTCTTGGTAGATCTTAAGGGACCCAACCACTTACGTCAAAGTAGCACTGTCCCACACGCGCCAAATGTACGTCGCAGGTTGCTGGTCCAAAACGACACTGCAGAACTCCAGGCATATGAGGTGACAGATGACAAGACAAGAATCAAATTAACCTCTTGCACAGACCATTCTTTTTGTAATGTTCAATCTATTTGTGGGAGAAGCAAAGAACCACGCACGTTAGTAATCAGCGGTCGGAAGAATAATAATGTTTCGTTTGTGATTACTGACTCGTGACTTAATTTGGGCGGATAATCCAAGATTCCAAGTGTCAGGTAAGAATTACCGCAAAATTAATTATAAACTTAAACAAACATTAATGATTGTGCGAATGATCTTATAGTCTAGCGAAAATTTGATTCTTTGCGAAATTGACTAGTTTCTCTTTGCGTTTCAGTAGGAAAGAAGTGACTCTTTGTGTTTTAATAGGAAAGTAGTTATAAACAAATACAGTACTACATTGTAACAATTATATTTTATTAAGTGCAAGGATTTTACCTCCTCTATGCTTAACTATTGGTTGTTACCATTTGACTATCTTAATTACTCTTACTTTCTATACTTTATACTCTTTACTAAAGTGTCATGTTTTAATTGATTTAAATAAATTGAGGGTGCTAATGACGTTACGATACGAAGTAGTTCTCCTAAATAGAAGGTTGTACTCCACTACAATAAAGAAAGTAATTATGAATAAATATTACACTGTAACATATGAGTTAGTAGTACCATATTTGCTATCCAATAAAGAAAAACTAATTTTCCCACCTTATGCGTACCATATTTGTATATTTATACATTAAATTATTATATCACATTATCATATGAGGAGAAGAAGAAGAAGAAGAAGAAAAAAAAAAAAAGGTATATCATTTTCATTTGTTAACGCAAATTATGCTGTGGACCTGGGTCCAAAACTACGTCGTTTTTGTCTTTCTTTTCTTTTTTTTTTTAATTAAAAAAAAAAATTAGTAAACACATTGCTGAATTAGAGTTGTCAAAAAATGTGTGAATGTAGAGATTTCAAAGTGTGAATGTAGAGTATATAAATCGTGAATGTAGACTTATGATTGTGTGAATGTAGAGTTGCCCAGAAATGTGTGAATGTAGAGGTTTCAAATTGTGAATATGGAGTGTAGAAATCGTGAATGTAGAGTTATGCATGTGTGAATTTGTAATAGAGTTAAGAAGTTATAGCAACTTGTAGTCCTGTAATGTGTGAATGTGGAGTTTCAAGTTGTGAATGTGGAGCATATGACCTGTGAATATAGAGTTTTGAATGTGTGAATGTGGAGTTTACAAATTGTGAATGTAGAGTATAGTGTATGTGAATGTAGAGTATAGTTACTAAACATATAATCCTTTAATGTGTGAATGTGATGTTTACAAATTGTGAATGTAGAGTATAGTGTATGTGAATGTAGACCCAGGTCCACCTTGCAAGGTGGACCTGGGTCCACGGCATAACAACCCATTTGTTAATATGTGGGCTTTATTTTGTATTTAAAAAAAAAGGTTGTCAAAATTTAATTGGGCCTTTGGATTATTAATTGGATTTGGGCCTTATTGTTTAAATCACAGAGGATTAAAAGATGCAGGCTGGAACTAAAACCCGTTCCCTGGCGGGTGGACCCAAACGGCCCAACCCAACGCCTCGCATAACGTAAAAATCAATTCCCCATACGCCCCAACGTGGCTCTTGTAACGTCAACGGACCAATACAACTTGCCACGTGCCCATTAATATCGTCTTTTTTCCCTCGCTTAATCGCTTTCCTCAAACGCCGCTTCTTACTTTACGTGGACGTTAAAGCCGCCGTAGCATTATAAGGCGCCCAAAATATCCCCAACTTCTTTGTCTACACTGGAGAAGTTTCGGACACGTTACTTGTCCCTATCTCCCATGTGTCCCCTACCCATTGGTCTCGCGCCCTGATCTCCTTCCTCAAAACTAGTACAACTGACCCTATTACATTGTAGTATCTGTTCATCTATACTTTCAACAAAGAGACAATTTCGAGATCTCCACCACTGAGACTCGAACTCATGACCTCCCATATGAGGATGGCCACTACATGCCAATTGAGCACAAGGTGCTTGGCCAGTATATATATATGTTAAATTAGATTAGATTACTAAAATCATCTCAAGGATTTTTTGCTCAAAACTTTTCAGTTTATATAAGGTTAAAAGAAAGGAAAACTCAGTTTATTAAAGGTTGGGCAATATTTTTTTAGTCCCCTGAAATGGCGGGCTTTGAGGGATAGGCTTGGTGTGTCACGGGGGCTTGTAATTTTTTTAAAAACTTGTATTAATAATTATTAAAGTAATAAAATGCATAAACTTTATTAAAAAACATAGTACATTGTATATATTATTTGTAATATATGTATCAATATTAGTTATTAATGTGTTTTGATTCTTTAAAAAAAAAGTGTGTTTTGAATTACTAATGATCAGATTAAAGTGATAGTAATGATATTTGTGCAAGATTATCATTCTATTTTTCTTTTAGTACTATTGACTTTAATACAATGTAGTATTTTTTAATATACTTTTTCAATTTATTTGTGACATTATCATTCCACTTATTTAACATAATTATTCTTGCCTATTGAAATTTAAAAATAATAATAGTTTATAGTGTATGCTTACTTTTTTTTGTTTTTTCAATTATTTTTCTCTTTATATATGTACTTTTATATTAGTTTTGATTGTTTCACCATCTTTTTTATTCATTGCGTAATTTTCTATCTCGTATTATGTGTATGTGTAATTAATATATAACCTAAATATAATATCACATGTTTGGTTTTTATAGTTATATACTAACAAAATATGCTATGTATATGGTATATATTTATAACATATTTAGTCAAGTCTATTCAATTAGCTTAATTCTACTTTTGATATTAGTGATAGAGACAAATGTCAAATAGTTAATTGAAAGTAGTCAAAATAGTGCAATTAATTAAGTATTTTTAAAAAAATCTATTCGAACTCTAAAAGTAGAAAATAAAAAAGTGTATTTCGCTCATTTATCAAGTTAATAGCAAATAAAAGTTGAGTTAACAATAAATTAATAATAAGTATAATTTCACGTATATTTTTAAGAGTTAGCTCTATTTTTTCATTTGATATGATATTAGTTTAGTTCAAGGATTTTTAAAATGTTTTTTAAAAAATGCTAAGTGCCTCCACTTGTTGTATCCTTTTTTTTTTGTCCTGAATTTTGGTTGAAGAAATGATTTTCTTAATCACAAATTGTCTTCTTTCTTGCCAGATGAGGACAATGGTACAACCATGGACAAAGATAGCCAAACATAGTTTACCTTCGTCCCATGTACGGGGCAAGAAAGAAGACTATTAGATAGAGGTAGTATCTATATATATATATTCAACATGTCAAAGTCTTAGGCCATGTTTGGTATATTACAATGTAGTATATGTACTCCATGAAGCACGAACTCATCCTCTTTCACATGGGGGTGCAACCTGGTGTCACTAGACCACAAGGTCATTGGCATAAATTAGTTATTAGTTGAGCTGTTAACTGATTGTAGAAAAGTGTTTGTTAAATTAGTTATTAGTTGATAGTTGTTTTATTTGTTTGGTATAAATTTTCTCAAAAAAGCTAATTGAAAAGTTGTCTTGAGCAACTTTTTGAATTTTAGCATTTTAGAATTACAAAAAAACTGATTAACCAAACATTTATATTGATTTTTTAATAGCTAATAGTGATCAAATAAGTCAAAATTAGCTGTTAGATTAACTATTTACCAAACAGAGCCATAATCTTTTAAATAATTAATTAAATGATAAATTAGCACAATCTCTTTAAAAATATATGTGAAATCTAACTTAGGATTAATTTATCACAAACTTACATTGACTTATTATTTATCTACTAAATAAGTCAATTGCACTTTTTGAGGTTTGAATGACGTTTTTTATTTTATTTTATTTTAATCTAAGGAACCTTGACACTATTTTGAATACTTAGAACAACCTCAATAGTTATAGTTTTTTTGTCCAACAAGGAGATAGAGGGAGGGGGGAGGGGGGGGGGGGGTGCCCAGGCAATGTGTGCAATGCATGTGCTGTGAGAGTGTGCGGCATGCACTAGTGCTAGCAGAGGTTTTTTTTGAGAAGCATTGAACTTGTTCATTGTAGTTCCTCTCAGTTAAAACGAGTTTATGAGGGTCGAGTTCATCCATTTAACGAACCTCATTTTCTATATTTATAGACAATATATTTGTCCTAATTATCACATAAAGAGTTTATTTGACATTTTATTCCATTTGTGGATCTCTTCAATAAGTAAGTCAAAAGCATGGCAATCAAACTGGGTTAAGCCATGACTCTTGTTATTAGTAGTTTGATTTTTATTTTCTATTAGGAAAATCACTATTTTTGTCCCTCAACTATTTTTAAATTGTCAATGTAATCTCTAGTTTTTAATTTCAACTAATTTGATCATTGAATTGTTTAAGTTTTGTTAATTAAACTTTTCGAGAATAAGATTAATTAAATTAAAAATTATGGACTACATTGACAGATGAAAAACAATTAAAGGATTAAAATGATAATTTTTTTTTACTATTTGTATCCATTTTTTTTTTAAATAAATCAAACTGATATTTCACTCCAAACGCGTGTGATATACGCATAAGCGCGTTTTCGTCTGGAACCTTCACGGTTATCACGCTCAGCAGATCCTCACCGTCCCCTCACGTGAATTCAAGCGAATCCATACCGTCCCTCCCTAAAACTCTGCCACGTGTCTGATACTTACGTGGCACAATGATAACGGTCCATTACATTTATAATCCCACCCGAATATTCTCAAAATCCTATAAATAACCGATCTCAGCTTCATTTCCCTCATCCGTATCTCCAACTCCAAGCTTCAAAACTTATCTTAACACTCAAAAAACCAAAAATTTTAGATCGATCGTTGTGAATCACACATTATTTTTTTTAGTTTAAACTATTTATTTTCATTTTTTTGAGTAATTATACAAATATTTCGGGGTGTTTTTTTTTGGATAATATGGCAATGAGTTTACCGCACCAACTGACTGCAATTTCCGGAACACCGATAGCAGTGGAGGCGGGAACAGTCTCCGGGGAGGGACCGGCGAAGGCGTCGGTGGTAACATCGGCGTTCTGGAAGAATCCAGCGGGGAATCTCCGAGTTTCGGTGCAGAAATCGGGAGCAGAGGTGGACAGAGTGTCACCGTCGCCGCCGCTTAGTCCGGTGAGGGGAGGTTTGCGGCCGGATCTGACAGCGGCGTGCCAGGCGTTAATGGAGGCGCCGACGGTGGAGAGAGAGTATAAGGTTGGGGATTTGGGGCATGAGAAGGGGAAAGGGGTTCCAGTGTTCGTGATGATGCCGTTGGACTCAGTTAAGATGGATCACACGGTGAACCGGAGGAAGGCGATGAATGCTAGCTTGCAGGCGCTGAAGAGCGCCGGAGTTGAGGGGGTGATGATGGACGTGTGGTGGGGCCTGGTGGAGAAGGACTCACCCGGCGAGTACAATTGGGGCGGCTATGCTGAGTTGCTGGAAATGGCTAAGAAGCATGGCCTCAAGGTTCAGGCCGTTATGTCCTTCCACCAGTGCGGCGGAAACGTCGGAGATTCTTGCACGTAAGTACTCTACTTTTTTCACTTCTATCAGCTTAAATTTAGTATGGAGCTGGGAATTTGAATATTGTTTTCTGCTCTGAATTCCGTGAGTTCACATGTGTTTCCAGATCTTCTAGGAAGTGTAATTGGAAAAAGTAAAGTAACCTTTAATTTAGGCTTCAAACTATTTGCTTGTATTGAACTCTTGAAGTACCCAAAAAAAGGATCTCTTTTTCTTGGGTGGGGTCTTAGTTTGATTTGGGGTGCAAAGAATTGGGTTTTAAAGAATCTTGAAAATCAGGAATAAAAGACACTGAGATGCATTTTTGTACCATATTTTAGTGATGTTATATTCTCTAGTTTCTGATTGGTGGGGTATGAAGTTGTTATTGCATCTTTGGACATGCACTTCCACCTATATATTGGTTTATTAAACAAAATCCTATTTTTGTTTTCATTTCGAATTCAGGATTCCTCTCCCGAGGTGGGTTGTTGAGGAGATGGAGAAGGATCCGGACCTTGCATACACAGATCAATGGGGGAGGAGGAATTATGAGTATGTGTCACTTGGTTGTGATACCCTTCCAGTCCTAAAAGGAAGAACACCTGTCCAGTGTTATTCTGACTTCATGAGGGGTTTCAGAGACAGATTTGAGCACTTGCTGGGTGACACTATAGTGGTAAGTTTCTATATTTGTATTTGCCAGACAATATTGAATTATTGAGGTATA
Source organism: Ipomoea trifida (assembly GCA_003576665.1). Classification (NCBI taxonomy): domain Eukaryota; kingdom Viridiplantae; phylum Streptophyta; class Magnoliopsida; order Solanales; family Convolvulaceae; genus Ipomoea; species Ipomoea trifida. The sequence continues at coordinate 25,939,278 of CP025644.1, forward strand.
TGCTTTAATTTGTCTAAATTAAGGTTTCTTATATGTTTGCAAATTAGGAAATTCAAGTTGGCATGGGTCCAGCTGGAGAGCTCCGTTACCCTTCATATCCAGAGCAGAATGGGACATGGAAGTTCCCTGGAATTGGGGCTTTTCAGTGCTTTGATAAGGTATTATATAGATTAATAACTCACTTTTGTTTATAGTTGCATGAATCTTTAGAAGATACTTATACGGATAGTTTAGTTGATTTTGAGAAAGTTACACCCAATGTAGTGTGTTTTCTATGTACATCTGGTCAATGGATTCACTGAGTTTCTGTGATTTATCCTTCTATATCTTATTGGAAGGTCTTGGGGCAATGAGATTTCATCTTTTGTGGTAATAAATGATTAGAAGATTGCAATTTGTGTAGTGTTTCTCACATGGTGTTTATGCCATGTTTCCAGTACATGATTAACAGCCTGAGGGCCACAGCTGAATCAATTGGAAAGCCAGAATGGGGGCATAGTGGCCCGACAGACGCTGGCCATTACAACAACTGGCCTGAAGACACAAACTTTTTCAGGAAAGAAGGCGGTTGGACCACTCCATACGGCGAATTCTTCCTCTCTTGGTACTCCCAGATGCTCCTGGACCACGGCGAGAGAATCCTGCAATCAGCCAACGCCATATTCGACAACACAGGCGTCAAAATCTCAGTAAAAATCGCCGGAATCCACTGGCACTACGGAACCCGATCCCACGCCCCGGAGCTCACCGCAGGCTACTACAACACCCGTTTCCGAGACGGCTATCTCCCCATCGCCCAAATGCTCGCCCGTCACGGCGCCATCTTCAACTTCACCTGCATCGAGATGCGCGATCATGAGCAGCCCCAGGACGCCCAGTGCGCTCCCGAGAAACTGGTCAGGCAAGTAGCCTTAGCCACCCAAGAAGCCCAGGTCCCCCTCGCCGGGGAAAACGCACTCCCACGCTACGACGATTACGCGCACGAACAGATACTCAGAGCATCGGCGTTGAGCATCGACGAAAAATCGTGTGATCGAGAAATGTGTGCGTTTACCTACTTAAGAATGAACCCGGATTTGTTCCAAGCTGATAACTGGAGAAGATTTGTGGCGTTCGTGAAGAAAATGAAGGAAGGTAAAGATGTGCACAAGTGTTGGGAGGAAGTGGAGAGGGAAGCTGAGCATTTTGTGCACATAACTCAGCCATTGGTGCACGAAGCTGCCGCCGCCCTCATGCATTAAGAAGAGCTCCACGATGATCATCTCTATTGTTTTATTTCGATCTTCTGTATTTTAAAATGTATAATAGTGTAAGATACAAAGAGGGATGCATGATTCCCTTTAAAATAATATTGCATGGAAAATTTTAAATCCTTAATTCATATTAGTATTATTATAAACATCTTTCTATCTCCTTCAACATTACAAACAATTTTGAAATTTTATACAATGATTTCAACGAAATTGAATTGGTTTGATAGTTGACTTGATAATCACATCACAAAATTGTAATAATGATTTATAGATAATTTTAAATTAATTTATAAGTAAGTTATAGATAATTTGAACAATTTTATAAAATATTCAAATTATTTTTAGGCTCACATATTCTTTTGGATAACTATAAACTTAAGTAACTTATTTTAGATTTTTTTTTGTCATATTCTTTTTCTTCGACAAATTATTAATAATAAACAATATGATAGGCCAAGCACCTTGTGCTCAATTGGCATGTAGTGGTTACCCTCAGATGGAGGTCATGAGTTCGAGTCTCAGTGGTGGAGATCTCGAAATTGACTCTTTGTGCTTCAACAGGTTGAGAAAAGTATAGTGAACAGATACTACAATGTAATAGGGTCAGTTGTATTAAAAAAAAAACAATATGATAGTTTAAAGACTAAAGAGGATCAAATAAGGCTTACGTATATCTAAAATTAGGCTACCGAAAGTTGGATCAATAAGTATTTATATGAATGTAATGTCTTTTCATGAAATATTAATAAATATGTTATAATTTCATATAAGTGGTGGGGATATGATGTTTGCCAGACCAGAAGGATTTTTAAAAAATTATTTTAGAGCATTTGGAATGCTTATAAGAATTGATAATATGATAAAATATGATGGATAGGTAATTATCTTATTCATAGTTTGAACTACTTAACTACTTTATACCCCAAAAAAAAATAATCTACAACTATAAATGAAAGTAATCATTATTGTTCAAAGTTTGAAGTTTTGAACTACTTAACTACTTTAGTTTGAACTTTTTTTTTCTCCAAAAAAAATGTTCAAACTTATAAATGAAAGTCAATCCACGTGTGATGGATATTAGAACCCTTTTTATCATAGAAGTTGTATTGTAATATCAATTTTATGACCTTTGATATGTTGTTGGTTCTAAAATCAAATTAAAGCATGTAGATTTTTCGTCTCAATCAAAAAATTAAAGTGATAGTTAAATTATATATTTATGTTCATATATTATAATATATGATCGAAATATATTCTTTCAATAATAACTACTCCATCCCCAAGTTTATCAGGGAATTGAAGAATTTGCTTCAGAAAATATTATAATAAATATTCGGATCCAATGGCTCCCTAATCCAAACAGTTTTTCCTGGCAGGTCGGTTTGTCTTTTATAAATATGAACACACATAATACATCATTCATGCATGCGGGACAACGAAGTGATGGAAATAAATGATAAATATAGGAGAGAAAAAAGCATACGTTTCCTTGCGTTGAAGTAAAAGAGTTGTGGTTCCTTCCACATGAATCTTGCCAATTGCCAAAGGTTATATTATCACATTTTCAACTACAAATACGTGTGGCCTCAATTTAAGACAGCATCATACATGTGAATGCAAATTACAGAGTCAAGGGTGCACAGCCCCCGTTAGAAGCCACAAAGAAGATTTAGGAAAAAAGAAAAGAAAAGAAAAGAAACATCATAAAATCAAGAAAAACTAGATCTCTACAATTATCACTCCTTAAGAGTAACTACATTATTATAGTTTTTTTTTCAAAAAATTTTAGAAGTCAAGTAGGAGAGAATGAGAGATGGAAAAAAAAACAAGGAACTTGTCAATTTTTTTTAAAATGAAAATGATGTGGTTAATGTGCCTGGTTAGACGCTTCTGGTGTGCGTCACGTGCACCGTCAACCGTTTTTTTTTTTTAGTTCTTTGATGGGGCTCACTGTAGAGACGAAAGATTATCGCCTCCTCCTACAAACACCTCAAACTTCTATCTCCTCTTTCACTTTCTTCCACCTCACATTTGATCCCACAAAAAAACCAACTAAAATCTACTAATGAGTAATGAAAATACTCTAAGCTGTCATTTTTTAAAAAAATGGATTGGATCATATAAATTCTTTATTAACTCAATGTGGAGTAGGCCATGTTTAGGACAAACTTATTCTGATCCAAATTATGCTAATGCGGTAGAAACCTAGCTACCACATGCTTAGGGCAATAACAATGACCTCCAACCAACTTCATTGTTGGGTTACTTGGCTGAAACTATATCTCATATCCCTAACAAAATTCAATGATCAACAAAATGAATAATCCAAATGTTTTTGTTTTAATTTTGAGGTTTTATTTAATTCATTTCTGTTAATCTTGTGCAAACGTTTCTATAGCTTTTTATCTTCTTTTTTTTTAATAGAAAGTTTTTTAAAGTAAGTTTAATGATTTATTTAATTCATTTCTTAATTTGCATAATGATCTAATACACTTATACACTAGTAATTTTTACACTCCTAAAAAGTAACTAGGCTACACCAACAAAGTACCGAGTAATAATTAGTCCAGTGATGGAGGAAAACCTCTCTACGAAGACTAACGAAGAGCAGGACCTCCTTGATCGGAGTTCCAAAAAGACGAAAACATCGACTGAATCTCCAATGGGCGAAGCATCCCCGGTCTCAGGGAATGCCAATCCGGAGAGAACCACCGGGACCCTATCGTTCAAGCATATTGTATCTAAAGAGAGGGATGCAGGAGTAGTACACCAGAATGATCTTGATCTTATATCCGATGATGAAGATGAAGACCAGGACGAGACGACTGATGAGAAGTGCCCAGTTATCCGTCTTTCCAAGGAAGAAAAGTTTCGGCTTCGAAGCAAGTGGAAGCAGACCCTTATTGTGAAGGTGTTGGGAAAGAATGTTGGCTATGCGTATCTCTTGAGGAGACTTACAGCATTGTGGCATCCTAAAGATAGAATGGAATTGATAACCATTGAAGGGGGATATTTTCTTGTCAAGTTTGCGTCCCTTGAAGATTATGAATTTGCAAAGTATGGAGGTCCTTGGATGGTATTGGATCACTACCTTATTGTAAAGGAATGGTGAATGACGACCCGGTCGCGAAAAATAACAGCGGAATCAGGCAGACCTACCGGACAAAAGCAGCCAACCAGGCGAGAGCAATGAGTGAACACACCCTTGTTCAAGGGAACAGCAGCGGAGCAAAGACGGTACAAGTCGTAGGAACGGATGCTGAAACAAGTTCGAGAGACATGCCAGCGTTCGAGAAAGATATGTTGGAACATCATGATGACCCCCCTCAACATGTGGGCTTCGACTCGACATCTCAAACTGAATGGGAGTTCTTTGAAGACAGCCTTGATGGCATGGGAGACGGGGATATGGAGATGGAGCTCTGAGCTGCCATGTTCCTTCTTGCTTCTGTGTTCTGGTTTGTTTTTTTTGCCCCCTGTGTTTCTTTTGTTTGTTTGTGTTTTGCTGTTTGCTCGTTTTCCTTCGTTTTGTTTTCCCATGAAGGTTATTACATGGAATTGCCAAGGAGCAGCGTCTAAGAGCTTTCTCAGAGCTGCTAAATGGATCACCAATTACCACAAACCAGACTTCTTCTGCCTTTTGGAGACAAAGACATCTGGTGAGAATGCGGATAATGTCTGTAGGAAGCTGAATTTTGATAATTGGGTTAGAGTAGAGGCGTTGGGCTTTAGTGGCGGCATCTGGATTCTTTGGAAGGATGGTAGAAACGTTGAAATCACTAACTCCAACCCGCAATTTATCAACTTGAAGATTTTAGAAAAAGATGGAACCATTTGGAACCTTTCAGTTGTGTATGGCAGCCCGGCGTTACACCTCAGACGTCGCTTCTGGAATGCTTTAACCCGTTCCAAAATTAACATTCGTGGGCCTTGGCTTGTTGCGGGAGACTTTAATGCGGTGGTTAGTTCTGAGGAAATCTCTAATCCGGAGAACCCGGGGTGCACCGCAACAATGATTTCAAAGACTGGATTTTCGAGGAAGCTTTAGTGGACCTGGGTTTCTCCGGGCAGAAATTTACTTGGAAAAGAGGCATGGAAAATGCAACCTTTAAAGGCGCCCGCCTCGATAGAGCGCTTGGTTCCATGGAGTGGATCGAAAGATTTGGTAACACGGAGGTGACGCACCTACCTATGGTAAACTCGGACCATATATTGTCCAATTTTGATTAGCTCGGCAAGCAGCAACCAGACTCACTCGAAGAGTTTTAAATTCCAAGGTGCTTGGACACGGCATCCTCGTTTCCTGGAGGCGATAAAGGAGGCCTGGAACGGTAATGAAACGGTCTGGAATAATAGGGAGACTGTTGCCAATAAATTATAGGAGTGGAACAGACACACTTTCGGGAATATTCATAAGAAAAAACAACACATCCTTAGGAGGCTGGGGGGAATCCAAAAATGTCTTGACACCACCTTTCACTCGGGTATCATCAAACTGGAAAGAAAACTTAGAGCGAAACTCGAAGAAGTCTTATACCAGGAAAAAATTCTTTGGTATCAACAAGCTCGGGAGGAATGGATCGCATCGGGGGATAGAAATACAAAGTTTTACCATGCTGCTACTAGGATCAAACAAGCAAGGAAAAAGGGGTACAGAATTCTGGACGATAACACTCTTCAGGCGCTAAATGACGAAGATACTGAAAGACATATTCTCAATTTCTTCCGGAATATTTTCACTAAAGATTGTGTTACTATGGGCGATGGTATTCTCAAAGGGAAGTTTCCTCGGCTCAATGCGATGGAATGGAGTAATTTCAATACTCAATTCACTATTGAGGAAGTCAAAACAGCTCTTTTCGATATGGACCCGCTTAAAGCCCCGGGTCCAGATGGGTTCCATGCGTGTTTTTATTAGAAAGCGTGGGAGGTTGTTGGCCAATCTGTATTCAAGCAATTTCATGCGTTCATTGAATCTGGAAGACTGGAGGAGGGTATGAACGACACTTTAGTGGCTCTCATTCCGAAAATTAGCTCGACGAGTGCCAACAACTTTCGACCTATTAGTTTGTGCAATGTTATTTACAAGATTATTACAAAGGCTTTGACAAATAGAATAAAACCAATCCTCAGAAAGCTCATCGGCCCAGAGCAAAGCAGCTTTGTCCCAGGTCGCCAAATTACTGACAACATCCTTGTGTACCAGGAAGTACTCCATTCGATGCGCACTAGGAATAATGGCGTGGGGCATATGGTCCTCAAGATTGACCTTGAGAAAGCCTATGACAGATTGGATTGGGAGTTCATTCGTGATACACTAACGGATATCGGGATGAATGAGGACTGGATTAGAAATATCATGTCGTGTGTGACTTCGTCTAAACTCTGGATTCTTTGGAATGGGAAACAACTAGACCAAGTTACCCCCACCAGAGGTATAAGACAAGGGGATGCCATTTCTCCCTATATTTTTGTCCTGTGCATGGAGAGAATCAGCCATTTAATCAAGGAAGAAGTGCGAAAGGGCAATTGGAAATGCATCAGGTTGACCAGATATGGTCCCTCACTTACTCACCTATTTTTTGCTAATGATTTAGTTCTTTTTGCAGAGACATCCCAAGATCAAATTACCGTGATTAAGCAGTGTCTTGACGTCTTTAGCAAAGCTTCGGGTCAACGAGTAAGCCTAAACAAGTCCCAAATATTCTTCTCTAAGAATATAGGGAGCGAAGAAGCCCAAGCCCTAACGAGCTTGCTGGAATCCCGGCTACTACCAACTTGGGTAAGTATTTGGGAGTTCCATCCATTCATGGTAGAGTCACGAAAGAACTGTTCAATCCCATACTTGAAAAGATGGACGCTAGGCTGGAAGGATGGAAAATGCGATTCCTATCTTTGGCAGGGAGACAAATACTCGCTCAAACGGTCCTGCATTCGATCCCGTACTACACCATGCAAACGATACTCATGCCTGCAGGTATTTGGGAAGAAATTGATAAAAGAGTCCGAAGATTCCTGTGGGGAAGTACGCCGGAGAAGCGGAAGTGACACCTTGTCCGCTGGGACACGGTGACGAATCCAAAGAACATGGGTGGCCTTGGAATACGATCATCCAAAGAAGTGAACCTTGCCTTTATGGCAAAGCTTGGCTGGAAAATCTTAAACGATGAAGAGAGCACGTGGGTTAAAATCCTAAAGGCCAAGTATGCGCATGGCAGAGAGGGTTTGAGTATTTTTGAACCAAAGAAAATAAGCTCCAATGCATGGAGAGGAGTTGTTCTAGCTCTGCCTACGGTTCAGAAAGGCATTCGTTTTGAGGTGAGGAACGGTATGACTGCTCACTTCTGGAGTGACGCTTGGTTACAAGAGAACCCTCTTAGCAGGTTCATTACTAGCGAAGAGCATGCTGCTGTAAAAGGCAAGGTGATACGAGATTATTGGAAAAATATGGAAGGGTGGGATTGGAATGCTATGCCTAACCTACCAGATGATATTAGAGAAAGCATGGAAATAATTTCCCTTGAGGGAGATGTAAGCAGGGACGTAGCAACATGGAAAGGGGAAGCCTCTAGTACGTTTTCTTTGAAATCTGCTTATAATATTACCACTGCCAATGAGATTAACATGCAGGCACCCGTGTGGAGTACACTTTGGATAATCAAAGTACCCAACAAGATGAAGTTGTTCATGTGGACTGCCCTTCATGACAAAATCTTGGGGAACGCAGAACGAAAAAGAAGGAATCTCACCATGGATGGGGATTGCGGAACGTGTCACGGCAAGGAAGAAACCATGGCGCATATTCTTCGCGACTACAGCCATGCAGAGAATGTCTGGACTGCACTGGTTGGCCGAGATCAGTGGAGAAGGTGGAAACAACTCAACCCTCGCCAGTGGCTGACTCAAAACATCATTGACAGGAAAAAGTTGGAGAAATACGAAGAATGGCCGAGACTCTTTGTGATCACCAGCTGGTGGATTTGGAAGTGGCACAATGACAGAGTGTTCAAATCAGAATCGTTAGAGAATCACAGGAAGATCTCTTGGATTCATGAGGCGGAAAAGGAAATTAGTCGTGCGTTTCTACGGGAAGCCATTATGATGAGTCCGCCAACTACTGGAAGACTCATCAAGCTATGTTGGAAGGCATCCACCACTCACCGGTTTACCCTGAACGTTGATGGAAGCGTTCGACCAACCACGAGGAAAGCAGGCATTGGAGGCATACTACGAAACACGGAGGGTGCCTGGAAAGGCGGCTTTGCTGGGATTTCGGATTATGCTGATCCAACCATTACTGAACTAAGGGCTATCGCCGAAGCCTTGCGGTGGGCCTGGGGTAGAGGTGTTCGTGACGTGGAGGTACAGACGGATGCGAGGGAGGCGGTTAGATGGATTCAAGGAGAAATTGAACTCTTGGGCGTTGCTCGAGACATAGTGAACGAGGTGATATACTGGTGGAATAAAAATTGGAACATCTCAATTCGCGATATCTTCCGGGAACAAAATAGAAGTGCAGATGCGCTAGCCGTGTTAAGCAGCTGTCAGATGGTGGGTTGGAAAGATTTCCATACATGCCCGCCAGAGTGCGAAGAGGTCTACATCAATGACCTTATGCGGGCCACGCAGGGTCGAAGAGTGAGGGAAACCTCTTAGCCGGGTCTTTCCTCAGGGGTCCCCCCTCCACACATGATCGAATAAAAAAAACGTAATAATTTGTGAATTGAATAATTATCATAATTTTTTAATCTCCTTTAATTATGGATGTAATATGTGTATTATCAATTTCTTTAAATGATTAGATAAAATTTATATTACACAAAGTATTAATTCCTTGATTCCCATAATTTTTAAGATTTTATTCAAAAGTAATGAAAGAAAGTGCACGGGTAATTGATATTTTACCATAATAAATTTATATGTTAAATACAGTTGGTAATTACCATAGGTTATTTAGATACTAAATAATTTATGGTAATTATATACATAGATTACCATGATAAACTGAATCAGTATTATAAAAAGGGAGAAAGCCGTTTAGGTAATATATATTAGGAAAAAGTATCAATTAATTAAAATATGATAGGAAAATTATATTAGAGAAATTATATTAGAAAAGTGATTAGCTAGTATCAATCATGCTAATAATTTTTCCTGATTGACAATTTTAATTAGAAACTTATATTAATAGTTTTGGATTATCATTTTGCCCTCTCTCAACCCAAGGGACACGATCAACAACGCCAGGCGGAGGCAACGTCGGTGAGTCTCAGACCATGTATAAGTCGTGCCATTGTAGACGACAGGTCGGAAGTATAGTCGCCATAGATGGTGGCCGTTCTTTCCAAGAAATTCATCGGAGTCCACCAACAAGAATTCACACAACCAAAACCACTAGAGCATATATAATATGTAATAATAATTGATTGCTAATTTTATGAAAATATATATGGTAATTAATAAAATCAATGATTTTACTAAAATAACCTTGAGTATGATTTTACTAAAATAACTTTTATTACCATGTGCACATGTCATAGCAGTATGTAAATATTGAAGGGATCCTATGAGTCATTCGTGGCAAAAGAGTACTCTATCGATAATTACAAAATGAGCTATGCAGCTGATTTCTTTCCACTCGACACAGATATCCAGTTCACAAATCAAGTCACATGCATCCCACCACTTTTGGGCAGGCGTCCAAATAATCCAGGACAACGACAAACACGTCGGTTTCCAAATGAAAAGGACTTTCGAACTTCTACTAGTAGGAGATGTAACTACTGTCAAGCTCGTACTCATACTTCGACACAATGTCCAAATTTGAATAACCAATAAAAACTAATGTTCTATCTTCCATGGTAATGTAATACATCTAATCTTTTTAACCTTTTTACTATTAATCACTTATGAAATTATATTATATTATATAATCACAAATCTTTAATATAATTAATAATTAGTCAATCATTACTTAATGAATTAATGAATCATTAGTATTATAAATTATTAATTTCAATCTAATCATGCATCCTATAATTTATTAAACATTACAACTAATCATTCGACTATAATTTTAGCATATTTTGTCTAATCATTAATTGATAGAAGATGGGAGAAGAAGAAAAATACGTATGATTTAAACAAATATTTGTATAGCTTGCAAAAAATAAAATAAAAATTTGTATATGTATAAAATGGCTTCCAGCCGTGATTCCTGGTTTCATCTCCGGAATCCAATTTAAAATTGTCTCTGGTAAGGCAATGATTCAAGAAAATGCAGGGTCTCTATCTCTCTCTTGCCGCAGAGTAATCAGATTTCTTTCGCTCAACTCGCCACCTTCTTCTTCATCCGCCATTCCTCCTCCCCATCCTAGGAATTTCATGTAATAGAATCCT